>JAYKKI010000091.1:6582500-7182500 GCA_039881145.1 Druceiella hillmani | reverse complement strand
TCACCCTGGACATTTGTTCTTTGGAAATATAACTATGGTAAGTTTAATTATTTTGGAAGAACGTAGTTTACAATAATAGACATATATTCAGACAGATTAATAGACACCTATTTCATAACACTTCTAAGAATTTTATGTATAGAACTCGAACTCAATTTTAGTGACTAGTTATTTTTTCGAACTTTATTTGGAGCAGATAGAGTTGCAAGATCTTCTTCCATAGGTTACTTTTTGCTTTTTTTTTCGTTGTAAGAATGCATGTTGATCTTCATTATCGGTTGATCTGAGCATTAATCATTGTAAACTTTATAAATTTGCAGCATAAAATACTCAATAAAGGAGGATAAATGGCATATGTCCTCTCTCATTGGTATTCTGTGCTACATACTTAAAAATCGTGCCAATAGTAGTTCCAATAGCAATTTAACTCACGTAATATGGGCTTCATACTATTAAATAATTATTCCTGTAATTTTTCAATAGTTAATAATAAGAACGGAATAACTTTATGTTCTTATAATGCCCTTGATTAGATAAATTTAATAATGTCTAAGACATTGATGAATTTTTCCTTACCATTATATCATAGAATAAAGAGAAATTTTTGTGCATTGAATATAAATAAATGTTATTTCCATCAATTTTATATTATATACAGATGTTGAAAAATATTGGTTATTGTTTCGAATGACCAAAATATAGAACTATTTTTGGTACTCTTTGCTTACTCCCGTTATATTAACTTTATGTCTAGGTCAAAGTTTCTTTGTGAAAAACTTCTATTACAGATGAAAAATCCGATGGTTAGATAAACACCAACATAATTCCAGAGAATATCGATTTTCCAATTTTAGTATAAAACACAAATTATCATTTAAATTTCATAATAGAGCTCACATATACCCTCGGTAGCATTTGGCATAAATACGATCATCCATAACTTACGTCTTACTGTCGTATAATTTATAGTTTATATTCGCCTATGGTAATTATGTAGCTTTAGAGTATCTTTCACAACTCCTATCATTATAAAATTAACTCCAAACGGCAACGCAGCAATTTATAAATCAAAACATTACAAACCATAATCTATCTCACTCGTCGTCTCGCCTGGACAAAATTTGGGACCGGTTTGGGCACCGCCTCGAGTTCTGCCGACAACGTAATTATTTGTTTTAGTAAAACAAACAGCTTAGACCGCAGGTGCAGAAGATTAGCTTGGACCGGGCGTTAGACCCAATTAAATTCGCGCGCGAGCACGTAACGAGCGGATCGGCGGACAGCAGATAACAATACAGTTTTGGCCCCGCTACGGCTTTCTAGCCTACGGAGTCTGCCGCGTCGAAACTTTGCTCTAATGATCAGCTGTCGGCTTCAAGCCGAGATCTTTATTGACAGGCCGCAGTAAAATTTATATCATCAAGATTCTTACTTAGTTAAAAAAGATATTTTATATTAATATGTTCATAATGGTTATGAAATTTTGAATATATTTTATGTTCATTTGGTAGAAATTCATTATTCACAATTAAATGAAACTACGTGATGTAGTATTATTTCTACTTTCTTTAAGTTCTTTCTCTCATCTTCAGGTGGGCTATTAGCAAAGATGCTAATAGCCTACCTATATATTTTTGCTAATAGCCCACCTGAAGATGTTATAAATACAATGAAACCTACGTCGTGGTAAAGAACTTAAAGAAAGTAGAAATAATACGACATCACGTAGTTTCATTTAATTGGGTTATAAAATTATTTTGTGTTTAGGAATTGACCAATAATTTTATGGAATTCAACCGAATTGGTAACAAATGATCCAGATACTAATCGATTTGTTGTGAATTTTGCATGTTTTTTTATTATGCTAAGCTATAATTATTAGAAACATTTGGATTGCGATATTGTAAAAAAATTATAGTTCTACAGTTGTGGCTCATTTTTACTGTATGTTATGAAATGACGAAAATTTATCAAATCGTATACAGATTTTTTCATAAATTTTTCTTGTTTACTCCTTGAGAATCAGTTTTCATATATAGCACCCTTTATGAAGTTTTAAAAAGTTTTCTAAGTTTGGATGTTTTTGTAAGTTTGGATGTAGGAGATGATCTCCGAAACTAATCATCCTATTTAAAAATTATTTTATCAATATTTGAAAAGGACCTTCAGGATGGACATAGGTTTTATATTTAAAAAAATGTTCTTGTGTTATAAAAAAGTTAAATTTTGTAACTTTGGATGTAGGAGGTTATTTCCGAAACTACTCATCCGATTTCAAAAATTCTTTTACCAATATTTAGAATGGATCTTCAGAATGGACATAAATTGTATATTATTCCGTTGAAAAAAATTTCATATTTAAAAAAAAAATTAAATTTTGTAAGTTTAGATGTAGGCGGTAATTTCCGAAACTACTCTTTCTAAACTTAAAACATCCTTTCACTTATATTTACAAAGCAACTTTAGAATTGACAAAGGTTATATATTGTCTCGTCAAAAAAATCTTATTTTATAACAAAAGTTAAATTTTGTGAGTTTGGATATAGGAGGTTACCTCCAAAACTGCTCACCCGATTTCAAAAATTCTTTCACCAATATTTAGAAAGGACCTTCTGGATGGACATAGATAGACATATATATTATTCCGTTAAATTCATATCGGGATAATATAAACCCAGTTTTGCAACGTAAGTCGCAAAATATCTTAGTTTTGCAACGTAAATGAACGAAAAAACAGTCGAGCGAATGCATTTCTTATGAACGCTACTTAACGGTAAGAGAGGTATTAATAAATGATATTGATGTTTATATTTCATACAGTGTTACGTATTTAATACATTCCACGACAATCGTAATCAAGGAGTAAACTTCAATGGCGTGTCGGCGCTGACACGCACAATGTTTTTTTTTAATTTGTTTGCAATAAAGATTTCTAATTGAAGTATTAATTAATAGTAAAATTACGAAGAATTCAGGAATTAACAGAAAACACCCGTCTTTCCTTACTTTTATTGACACCCCTAAGATGTTAGTTAACGTAATATTTTCGTCATTTCGATGAAAGTACAAAGTTATATAATTTGATCAAACAAGAATACTTTCTAATATTTTTTTTTATGATTAGCCCTTCGCAGCGTTTATTTTTTTCATCATTCTGAACCTAAAATATTTTTTGTGAGTGTGAAGAAACTAAACCATTTCTCATATCGCCTTCAAGATTTCAAATTTAAAGACTTTCAATTTTTGTCGTAAAACTATACTACTTCATTATATGTATTACATAAAATTCTATTACTCCTAGAAAACTTTAAAAACTTACAAAAAAAGTCTTTTTCAAAATAATATCAGCTTTCACTTGTACTCGTATATTACGACAACTCGTAGTGTCGACATGCCGTTTTTACCATAATTTTCATTATAGATATAATTTGTCTCACTTATGTATAGGTCAAAAACAATTAATAATTGTTTTTGATTATTCCGTATATTAACTTGTGAGTACATGTCGTGAAGTAAGGAGAAGATGAATATTATATTTCGTTTTGTTTAATGGCTAGAGCCGTTCTCAAGCCTATACGTCGTTTTTCCCATAAGAAGTAAAATTATCCATGGTGTACGTCACTTTAAACGCATTATTAAGCCCACTAACGTTTTGAGAATGGATTTTTTTCTTCTTCTTCATATTTTTAATTATGTATCTTTAATCCATACTTCTACCTGGATTCTATAAAACTGATAATTACCCATTCTTTTTTTCACTAACGTTTACGGTCATCATCATTATTTATGATTTCTTTGACAGCTCCAATAAAAAGAGTATTTGAAAAGTAATTGAATTATTCTCTTCAAGTTCGAAGCCATCATAAATATTTACTTATTTTACTGCATTTATGTGCTTTTTTCCTCAATAAAGACCTATAATGATCAATGTCTTGCCCTTGCATAGCAGATGCATTTATATTTATGTGATGGTTTGTGTATAGCGTTAGTTACACATCGTTTCTTTCTCTTGAACTTATTCAACCAATCTCTCTTTACACTTCACAAGTCCATAACCTTCATTAAAATCCTGGCATCTTTCTCTCTCCATTTTGCTATTTAAATATGAAACAGATGTTTGTCCTAAGGGGTGAAATCACCTCCAAGGAGGTTAGTGGGGCTGGGTTTGCGGAATGAGTCGGTGACAGTATCTCTTTACCTATTAGATAAACAAGTTTGAAATTTGGCATGTATATCTCTTAAGCGCCATGGACACATACTAAGAACAAATTTTACCGAAACCAATATTTAGATATTGGGTAGCGGTATTGACTCGTAAAAAATGGAGTTAGTTGTTAGAATGAGCCAGTGGTATCCTCTCTTTACCTATAAGACCAACAAATTCGAAATTTGGCACATATATTCCATACACAACATAGACACCCATTAAGAACGGATCTAAGAGGTGAGTGGGGGGTGAGTTGGTGAAATAAATCGGTAACACTATCTCTGGAGGTATAAGATCTACAAACTTGAACTTTGGTAGTGTTTTCCCTACGTGAAAAAGACATCCACTAAGAATGGAATTTACCAAAATAAACTCCTAAGGTGATGAGTGGAGTGGTTCGGTAGGATGGGTTAGTGGCATTATCTCTATCTATAAGACCTACAAACTTGAAATTTGGCATGATGCTCCTTATTCCATCGATGAGATTAAAGACGAATTTTAGCTATAAAACCAAGGAATGTGCAGAAGTAACAGTAAAGTCTAGATATTTACCATTGGATGCGTTCAAATGAGTTTTTTTTGAAGCCAGAGAGATGAGTGAGGGTATTTTTATGCAAACATTTAAAGTGAAAAATCTACTACATAATGGAGAGTCTTATATATATTTGTCAACGGTCTTCATTACTTCAAATAATTTTTTTTGATGATAATGAACATAAAACTGAAATTTGTTGGGGAATTTACACACAAAATATATTGTATGAACACAGCAATTATATTTTGAATTTTAAGACCGCTTGCAATTCAGTTCCAAAGATCCGAAAACTGTTTCAGGTAATGATTAACGCTAATAAGAAACCCTCCAGAGAATAAAAATGTCGTTGTAATGCACCTAAGATTAAATAATTAGTAGTTCTCATTGTCAGACAGGATTTTACAGGATCAGACAGGATTACTTAACTCTACAATAAAAACAACAGACTGGTATAAATTAGTAAGACGCACCGTGCCTATGACGCTCTAAAATATCCTCCTGATATTTTGCTGTGCAAAGATGGCTATCACATCAATATACTTAAGCGCGATGTGGATACTAATGCGCCTCTCGATAAAACTATATATGTTTTAAAATTTTACAGCTATAGAATAGAGAAACATAATAATGAAGAATACTATCTATTGTATGGAAATATCATGTAATGAAGAATAAATCATTGATGTAACATGAGATGTAAGAATACTATTCGTAGTCTTTTAAATAAAAAATGAATCGACACATATGCAAAAATTTAGACGAAAAGACTTTACTTTATTTGCAAGACCAAAAAAGGTTAGAAGTGAGGAATGTGTTCATCTTAAAGACTCCATGACAAAGAACCGATGTAAAGTTTTCAGAGCAAGTTTTAGAAAATGTAGTTATATTGCCGTCTTCTTTCACTGATGGACCCCATTATATGCATGAGAAAATTCAATATGCTATGAGGTTTGTGTGGCTTTCAGACGGACAGATTTGTTTATTACATTTTATTTCATTCTAAAATACTTTACGATCCACACATTGTGGCGAGGGTTTTCCATGTAATAGTAAAACATATGATGAAAGTTTTTATTAAAGATTGTATCTTTGGAAATACAAAACTTCACATGCATGCGTTAAATTGCAGATATGTAGACTTCCCCACGTCTATATTCTTCTATAGTGGGATGGAAAGAAAGAACCAGACTCCATTGAAAAATTTATTTGCGCTAAATTACCTGATACTAACTTAGTCCCAGAACTCTATGAAATTATTAAGACGCGTATGATCCACGACCCATGTGGAGCCCCCAAAAAACTCAAACAGGAAAAGATAGCTATCCTTACTATCGTAGAAAATAGAGCCCAGGAAAAGGTGAAACAACAGTAAATTAAAAGAGTTGATGTTGACAATAGACCGATTGAGTCATGCAATTCGGACTCGCTTCACATATTCGTGCCTCATATAATTGTAAAATACCGCAATTCAGTTAAAACATTCAAACACATCTGAATATCTGTTAAAAAAGAATCTCAAAAAGCAGTGTTTACCGTTAAAATGTCTAGGTGAGGTGACGAAGTAGAAGCAGGTCGGCAGTTTGGCGCATTGTCTGTTTTTCTAATCAGGGTAGGGGAGATGCTCTATTATGCCTTGCCCTCAAAAAGGGATAAGGGGTTTATTTTACTATAGACATATCATTGACAGGATTAATAATCCTCCGAAGACAACACTTAGGGAATTTTGTCACTTTGTCAAGTCGTCGATTTTGCAAAAAATGTTTTTATATTGCGAAGTTGCGTCTTAATACATATGGAAACCAAAAAGTATTTTAGGAGTAAAGAATTAAAAACAATCATGTTTATGGAGAGTTTTTAAACTGATAATAATGAGTGGTACTACCTACTCGTATGTCTTTTGTTGTATGAGATTCGTGAACCAACGTCATTTACTGCTCTAGAAACTGTAGCAGAGATAGTCCAGTGAATATTTCAAGCGGCTGGCAGAGCACTTGGCTTGCTGAAAGACAATGCTCACCGGAATCACACTTTGGAAAAAGGTCCTATTTCAGTCTCTCCGTATAAAATCTGTGAACTGTTTGCAATTATGTTGGTAGACAAATGGAAAGAGAGCAAGATAATATCGATCTGATATTTGAATTTATCTATAACCAGTATCTTATTCTTCTTAAAAATATTGTGGTTTCTGTGTCGTGTATAACATTCTCATAGTTTGGAATATATCAGTGTCTTCTATCACCGTGGTGAGAATAAGGGATCGTTATTAACAATCATCATGAACTGAGTGAACTGAATTATAATATCGTTCATCTGACGGAAGTCATTGCCACATATATTCTGAACTTAAATAATGAGCAGAAAGAAACCTATGATTAAATTTTAAATATACTATTTAAAATTTAATCATAGGTTTCTTGTTTTTCCTGATTCCATTCCTTCTGATTCTGTGTAGCTGTTTTTTTCACAATACTTCTCAAACAGTCTATCATATCAATGTCAAACAGTCTATTCGTGAAGAAATTTCGACTATAATATAACATATATTGATATAAATGCATCAGTAGGAAAAACTTCAAACATAACATTTTAATGATACTGCTAACTGAGAGCATTGTGTAAATTTTACAGTACTTAATGCCACTCTTTAACTTGCTTGAAAGTCACTACATTGTAAATGTTTTTCATGTTATAAAGAGTGTAAAAAATTAATTCCCAATCAAATGAGGAAGATCATTTGATGACAATATCAATTCTGAATTTAGTAACCAATTAAATTAGAAACTAAAATTTATTTAGTGAGTAAAATATCGAAGAAAATTTAAATTAATCAAAAAATCGGAAATTCCTTAAAATGAGAAACAATAATTTAAAGCGGGCTAGCCCACAATTCACTCTTTCTCACTGCATATTGTATTTTTGTTCTATCCCGTTATATCCTCATATTGTATTTTTGTTCTATCCCGTTATATCCTCATATTGTATTTTTGTTCTATCCCGTTATATCCTCATATTGTATTTTTGTTCTATCCCGTTATATCCTCATATTGTATTTTTGTTCTATCCCGTTTTTATACTCTACATTACCAACATTTTTACGTATTTATGTTCCATGCGACTTTGTTCTAATATCCAACTTCGCATATAGTTATAACAGCTTAAACCTGATAGTAAATACCTGACATAGCTAGGCCTGATTTGTTTTTTTGGCAGAACGGCAGCAAAACATACGTCTAAACTAATATTCAAGTCGTTTTTTTTCAATTTTATTAGTTGATAAAATATGGAAAACCTAACTTTTGGTCTGTAATTAGAACCCAAAATTGTTACGTCGAATGTAAATTATTATTACGTCGTTTTAGATACGCTTACGACATATAAAGCTATGTACAGTTCTTAGTAAAATCTTAATATATTAAAAGCATTCTATAGACAACAGTTCTAGCTACATGTCAAAACAGTCTCGCCAGTATGGCAGGAATTATCACACTACTTAACGCGTAACGCAGATGAACGACTTTTGTAGGTTATGAGTTGGCGGCCAATAAATGCCGACTTTTGTTGGTAACATTCAGATAGGCGACAGATGGTCAGTATCGCTCCAATTTTTTGCAGGACCTACTTCTCTAGTTCATGCGAGTTGAAGCATTAAATGTCTCACGTGTTCTCTTTCCTCTGATTATTGTCAGACCGATTATTATCAATCGTCTGCGTTGTTTATTATAGTCCCAGCATAGTGTAAATCTAACCGTTGCGAACAATTAATTCGCAGATACGTTACCACATCGATTGCGGCTATATGGCCAGTTCGCGCTGATAGTGCTATCTTCAATCCCCGTTACGGTTCTATGCTAATTGCGATTGTCTGCAGGTGGACTGCATTACCGTAGGTTTAAGAAGCTATATATATGTACGTACACATATATGTGTGCGCCCATAAGTATAGATTTATCAAGATGATATTAAACTATAAATTTAAATGCTTCAAATTTATTTTAATATCAGCCAATTTGTAGTCTTGCTCTTACTTTGCTTAGTACCCAGATACTTCCATAAAATTAGCATCTAACATCATATGTGTACTCCGCTGCATGCCTTTTTTATCGCCATATGAATAAATTTTGAATAATAACCCGTGCAATACAGGAATAATAATGCTTGAAAAAAATTAAATATGACATCAATAAATTTAAAATGGATAGAACAAAATACAAAATTAATCTGTTGGCTGTTTATTAAAATATATTCCTAGTAAATATGTTACGTATTTCAGATCAAACACTAACGTTTCACGTGTAAAAGTTTGAAGGTTTTCTCGGTAAAATTATGTGCCCTTAATTTACTCGTAACCTTGATTTTATTTCTCTTCTTAACTTCATTTATTCCAAATTCCTCACATTGAAATAGGATCGAAGTAATTTTCCATTGTTTTCTAACAATTTGTAAATACAAATGTTGCCCGGTCAACTGCATTTTCTCGTTAAAGATCGAATACATGTGTTTCAATAAAAAAGAAATTGGATAAATTTCATCCAAATTACTTTATTTTCATGCTAGTTGTTATCCACTGCAACATACTTATAGCTCATATTTATAGGATTATTTATTTTTGTTTGAAATATGACTAAACTATTAAAAAAAATAAAATTAATAATTTTCTTTACGAGCTATAGATTAGAAGTATAATATCTGAAAGTAACAATGGAAATATATGTGCGAACTACATAAAATTAAATATTTTTACAAAAAATTTTTCAATTTTTAATAGTAACATGAGTATTTAATTTATCTTACAATTTTGCATGAATTAAGTTGTCATATTCTACTAATTTTTTTTTTCTTTGAAATATTATAATCCATCAAGCAGTAGAGATATTCTACGATATGTTTACTGTCGTTTTCACGTTTCATAAGCTTATAACCTTTGATATATGTTTCAATTAGTAGTCACTTCATGCTTTCTATGACCGATTAGAAACTGAGGTATGTTAGGCTTCAGTCTACGTGCTGTTGGCCTTTCAACCATCTGGCGATGTGCAATGGTATAATTTTTAGGTATCCTTATATAATTTCATAAGGACAGAAATCAATTGCGATCTTTTGTCTGCCCGTGGTTATATGATGTTCTATAATGTGCGGATAATAATTCGTAGAATTTTTAAATTTTGAATATTTTTTATGCTAAAATATAGATGCAGTCTTCTATAGCAGGATTTAATAGTTCCATATTGGCGTTAATACGGTTTTGAAAACAGTTTAGCAATTAATAAGTCTATGTTATGTACTTACCAAAGCACCTGATTTTCAAAATTGCAATATGATTTTGGATGCGTTTGTACATACTGGCACTTAATACTGATCTGTTCAAAAAGGTTCAATGATTTATATTTCCTGCCCAAAGTAGTAACAATTTTTTTCGTACTGGTTAAAATAATTAGGGATTATAAAAAAAAATGTAGAAATTTGTTAATCTATATCATAAATAGATGTGATACATATCAATACGTATCCCTAAAAGAAAACTGATTAAATTTTCTTAACATAAGGAAGAAAATTTACTTCAAAGAAATAAACGCTAAACTTATGGAACTTGGGATTAATATATCTATGATATGACAAAAAAAATAAATAAGGAAAAAAGAATTTGAAAATAAAACGACTTCAAATAAAATTTAGAAGCCATAAATACTATTTTGAAAATTTGTAACATAGAAACAAACGTTAATAAAATCAAAACAAAATCCAAAGGATACAAAGGGAACAGTGTAAAGAAAACAAACAAATTGCCTGAAAAGGACTTGAATATCAGCAATGAGCAAAATGCACAAATATGTAAAATTCCATATTTTATTAAAAATTATACATTAAAGTTAGAATCGATATAAGTATATACCAAGATATCATAAAAATAAATATCTACCAAGTCTGGCCGAAGATAAAAAAATAGCGGAATGCCACGCAATGACGAAAAATGCGAGTTACATCAAAAAAGCTTCTAAATGACTTTTTAAACTACCCTTACCAAACATGAAATTCAGAGTAAAAAAATATTTTTTATTGCAACGAAGATTTCTCCACACAAAGACGAAACACTGTTGCAGTCTCGACGATTTTCTTTTCATCAATCCTTAAGAGCATGCGCCAGGTTTTTACTGCATAAATAATTCAATATGAAGTCTCTTTTAAAACAGCGGATCAAACCAAAAGGCAACCCTGATTTTAATCGGTGTGAAATTGTAACCCCAAAAATTGAGTAGTTGAATAGTTTTTACATGTTGAAACTGATAAATTATCATTTGGCTCTTAATCTATTCTAGATAAGTTTCTCACACAAAATATTCGAATACAATTTAATATACAAACTCATCCTCTCGAATGACTCTACATAATACATGAAGCTTATTCATTAAAAACTCCAACAAAGAAAAAACAAACATGTAAGGGCAGTCCAGGAGAACCTTCCGAAAGCACAAGCGGTACAGGATATGGTGCAAACACTGCAAGATTTCGTTTTATAGCTAAAACGTTTATAAGCTCAAAATATTTTATACCGCGGACGTAAATGTATTAAAGGACTAAACCGTAATAACATTACATATCGCAATACGCCTTCGGTATAACGCAGCTGTGACAACCCGCGCATCTTTACATAAGGGTGACGTCACACAAAACCGTAAACAACCTTTTAAAAAGAACAGGGTTAAGGGCTGCGTACATGATTCTATTAATAATCTTTCATAAATAAACATGTTAATATTTGAAATGGTATATAAGATTGCATTATGGATGAAAAAAAACACTATTTTGATTTCACAAATAACTCAAATGTATATATATATATATATATATATATATATATATATATATATATATATATATATATATATATATATATATATATATATAATGAGATATCAAAACCAATAAAATGAAATTGATCGATAAAATTCTCATATAATTGTATTGAAAATTACCAGAAAAGCATGATTTGAACGGATTTTTTAAATTTAAAGCTTATTTTTTAATACACATTCATAATATATTTCAAGTTAGTTTAAATAAAAATAATTAAAATTTATGTTTAATTTTTTTTTCGAGAAAACCATACTATTATCTATTGATTTCAGACGGCATTAATGGATATGTCCTATTGAATTGTAAAAATTGACCAAATATTTTATAATGTTATATATCCAACAAAATTTTAAAACATAAGCACAAAAAATATATAGGTAATATTTTTGTGTAAGTTTTATTTTTCAATATGATATTATTTTATTTCTCTGTTCTTATAAGCGTAGACCGCAGTTTAAGTCCAAATGGACTTTTAGGGCCATCTTTTTACGAACAGTCTACAGAAAAAAATAAGAATTGACTAGAGACTGTTTCTAAATTTCCAGTTTTTCTAAAAATGTCACGGAAATAAAATATTTCTTAAAATATTATGTTAATTAGAAACATGTATTGAAGAAGTTGTGAAAATTAATTAAAAATAAAAATTTATTCGATATTATCAGCTTTTCAATGTTATGAATAAAATAAGGATATCACGCTATCCCATATGCTCTTATAGAATGCAATGAGAGATCCCAAAATGTCCTCGCGAATGAGTATTGCCTTCCCTGTCTAAATTTTAAATTTAAATCCTCATAACTTGGTTAATTTATGAGATTAGTGAAATTTTGTTTCACTCCCCGCCAACTTGTATTTTAAAACTATGAATGACGGAATTAAGAAAAAATGTCAAATAACCTTTGTATTTACTTCAATATCCTACATTTATAAACCGCCATGAGTAATAGTTAAAAACAATTTATGTCATAATATATAATTCTGCTACACTGAGACGGTACTTAATGAATTTATTCTCGAATTTTCATATTAATGTTTATCATCGATTCGAACCAATTTTTATTTTATTGCTTTTCTTCGTAAGCGATGACTTTAAGAGAATGCAAACTAAAATTATTTTTTACATGTAAGAGATCTTTTGTGAGAAATGCCATATTTTTTTCTGTAATACGATGTATGCATACCATGATACTTTATGACTGCATCCTTCAGAGATTCTACATTCTATTTAATTATGCAAAAACTGCCTCTATCGTCGATTTACGATAGCTAAAGCTATAAAAATGGTGTAGAAATTAAAATTTTATAAACATATTTTAAATTTTTATAAGTAATAGCTAACATTTTCCACCAATTAACACAGGATCCACTGCAAACATAATTAAGTATTAGTGAAATCATATAAGGTATCTAAAGTGAAATCAGAAACTGCATTTTACGAATAGAAATATGATAGTTAGGGATATAAAAAATACCTAAAATCCATACATTTCACATTTTTCATAGTTAAGACTTGACTACATACCTAAACTAGAATTTTAAAAAAATAATTCAGCCAATTTTTATGCATTTAACATTATTTTATTAACGTTCTTGTTATTTTGGCTTGAAGTCAATTGTACGATTTAGACAAATCGTTAAAAATATATTTATTACAAAAAAAATAATTGTAAAATAATTTTTGCAAAAATATTCGTAACAGGTGTTAAACGAGGACGTGCCCTATATGTATAAAAGTATTTCAATCCCGTACTCTAACAGAAACACAAACATTGGTGAACAACTACTAGGCGTCTTTTCATCAAACTTCTCTTTCTATTTATTTGATCAATTCTCTAATATATGAGTATCGTATTTCTTCAAACGTTTATTGTATCATTGCCATTTCCGGTGCTTTTTTCGTGTTTAGGATGAGTTTTATTTTCCCTATTTGAACGAGCTTAATTGGTTTAATAATTTGTATAAAATTACGAAGGCGGACTGCATGCCGAATCGAAAATCAATATCTTGAAATAAAAAAATTAGATACTTAACAGAAACTTGCCTGATTGTAATATTGTTATTATTATTTTAAACTATGTGGTCTTTTCTATAATTTTTTAAATAAACACTATTTTATACATATATATATATATATATATATATATATGTATATATTTATATATATATATATATATATATATATATATATATATATATATATATATTTATATATATATATATTAAAACACATAAATACATAACAATACATAAATACAAATTTATATAAAAGCCAAACAAGATACATCTTATTGCCTATTAATAACTATATAACTAAACTAGGTATTTTGGTCTTCTCTGCCCAAACAATTTCCGTATCATTTCCACATATTTTTCTAAGAATATATAAGTAACAACGGATATTTTCAAAATCTTTATTTCGTTTTTTTTAATATAGAAAAAAATGCAAATATGTTAGAGAGGAGTAAACGTTTTTGCAAAGTCGATTTTTGTAAATTGTTGTCCAAGATAAAAACCTTTTATCTATATACGTCTTCTATCTATCGATCTTTATATGTTACATCGAATATCAATTGCTATAAAAATATCTACCTGGGCTTCATTTTTTTTAAATATCACTTCTATCTTATATGTGGACAAACCGAACTTTGTTGTAATTCGAAAGTCAATGAGAAAGGGCCCAAAAATATGAATCAAAAACAGGCAGATAGACGTTAGATATTTATTATTCTCATAAAGTAAGTACATTGAAAGGTTGGAGAACCGAAAAGGTTGGAGAACTACAAATTTCGAAAAAGCATTATGTTATTTAAAGTAATTATATAATTGGCTATGAAGGATATTCACAATTAGACGTCCATATATTTCATCCATGCTCATATGAATTTGAAGAATGGTTATTGTCAAATCATTAAAGACACAGTTTTTTTTCTCTTTAAGCTCTAGCGATGCTTTTGAACTTTAGACTTGCATATAAAAAGTTTTGAAAACCCTTCCAAAAGATACTTTACTGAAATACGATTCAACCCTTTATTTGATGTCTAATTCGTGGATTATAATTTATGATCCGTTAAAAAAATATTTCAAAATCATCACTGTGAAAGCTATGCGAAAGTTAAACTTGATTTATAATTTTTTCTTCATTTACACTAAATTAAATTAGCTAATCTTTATTTTAAATGGAAATGTCGAACAACGATATTTTTAAAGGCAATGTGTTTAAACAATAATTAAATAATTTCACATCGATTGTTTATGTTTAAGGAAATATTTGCTCTCTATTTATATCGTTCTCCGAGAAAATAATAAAACTTCAGTTTTTTAACCTGGAATTTGACAAGACTCAACTGACCCCAAGACGATACGGATATAAAATTAACCTTAAAATTTTATAATTAAGATAACACTGCAATCGGTTTTGTTTCTACGTAAAACAAAATAATCTTTTGGTCACTCCTAAAGATACATATTTCTTAGCAGGTAAGATATTTATTCAAAGATATTTATACTGAAAGATGAAGTTCAGTAAAATTAGGGTCGTAGTGCGATGTCTTTTACTTCACCAATCCGTCTATTTTCAGTTCATGTTCTTATTACCAGCTTTCATTACCGAAGGTTTTTATATCCATACAAAAATACGGCCGCATACTGGCACAAACTATAATTTCACTAGGACGAAAAGGTTTTCCATCGTTACAACTAATATCCATTTGGCCCTATCTACCAAGAATCTAAAACTGAAAACTTATTAAATATAGTTTACCATCCGTTACTTCTCGGATATCTTTAGTTTTTTGCTCTGTCTCCTTCCTCAAGCCACGATTCCAGCAAATCGATATCGGAAACCGCAATATGCTGAAGGCCATTGCAAATCTTTAGTCACAAAGACAATCGCGACAGCCAACATGTGTCTACGTTATTACCCATAAGCCGACGATGTTCCCTTTACGTAATGCCACATGTCTGTAGCGCCTTATTCATATTCGGGCACGTAGCGCGCATACGTCATTCAGGTTTGAATATTTAGTTTTCAGGCCATTTTCCTTAAAGGTAATAAGAAATTTGAATTCGCTGTGCTGTGTGTAATGGACTTCCGACCCGCTTTCGTCGCGCCGATGAAAAATTTGTGAATGTATGAAGATATGTTGTAATGTAATGGACCTGTAGTTTTTTAGTCTCCAATTGACTGATTTATCTTAAATTATTTAGTTTGTTTAGTGATGTGAAGTATTGAGATTCCTCACTTGAAGGAAATGGATCCGTCACAAGTTTATAAATATATAACGTCATAAGTCTTCGTTTGTATGTTCATATTTGTGAATCAAAGCTTCCTTAGAGTAAAGAGCATATAAATACCGACCCCCGAGTAAGTGCGTGGTGAAACCGACACAAAGTGAAGATTCGTATGGTCCATGTCTCTTAAAATCGTGTTGATATAGGTTATTAGTGAAAGCATGCATAAGCGTAAAACGAAGAATTTAATTCTAAATAATGTCTCCATATTTTAAAAAGAATATCAAGACAGAAATGTTTTTAACAATTGCAGTTGCAAGCTTATTAGAAAAAAATATTCAAACTATAAAAAGTCCGTCCCACATATATTTCATAGTTTATACGGTCTCAATAAAAATAATGTTTGGTCAAAGTATGATGTAAATACATTCTATGAAAAATTTACCTAAATTCAAATTGGATTCTCATGAGGGTAGTTAGATCAGCAAACCAATTTAGTTTTACTTATTGATTTGACTAAAAAATAAAATTTTATACTTCTGAAAAACGATAAAAATAATAATGCTCCGAATTTGTTATAAATACAAATTGAATTATAATCAAACTCATAAATGTATTTATTATATCAAAGTACGTTTTGTAATATACATTTAAAGTGTAGGTATACTTTACAAGATAATAAAATGAAAATAAGTACCCAATTGAATTTTCTTGTTAACTAGCGAAGTAGAATTAAATATTAAATAAAAAACAAATTAGTAAAACACAAAAATTTTAAGTAATTGAAACAATCAAATTGCGTATTAAAATATACTCCCAATTTAAAAAAAACCGGGTTTTTTTAAAATTTTAACTACAACTATCAGTAACATCATTATAAAATATTGGTAGCTCAGATTTTCATTTTGGGCACATGATATTAAGCATTGAGATAAAATAAAACCTAAATATTAACCGTTAGAATATAATAGTTTCTGTGCATCACGATACTCAAAATTACTGAAAGCAAATAGTGCAATTTACTGAAACAACGCACAAGTTTAAATAAAATTGTAGTTGTTTTTAATGTACGATATTAAACACAGTATGTCATTTATAATCTTACAGTATACCAGTTGACTTTTTTTAGAGTTCCTTATGTCAACGGGAAAAAGAAACCTTATGAAAACACATAATTCAGCGTTTATTCTGATGAGCCGTTTAACGTAGAAACTTGAAATTTGCCAAGATTGCGAAACTAAAACTCAAAAATATTTACAAAGCAAGTATTGGAAGTTTACTTCTCAAATTCTATATACATCGATGATGTATCGTTTATAAGAACTAATATTGAAGGCCTCAAAAACATTTTTTCATACTTTTAAGTAATACACCTTCAGACATATATGGAAAAAAATGTAAAACAATGTATAAATCCCATTATCCGTGAAACTGTCACCCTGTAATTATAAAAGAAAAGAGATTTTAAAAACATATGCAAAGGTTGCAGGAAAACAATAGCGGTTATCCTAGACGTTATAACTTTTTAAATGTGCACGATGTTTTAACGCATGTGAAAGATATAATAGGCAATATATTTACATTGCGAAAATTAATATTTGAAAATAGTATAATGGGAATATTATGTACCCTTAAATGTTTCTAAACACCTAAATGTGTACAAAATTTTCATTGTTCTACTATTGCTGGATAAGTTTTTTTTTCATGTGGGATATCAAGTGAAAGAACAAGCTATAAAGATTCCGAAACAATTGTTGTCAGACTTTCATGTAAGATATTTCCAAAGATGTCATTAAAAATAGCAACGATATGTGAAAGGGGATCGATCCCCTCTGAAACTTTTAAAACCAAAATTATTACAAAAATATGTTAGTAGAAATTTACTTAAAATTTAACTTTTTTGCGATATTTTTACGACCCTGAAAGATGAGCTATTCATTATATTTACGCTGTGATAAAGAATATTTCATAGAATATTTCATGTAGCTTAATAGAAATACTAAAGTTAAATGTTTATATGTGCCTAAGCGTGTACAGTACACTCGTAGTGCGAGTTCTGCTCGTGCTTAGTATTTTTTTTGTTCATGACTAATGCTACTCCTGATTATTTATTAATAGTTTTATTTAATTTCACTAGTATTTAAAAATTACTTGGGTCGTAAGAATTATAAAATGAAAATATACGCTGGATGAAAATATAATGATTAAAAGGATAAAATAAACATTGTCCAAACTAATCGAAGCGAAGTTTACGAGTTACATTTTATGGCTTATCGATATTGCCCAGTGGAGATAAGTAAACTATTTTAACATGACTTTGCTTAGTAGGTTTTACCTATGCAATGTGATATAATTTTAACCACAATATTACTGGATTTAGTTTTCCTGTATCGTACGTAAAATTAAATATATTATTGTAATTCTCTTGTGCTAATGTATGAAATATTGATTTTGTTTTATAAGAGTTGATTGAATATATTTAAAAAAAGTTAATTATTTGGTCTCTTCATATGTGGAAATAAATATTTGAATGTTTAGATTAACTTTCTTCATACTTGGAAAATCATTCAGTTTTAGTTTATGTTTCAGACTGTACTAATTATATAAGAAGAAATTAAATAACCGTACCATTGCCCCATATATTAGTCATACACTACTAGAAAGATTAATTTAGGTACTATTTATAACCTATCCTTGATGAAAAAATAAAAAATTTGCTCTTCTTCCCTTTGTTACATACAAATGTTGTAGGACTCGATTTTTTTAAATGAATAAAGGTTAAGTTGGCATATTTCACCGTCATCATACTGTATATAGAATTTTAAAAGTAAACTTCGAATACTTGCTTTGTAAATTTTTGAGTTTTAGTTTTATCATCTTGGCAAATTTCAAGTTTCTACGTTCTCATAAGAATAAAAGCTGAACATATGTGTTTTCACAAGGTTTTTTTTCGCTTTGACCTACGTAACTTTAAAAAGAAGTCAGCTGGTATACTGTAAGATTATTAATGTCATACTATGTTTAATATCGTACATTAAAAGCAACTACAATTTTATTTAAAGGGTTTTTAAATGATACCTCATTTTGAGGTATTTATAAGTATTTTTCTTTATACTCACTTGTGCATTGTTTCAGTAAATTGCACTATTCGCGTTCAGGAATTTTGAGTATCGTGATGCATTATTATAAGTAATATCTACTTAAACCTAATGAAACGAGAATTTTCCAAATAGAAACAAGAATTATTGATTATTTAAAATACTCCTACACTTATGAAAATAGTAACATTGAAGTTGCAATATCATCACATGGAAATTTTTTTAAGACATTGCAGCGACTTGTATAAATAACGCTTAAGAATATTAAGCCCTAATAGACAATTACATTTTTAATAAACCTTGAAAGACTACTTGAATGCCTGCATATTTTTAATGTACACGCGAGGATAAAATACGTGAACTTTTTGTATATAAAAATGAACAGGGACAGAGGCATCAGACTCCAAATTTGTTTATAACCTGTTAATTGCTTGCGAATTTTAATTATCGACCACAGTTGGATAATGAAAAGAAAACTTAAAATTATCCTTATTTTTTTGTATTTAGATATGCGTACATTTTGAAACGAAATATATAGATAAAATTAAAATATCTCTACACTTCTTATACTTAGGAATATTTAAGCGACGTAAATAAATTACATTGTGCGCTATGATTCTAAGTCTAAAATTTAGAATAATTTATTACATAAGACATTAAAAATAACCCTATAATATTTTGAATTGAGAATATACACAGAAAGGCGATATTTCACTTTACGATTCAGTACGAAAATGGCGAAATGTGGCCAAGATTTGAAAAGAATAAAGTCTTCGCTATCATTTTAATTGATGTTCAACGAGGCAAGCAAATTATCAAGCTTAATGAAAAGAAATTCACGGTGAAAACGGTCTGTTTACTCACCAACAGAAACTCATAAGTTTTCTCATTTTCACTGTAGTCAAGATTAATAGCAAGCGCGTCGATGCCAACTCGTCTAGGTCTAAAGAGAAAAAAGATCACGATATCTATTAAAAATAGAAAAGTTGTAGTATTCAATGAAAGTTTATTTTCCATTACTTGGCTTTTTGCTATTTTTTGTAGATTTGTGTCCGGCAAGACGTAGATAAATGAATTGTTAATGCTGTGCGTCTGAAATATTTGATAGCTTCTCTGCGGTGATCGTTAAATCATAATGACCATTCATACAGACCAATTTTACTTTACATAGTATAAATATTATTCCATTAGTTAAATAATGAGAAATCTTAAGACACATTTAAGCAAAATTACTTTTAGTGAATACAATTAAACCTCTTTTTTACCCACAAGAAATGGTTATATTTTTTTAATTAACATTAAAATTATGGTGTCCAAAGTCTACATACTACTTTTAAATAATGTTGACAGTATTCATTAATATATAATTCTAAAAGCCTTGATACAAATCAGCATTGTAACCATATAGTTTAAGATCTCTATAATTTTATTAAAATGAGGACAGATTACAGATTGAAATGACTTAATAGGCAACTTTGACCTTATTTATTTTTTACAAAAAAAAATATATTATCTATGTAATCGTTAGATGATTGTATCTAAAAAATATTGATCATTTGAAACTTAATAATATCTTTGCCCATATTTAAATCGTTTCACTCCCACGTAGTCGTGATAACGTATATGATCTTAAATTAGATATAGACTACATTTCTATGTACCTTTCCGAAGTAAATGGAAGAATATTGGCTTATTATTAAAATCTGAGTAACATTATTGCGCTTATTATTTTAATACGATATTTATATGAAAAAAATGCAAAACAGAAAGTCGGTTATAGTTAATAACGTTATTTTTTCGATAAAGTGGACTAAGATTGACTTGGATTATTAATGTATCAGAGTAATAATGTCAATCTTCAAAGTCACTGGATTTAATGAATTTTCAATAAGGAAGAATTTATGGCCAACCGTCGTGTATTATTTTCTACATATACATTAGAGTATTATCACTGAATATATGCACCAGTTTGAATGTAAATTGTGTATACTGTGACAGACTGTATGGCATAAAAATATATGATGGAAGTATATTGCAGATATAACAATATTTTCATTGTATCTTTAGAATACTAAAACTGAATAGGTTCTTTAAGACAAAAGTATTACTTTATAGGTTGCTTTCAACAGCGTTAGTTTTTGTTTCTTCAGTGTAAAAAAAATTTATAAAGGCATTAAATTTATTACAGAGATTACATATACTGGAGAACTGACCTTTTTATCAACTGTCTAATACTATTTATTTAACAGTCTATTCTTATTGATTGTATTATTACAGATTTATCTATATATTGGCGGTTACCAACTGATAATGCTTGATGATAGTGACACGAAAATTAATGGATAAATAGATATACAACAATTTGATCTGAACATATTCTCAGCGTCGATAATATTAAGTAAATTTTCGTAAAAACAGTTATCAACTTTGAAATCGCGGTACAATGGTTGGTTGCAGAGGGTGCTATTTTGTATTTTCTAAATGTTATACCATAATAAAGAAAAAAGAACAAAAATATCTGAGATAACAATGAATAAAATTAAAAATAAAATGCCTAATTCCTACTGTGGTATGAAAAAAAGATAAAAACGGTAAAGTAATTACGTCACACATAAAAGCGTAAATGCATTAGGTCTCCAAAAGCTATTACTGAAGTTAAAATGCTACCTACGTAATAAATCAAATCCATTATCTGTTAAACCATAATTACATGTTTCAGAAATAGATGGCGAACTTTTATTCATTCTCCATTTAAAAATAATCGTAAATACGGTTGGTTTCAAAATCAATCGTTAGTCGCTGCGCAAGTTTCGATACACACAGTAACGCTAACTGCAAGCATACAAACATGAATGTTTATATTATGTTCATCTGTTATACGTATATTTTATATATATATATATATATATATATATACACACACATATATGTATATATATATATATATATATATATATATATATATACCCCCGCACATATATATATATATATATATATATATATATATATATATATATATATATATATATATATATATATGGGCTGCCGCTCTTCTTTATATTTAAAATGTAATTAAATCTATCTTGGATAAAATTGGAATACGTGAAAATCATTATATTTTAAGTTGTAATCAACATAACAATGCCTACTTTTTTCAGGCGTCAAAGAATCAACAGAACTAACAAATAAAAATACATTTAAATCCACACTAAAAATTTTAATAATATCAATAGGATAATATTCTTAACAGAAAATCAGCAATCAAAAGGTGTATTTCTAAGTAAAATCTCCTGATTTAAATAACACAAATGGTTCATTGTTAAATACCAGTCTTACTCTATATAAGTTAATACTTACTTCTATATAAGTTAAATGAAACGCATATTAGTCAACTCAATTTGAGTCTAAAACCCAAACTGACACACGTACACGCATAGTTACTTGATAAATGTTTTTCAAGGTAGTTTTTTTAAAAATTAAATCGATTATGGGAAATAATTCTTTACTTATTTCAGTTTTCATATAAAATGAGTATGGAATGACTTTCAATAAATCAAAAATAGGATCAAAAATAGGTTTCATTTGTTTATATATTCGTGTTTCTAGTTACCAGTCTCTGTGTAGAATATTTTCAAAGTTACTAACTCATTTTTTGGAGGTTCAAAGGGTATTCTACTTGTTTACAGTATGTCTAAAGTATATGTTTAAAGCATATGTTTAAAGAATTAGTTGGTTATATGACAGGAACTTGAAGGATTATGATTTACTTTATTTTATTTTATTTTTTACAGGCATATTATCATATTTTGAGAGCTCGTAATTATTTTTCTAATACAGTTAAACTAGTAGTTATAATTAATTTCTCGATTAAATGTGCAGTGTTTTAATTATCTGTTATCGGAAAATTAAAATCTTTTACGTATTATCCAATGCATAGTCGAACCTTGTTACGTTTTTGTTATTTTTATATTAGTGATCATTATATTATCATCTAATTCCTGAATCATGCCGATGTAAATTTACTTCAAATTCGAAACCCAAAAAAACACAATATATGGATATTACCTTTATAATACGTAGAGATTATTTATTTTCTAAATAACTTTTCACAATCACTATATTAAGAACTTAAATATTCCCCCAAACTATATGAAAACCTCAAATTGTCACCTGCCTCACTCAGTATAATCGTCGTCAACAAAACCTTGAACACAACGTCCCTACTTAAAAAGCCCATTGATAAATATAAGTGTAATCTGGTAAACAAACCTACATTGTCAAATGTTTGCGAAAGAACCTATTTAGGATTAAGTCAGATTAATTTGGGCTAGGTTTCAGCAGAAGGCGGCGGCACTCGACTGTCGTCGACTGGAGGTGCGCAATTTCCGTAGTTTTCCCTTTATTTCGGCATATTATGTGTAAACGGGATAATAGATATTAATGGAAGTCGTATGCGCGTAATAATGTGCTTGACGTTACAAATGAATGGTCGTTTTTTGTTAGGCATTACAATCGTACACATACGTTTGTAGGTTGCTTAATTTGCTGTGGCGGTGTCTCACGGGAGGAATTGGTCTCTGGAGTAGTTCTATGCTCTTTTGTAGAAACGAATCAAAAGTTGTGTCAATAATCTCTTAATAAATAATTTTCATTAAATAATTCTTCATTATCTACATTAAAATAAAGATTTGAATATTATTCATCTTTATTATACTTAGATAGTTATATCGTTATACGCAACTGTGTAATTATTTATTAATTTTCATAAGAAATTTTTACATTTATGTTTTAGAACAACAACGTTATAAACAAGTTTTTTTTATATTTTAATACACCAAAATATTTTTACAAACTAATATTATGTAAATTCAATCACTGATTTTTGACTTTTTACACTGACGAAATTTACACGCGCATGTATTCGCACACTGAGATACGCAGACATGCAAGCATTCTTGCGCATGGTCTTGGCTAAATTTCTGCGTTCGGAATATATCTGACAGAAATAAAGTTCCTTTACAAATAGTTATTTTTAAATAGTATATTAAGATATTAATATACGTCAAATTACAAAAGTGTTGAGCTGAATTGTAGCAACATTTATCGTGACCGGACATTGTAATAATTTACGCCATGCAAAAAATTATTAAATTTTCCAACACTATCGGGCATTCCTGATTATTGTAGATCATTTACAAATAATATTCTATAGTCGAGTAGGTCCTATTAGTATGTCCTAATCAGTGGTCCGTAACATGTCAATTCAGTCTCAAGATACATATCTACGTGTACCAAAAATATAGAAATATATCGATACTTAACATGAACATGTTAAGTTGTAATTTTTTTCAACAGATATGAAGGAATATTTAGATTTCCTAACTGGGTAGTTTTCTGCTATACTACCCAGTTAGATGAGTAAGAATTTTGAAAAACAATCTTTCCTAATTTCTGGGTACTTGTTGAATTCATTGCCATTATTTTTGTTTCAAATTAATACATGTACTACATCCCTATAGTAAGTTCAATGTAAACCAAATTAAAATCAATGTAAACCATTAAATTACTACTGCCAATAGATTCCAAATCAATTTTTTTTAAAAATATAAAGATGGTTAAATTTAAATCGTCAAGTATCCTAAGGCTAAAAATAGTAAATAATAACATTTATTCTGTTCACTAAAACTCATAATCAATACGTCAAACGAATAAGAAAAATTGCAGATGCAAACTGCGTTATTTAAAACTATTATTTAATGCACCAAAATAAATACACGTCTTATTTATATAACTTTATTATACAGCTGTCGTCGAATGTGAAAAAATTTGTTCAATTATCCCACGAGCTGTTATATCTATTACATTGTGGACTGACTCCGTGAAGACGAGACTCGCAATGGTTGTTAAAGCGATTAAACTATTAGTAGATGTATGTCGTCAACGAATATATGAACATTTTCTTTAAAAAATTAATCTTTCTTATTATTCGCCGAGTAATTACAAGAATTTTTGATATTGAGATTAATATACACCCGATATTGAATATATTTGGCGTTTGTTTTGTAGAAATTCATTATTCACAGTTAAATGAAACTACGTGATGATATCAGAGTGACTTACATAACTTCTACTGTACTTGTTTATTTTACTGATGATATACGCTTCCTCATATACTCGTATAATATTTAATTTTCTATTGTCATACTTCTTAACTGCAATAGTGCATTTAATTCTTTGAACTTAAAATTTGATTACATTGTGTGAATTTAAGTCATATTTTGCAAAGTTCTTTGGAATGCTTCCAATTTTATTGATATTCTATGCTCAAACTACCACCTTATTTATCGCAGAGACATATCCTCCTACCTGGAAACTCGTAACGAACTCTCTCATGTCACAAAATTATGGAAGTGCTCTTGAAACTCCTCAGAAATGTACACGTAGCTACCGACTAACGCTTTCACCCAATAGTATTAGAAACTGTCCCTTCGCAGTGAGTCACTTAAGGTTTCCATTTTTGCAAATACGCGTTATGCGGACACTCTTAATGCTTCAAACATGGGTCCACTTTAAGGAAGTTACGGGGACTAAAGATACCACTTTCTAAAGAATCGCATGAATCTACATTGATGAATTCTGTCTATAAAAACTCCACAAGCATCAACGTGTTCATTGCAGTTAAATAGAACATGTTTCATATAAAACCAGTGGTTTGACACGCAAAACATGGAATATAAAGTATTAATTATGATTAAATTGTTACTGTCTTAAAGATGCATCTCTTTCTATCAAAAACTCAAACTTATTTATATAGAGGCCAGCAAGCCAGTAAATTAGCAGAGAATATTTCGAGTAGGTTGTCTAGTAGGTTTGTCTGTTTTCATTATTTATTGACACTATCGTTAAAAACCTTCCCTTCAAGCATCACCTATACGCATATGATGCTCAAGTAAACATACATAGTGACCCAAGTATTATTTTCACTACTGTTAATTCCTTAAATGCAGATTAAAGTCTGATCTGTCAATGGCCTCGTTATATATGTCTCTTATTCAATCCCACTGTATGTTAGTCTATCACTAAACGGTGCATTTATCCTGTTCTCTCCAAGTATAAATGATTGGGATTTAGTCGTGGATTAACTTCTTGTGTCTTCAACATAATACATTATCTAAAACCTCTACAAGGTTTCATTCCTGTGGAAGTAAAATTTACCAGTTCATATCACTACTATTACCTCCACTGGATTAAAGAGACGCACGATATCTTGATATTTCAAAACAACTGCTTGACAAATTTCAATACATGTAAAAGCATATATATTTGTTAGATATTCAGCTCGAGAAAATTTTATCATCTACTCGAGTTTAGGTCGCGGCTAAAACGGGTGGAGATATATGGCCGACGTAATTGTCATATGATTTCGTTATTTTAAATTATCTAAAAAACTATGAAGTCCCTCTTATATTGTTTATATATTTACAGCCCTTTCTATCTATCGTCTAGTTCTAAGTTCTAAGAAACCTCTTATGCTTCTTATCTCTAAGTATAATACTTATTTCTATGAGAATTCGTTTACTGTTCGTGTTGTCTAATTATGAACAAATATGCCAGATTCAAGTATTCGAAAGTCGTCTGAAAAAATCTGATTTTCTCTGGACCTTCCTTATTCTATTTTGTTTTATATACCTTTCTTATTCTGTTTTGTTTTATATACCTCCCCATCAATCCATCTTCTTTCCTAAAATTTCTCTTTCGATGCTACTCCCGATATATTTAAATTAAGTGATTTTTCTCTTTTCGGTTTTTTCTCGAAATGTATTTATTATATTTTGTTATCATCATGTTTTGTTAAATGCAACTTTGAAAAGCACTGTAATTTTTAGACTCCAAGATATTGTTTCTATGGCAATAGCTTCGCCAGACGTATATATTTATTACTACAAATAAATGTACATAAACTTTAAAAACGACTTAAGATTTGATCATGAGTGGTAAAGACCTGCGACAATGAGCGTTGAAGGAATAATGAAATATATCCGAAAAATAAAAAAATATGTGTCTCTACGATAGGTGTATTTCTACGAAATATAATAATAATAAATAAAAAGTTAATACTGAGATATGACCCTGTCCTGATAGATATAGAAGTAGTTAATATACATATCTGTAAATTACATGTTTATATAAACATTTTCTCTAAAAGAAAACAAGTTAAATTTATAAACGGTTCCAAGAGATTTTAAATATAAGCACAATTTAACAAGATTTGTCAAACAAAAAATAAATAACACAAAGAAAAAAAAAGGCAAAATAAAAGGAGTAAATAGAAATATTATTTTGAGTACCAATGCATTCAAAATTTAATAATATACCATACAATTTTCTCAGAAGGCGCATGAGATACGATTGTGTTTTATTAATCATTCTCGCCACGTTATAATTGAAAACCTTGTCTGGCTACAAAAATCCATCCACCTTTCCATCTAAATATTTTGCCTCTAACAGGTAATAATTTTTTAAACCACTTCACTTGGTTTTTTCACATTTATTAATTTTAAAATTTTAAAATATATTCTCTATTTTGCTTTAACACAGGCATTTTACGTGTTTTCAATTTCAGGAAACAGTTGGAAAATGTCAATCATGTATTTGTCACCATACAAAGAAAATAATATGTTATGTTTCATAACATATTTTTTTTTTCAAATTATAACATTTGATGGATAGGTGTTAAAATTAATCTTTTAAATACACAAAAGGCAATGTTATAGAAACATGTTACTAGAAAATAACGCACACTTTACTAAGAAGTTGAAGTCTAAATCTGATACCAGATCTCACAGTTTTTAAATAAACCATGATAACTTTACAGCTATGAAGATAATAATAAGCAATAAACTACGTACTAGAAAAAAATATCATTTGTGAATAATTTAGCAAAAATTCGCTTTTAAACGTTTCAAATTTTTTTATGTAACTAAGTATATACACAACATTTGTATAACGAGTATTATACATACTTCACAGGTTTATTTTTTTAAATTTTAGGTTGAATATAATTCTTTAAAATGAAACAATTCAACTAATGTTTAATGGTAAGTGGTGTTTTATTCTTCAAAATTTTCATTAAAACTTAGTTTTAATAAATCATACTTAATGTGGAAAATAGTTTCGAAATTAATTTGTTTCTTATGATTATGTAAGGACCAAAAATATGATGACTGCGTTTTCATTATTTTTTGTTGAAAATACAAAAAACAGGGGCAATTACTTACGTACCAAAAATTCATTTTTTTAATACTAAATGAGAAGAAAAATGTGTGTCAAAATTTGTATATTCACAAAGCTAAAGCTGAGAAATAGTAAGTAAAACTGTTAAGAAAACTAACTTGTAATGTTCATCTTCCCCATCTATCCTTAATTAACAGGGGAATACTGAATGCCGGAATTAATGAAGAAATATAGCTACATACGGACTATAGATAAATAAAGAAAATTAAAACTTATTTTGGGGAAGATGCTAGATATCACTAAATGTAGTCTCATAGAAGTGTCTCATATTTATTAGTCTATAAATTAGGTACTTAGATTTTTCAAGCCAAATGGAAAAAGTTTTAGAGTCACTGAGCGATCAACAAATAATGACACTTATTTTCTCAACTGATATATTTTTTATATTTCATGCATGATAACTTTGACAAACAATGTTTTAAAGAGCTTCTAAAATAGACTGTAAGCAAAAGAAATAGGGGTTCACTTACGAAAAGACATTTACATGCAAATAAGTACATGCGACTCTTTTTCATTTATATACATTTCTAAAAGAGTAAGTTGAACACTCTTTTTCATTTGTATATATTTCTAGAAAGTGTATTTCTTAGATGTTCTTAGATGACTTCCATTTTACGATATTTTCCAGAAATTTTTGCATGTAAAAAAACTAAGAATTCTTCTAAACTTTTTGTGACTAAACTCGTCGTTGTTAATAAATCATCAATGAACTCTCGAAGATAATTCTCGTCACCAAAGTTTTTTTTCACAAAGCCTTTTATTTAATGACCTAAGTAGGCAAATACTAAACAGTGCTACATCTGATGCACTAATTTTTGAAATTATTAAGCAAAAACATGGTACTATTTTGCGAAAAGGTAATTGTGTTCTATTGGGGAGATTTCTGAAGGAGTAAAATTCATAAATTGTAAATCTCATTACAGCATATAGCTACAGAAGTAGCTGTATGTAATGTCTAACCAAACACATTATCATTGTGTAAAAGAGTGAGAATCTAAATATTACGAATATTTCTCTTGAAAAGAGCATCGAGTATTTTCTTGCGATACGTTTATATCCCTGACTATGTGTATGGCAAAATTTCATATAGGTCGAATAAGCGCAGTGCAAGTAGAATAAAAAATTACATTTCCTTTCGCGTTTAATATCTTAGTTAGAATAAGGTAGAAAGAATTGACACAAAAATATATTGATGCATACTTCCTATCAGGACAAATAATTCCTGCGGAATTGTTACAAGTTGACCTTACTTATATTTTGAAATATTGACGTGACCAGAATAGCACTTCCATATTAATGACTATCTCTAAAACGAATAACGTTCTTGGGTTCGCTCATATGTGTATCTCCGTTCACCTATGAATAAGCATGACAGCACTAGTATTTGATTCAACCGTTAAGTTGCGATGCATAGAGCAATACTCATATACAATACATATTGAAGGCTGAATCATATCGACATATCACTCGTTTTATGTGCTATATTTGTCGCCCATTCTGTCTTGTAACATCCCTGAAAATTCATTCCAATTATTAACCACATAGTTTAAAATTCGTTTACGAACATCCTTTGCCATTTCCTGTGTGCCGAATGCCATAACAGAAAGGACCGAAATAAATAAGTACCTCTCCCTACTAAAGGCAGGCTGATTTATTGCGTCATTTTCTGGCTATTTTATATCATTCAATAGTCATTCGCCAAAATCATAAAATATCAATTAAAATAAAAACCACTCCAAAATAAATGAGTCCAATACCCTATGCCAAATGAGCATAAATAATTAGTCAAATTATTCTGAACAAAAAATATTCGATCAAAATTTGCCGTAAATTGCTAATTAGATTTTAAATAAGTAAACGGTAACACGAATTAAAATGTACACGAGGTAGTTTAGTGACAAGTATTCGAAATTAATGTATAATAAAATCATATAGACAATTAAATGAAACTACGTGATGTAGTATTATTTCTACTATCTTTAATTTCTTTATCACGACCTAGGTTTCGTTGTATTACAACATCTTCAGGTGGGATATAGGCAAAGATTCCTATATCCCACCTGAAGATGTTGTAATACAACGAAACCTAGGTCGTGGTAAAGAAATTAAAGATAGTAGAAATAATACTACATCACGTAGTTTCATTTAATTGTGAATAATGAATTTCTACAAAATTAACGCCAAATATATTCAAAATCATATAGCTTTTCGTATCGTTTTGTGTTACTTCTTAGCAGGTTTTTAGTTATGTCTTATCGATTTAAGCTTAGTATAACAGGAAATAATATTTTTCTTTTTTATTTTAAAATAACTACATATTTTTAAATAATATAATAGTTTAATAATTATGGTCCTTTACAATCTTTGAACCTATTTTTGAAACTGTAAAATATTTAGTTATTTCGCTAACTTATGTAATCTCATACTCAAAACCTTCCTTCGTGACTGCCTATATTATATAAGAGATATTTCCCACAAATTAATTAATAGAACTTATTAAAAATGTTATCCATTACCAATTTTGAACCGGTATTTTTTGAGTAGGTACTTTCACAAAGTTTCAAGTATTTGAATATCGAAAAAAAATTTCCATACAAACTTAACAATGCAGTAACATTCCAAAATTTCAAGCTATCCTTTTATTTCTAACCAAACGCCTAAATATTAATTTTCACGTCCCCCAACTTCATGTTCAAATGTTTAGATTTTCAATACAAAAGTTTTACACTTTTTTGCCCCTTCAGGAGATGAGTTTCCAGAATCCCTTCCTTACGAATGTCCATGTTGCAAAATAATCCTATTGTCCGAACGTCATGTTAGAAAAATGAAATTCGAACAATTTAGCAGCTTCAGTATTTTTGACTCTGAGTTATAATTCAGTCGGGATTTCTTCCTTTGTATCTACGGAAAATTGGTATCGTGTCAATCTATAGAATAAATATTTGAACTAATTTATATTATCGATAATATTAGTAGCGTACAAATATCATAGAGATCATATTGGGAGATGATTATTTGTTATAACTTTGTCAAATAAAGAGCGTATCACTTTCTTGCATTTGATATTACCCAAACTTTTACTTAAATCTGGCATAAAAAATTAATCGTAATCGTATTATTCGTCTTATAATATATAAGACACGAAACACAAGTCCACAAATGTAATCCTATCTCACACCAAAAAAATATTTAATTTTTTTTATCCAATTCACGTGAATTGTATATTAATCTGGAATATTAAACCAAATTTAAAAATATTTGAAGCAAACTTTCTCACATTTTATTTACTAAATTTTACAGAATTATGTCTAAAAGAGTTATTTGAAAAATATATCAAGATGATGTATTAACATTGTTTAAATTTTGATACATTGTTTATGTTTTAGTTAGTACGACAAAATTAAGTTACTCTCAATAGTTATTTACTATTCTGATCAATTCGTAGTAGCTTACACAGTATTGGACTCAATTTGCCACGCTGTCCACATTATATCGTGTTCAGATAAAACTGTTTATATCTCGTAATAACACTGTATTTAATGCAGCCGCTGGTGGTAGCGTGATAAATCAAACTGATACTGCATCGCGAAATAAATTAATCACATTCCATATAAATATTTAACAACAGCACACATAACATACAGTACATAGCATAAAGTAACCTAGTTCATAAGTATCTACTGGCCACGTAACTGCACCGGTAAAAATTACTGGAAAATTTATGTATTTCCATATAAAGGTATAACTATGTTTATTTGCGTAAGTACCTTGTTACACTACTTTTATGACCTAAAATCTTATAGAATCAAAGTTAAACTCAATAGAATCTAGTCGAAATCGAAGACAAGATCAAAGCTGCTTCTTATATTTCCTATTTTTGTAAATAAATTCAAAGCAACAAACCCAAATTAAAACATGGTCAAATGGAATAATATAGTTGCAATTTTTTTATAGAATCAAAGATCAAGTAATCTTATGCGGAATACAAGTACATATGAAAAAGGGCCAACGGTTAAAAGATGGTTGAAAAAGGGAAAATATCTTGTTTTGGAAGAATCATTTTGGTCTGATAACTAAATAAGTTGATTTTGAAGAAAATTTTACCATCAGGCTATAAAAATCAGCTTTCTTCCTTATTCAAAAGTTGACTATCCCTTTGTTTTTGGAAAACTAGAGTGTTAAGTGATAAAGTAGAAGAGAAAAAAAATTAATTATAAAAATATAGAGGAAATATATGTTGACGGATAACCGATATGGACTTATCATCAGCAAAGCAAGACATTACAAGACGTCATAGAGAAAATCTATTTATAATTATTCTAAGCAGTCAATTTTCGTCAAATCAAATTTATACGGTTTAATGTCCGCGAAAATTTATATTGGTTTTTATTGACTTCATTAAAATAAAATATACATATCTTGTAGTAGATAAAATAAATCGACAACTTTACTAAACTCCGTGTATTATTTTTTCCATAAATATTGAAAAAAGTCAGTTTATTATAAATGTAATGCGAATCGATAAGGTCAAGTCTATTTACATATAGTTTAGTGGTCTTAGTTCAGTCTTCGATCTGAAAGCTTCTTCACCCTTATCATTCTTAAAATATCACCGCTTACACGAATATTCGTAGTGAACAAGGGTGTGTTTAAGAATGATGAGGGTTAGTAAGCTTTCAGATCTTAGACCAAGGTTATTTACAGATAAAACTTCAAAATATAGCCACTAGTGATAATATGAGCTGATTTTTTAAAAAATATATGAGAGAAAAAATCTATGTTATGTTGATCTGGAATCCTTGTTCAATTGGACTATGGCCCAGAAATAGTTCCATTCTGAAATTGAATTTGCAAGATATAAAACAATTCAAAGGTTTGGTTGATAAATTTTTACCGGTAAAAACAAGCAAATTATTTCAATATATTTAATGCACATTTCTTCAAACTTTTTTACAATTAAGAGCTCTATTTCTACTTACATGGTCCCTATTTTTTCCTAATTTCAATTTTATTGTGTTTTTGAATCGACCTTAATCTAGATTGGCAATTTTACTTCATTTGGAAATTTAATAATTTTATACAAATGATTTTTTTAAATAATAACATTTGCACTCACGTGGCCTGTTCAGTTCTATTTACAACTTTCAGGAGTTAGAAATAAATATGTGCTGTGAAGGAAAAATGTAACCAATTCAAAAATGTTATTATGAAGATTTGTACGAATTTTAATAAAATTATATCTGACGACATGCGCTGTAAAAATTTATTTTACACTTTCTACCAAACAGGATTTAACGATTTATAAAGTATTTGGGTCTTTTACGGTTATGTGAAAAGCCAGTGAAATTTTTATTTTGTCAACTCTTTCTTTTGTACATTTAACAAAACTTCATTCTTATGTAACAAGTAGTCTTCTTACATTTTTTTAACTGAAAAGTTTTTTCTGTTGCAAAATTTGACCAGAAGAAATATTCAATTAAATATTCGTAAATTTAAGGAATAAATGTAACAAATTTAAAAAATAAATTTTTGAACGAATGAACTGGTGTTTGCAATGATTTCTATTTATATAAGCATTATTTAATATAACAGTAAACAAGTCAATTTAAAGATTCCGAAAATATATAACTATGTTTGCTCAAGTCATAAATGAGTTTAAATTAATTCTCTCTTACGAATAAGATATTTTCTATATTTCGAATAATGAATGTTCTATGGGAAAGACAATAATACAGATAAATAAAATTAAGGTATTTGTAATTTACGAATTTTCAGCTTCTAAATATTATTTTTATTTGCACTTTTTTTTAAATTTGATTCTTTTTGTATTTCAATAATCGAAAAGAATAAAAAAAAAATCTTGCCCTTTTATATTTCGATATATATCAACGGATTTATATCAGAAACTACCGAACCAACCTTTTAATTTATTGATAGTGATTGTGGGACCAAGTTAGTTTATTTTGTAGTGATGTCACACACTATTCAGATTGTGAAAAGATTGCATTGAAAATTAAGCAAAATATCTATCTCACGGAGAGTGAGCAAGGGTAAGCTGAGGTGAGTGAGCGGGGTATAGAAAGGGGAGGAGGAGAAAACACAAGTTAACCCGGGCAGAATTTAAACTAAACTAATAGGTTGCGTGTAATATAATATCATAAAATAATGCATTAAAACGGTGAATTTGCTTTTCATATTCTATGCTGACGAAGTCGAAATATATCGCTAGATATAAACAAAACCGTACAGTGTTTGCATACAGTCTGCAGTGCCACTTAAAATAGATTTTATTATAATTTATTTTACATAAAATATTTATTAAAAGCTAATGGTGGTACACAAACAATGTTTGAAGGCTTTCTAAGCCTATAGAGACAGAGTGAGATTAGTTATTAAAAAGCTCGCTGAAGACAGAGGTCTTTTGAAAGACCCAACAGCCAACTATAACATTTAACTGAAAACAAAATCGACAAGCTAAACAGAAGACATAACAACGTCGTTCCCCCGGGCGGCGCTGAATAATGTGCACAAGTATCGCGTGTACGAACAGATGATAAATAATTGTGAATATTATTTTCAATTTTCTGAAAAAAAATTTCGATTTTTCGTAGGAAAAATTTTATTCAAGAAAATGTTCAATTCCCATTTTACCGACTCTCATTTTAGGAAGTTGGGTACACACATGATAGTGGTGGAAAGAAAAAAATACAATCAGTTAAGCTAATCCTTGTAGTTTCATCATGTCTCTTCATCCATCTGTATCCCGCAGTTCAATTACTCTCTCATTGTTGCAAGTATTGAGGCGAAATTTAATACGGTTACAGATATTGATAAACCAAAATCAATCGGATGATAGAAATTATATAGATTAGGAATACAATTTTGGTCGGCCCTCGGATATAATGAAAAAGGAGGTAAAAAAATTACCTACCGCATCGAGTGGTTTGCTGTGGAATAAGTCTTTTAAAATAGGATGAAACATCCATTGGTACTAAATAAGTCATTTAACAGGAGATATTTGCACTCAAAGTCGTTAGCATGACCTTTTCCCACCCACAACATTTAAAGGACCATTATAGAAGTTATAAAAACCTAAATAAATATTGAATATTTCAATAAATACTTTCTACGAAAATTACAACCAACTAGCAATTAGTTCCGACTTCATATGGATTCAATTAAGGTGTTTGATTAAGATTTACGTGTATATATATATATATATATATATATATATATATATATATATATATATGTACATATATTTAGTTAAAGTAGCTTGTGCTTTTTTTTCTTTAACTAAAATGTAATTACATAACGTGATATGATTCTAATTTCCGTGCGCGAATACATTCTTTGGAACGTGACGAATTTCTACTTTTTTTAATTAAAAAAAAAATAATAATTTCTCTTACATTGTTAAATGAAATTACGAAGTGAGAAGTGTTAATTTTTATCTTTCAAAAAAGATTTACTATATTTAGGTGTATAAGGAATAAAAATTTCCCAATTTTAAAAGCGCTTACCGTGGTTTACTCACAAAAGATAGACATATGTCCCAGACTTTTCTTCATATTTTATCAAGAGTTACAATTCCTCCATAAGCAATATTAATGTATCCGTAATTGTTTTGCCAGCGCCATGAAAGCGCCCGGACTAACGACTTTTCATCCGACTAGCTAAACTTTATTTATTTTTCAAGGGTTATTCAAAATATATACATGCTGAAATATATAGCCTATTGTAATCTGAAAACTAAACTATTATAAAGTAATACATCAATCGGATGGGTAGAACGATACTGTAGCACATACAGTTTGAAATGATAAAATTGTTGTTAACGTGAAGTAGCTCGTATGATTTGTCACATAAAGTTTAAACTTTTTTTGCCGACTTTATCAATAATAAATAAGTTTTGTAAATACGATACACACTCAAATGAGCGATTCTGTTATCTCATGCGCGGCAATACACTGACTATGACGTATATTTCTAGTTCGATGTACATTGAACTAGAAAAACATATGGAGTTTTCTTTCTTCTTTTAACAATTGCACATACTATATGAAAAAAAACTACTTACATTATGAAAAACAAACTATGAAAACACTGCGATTATGATTGTTTCAGTTCACTCAACAATTAAATCCCTCGGAGTACTTCGAACGTTGATTTTGATTGGGGTTGACTCAATATTTGGCTGTCATTATTTCATTTAACGTATTTTTAGTTTACTTCTTACAACAATGACATGGAAAGCACACAGTCCATTTGGAAGTTATAATTCTTCTACTCAATTGAAGTACCTAAAGTTCAGAATAAAAACAGTTTCAATTTAATTTTAATTAATTAAATTTTAGCTTTAAGTTTAATTTTTTCATAGAGACGTATAGAAAATCCCTTTTATTTTAGGTAATGCTAATTCCACGCGAGCGAAGGTGCAAGAAATGGCTAGAAACAAATAAATAAAGCTTTCCTTAAAAAAAATGTTCTCATAATGAAATTTGTCACCGAGAAATTAATAAACTATGAAACTAGCACGGAATTTGACGTATATTAAATGTTAATAACTCCTTTTTTTCAAAGAAGATAATTCATTTATTTCCGAAACGATGGTTCTAATTGTACTAAATATGCAAAGACGATATTGCTTCTAAAAAGATAATACACTCCATCTGGATGTTGGTAAAATAGGGACAGACCAGGTTTATCTAGTATTATTTATAACTTTGTCCTCATGTGTGTATGAAATTGTGATAATTAATCGCTCTAACGTGCTTTCGTACCTAACTGCGCACGCGGCACGACACTGTCACACTCCTCTATGGATTTGTGTGCGATCGGTCGACTGTTATCATTAGAATAAATTTGAAGCCAATTTTTTGCTTAAAATGCCCGCACCTTAGCAGAATCGTAAATACGTATCCTTTTTGCGCAGTCGTGTAAAGAGGATAAACATGAGCATGCACGTTCCATGATAAAGTAGGTTTGTATATTCAACTTCGACTTACCTTTTTTAAACTTAAAATTTGTACGGCTTGTTTAGGGAAATATTTTTAACAAGCTTCTTTCGAAGTATTTTTTGAGTGCGATCGATCTACATACGGCGTTTCTAACGAATATGGTAATATACCATAACAATGATACCGTTTCATTAATGTATTAGTTGTTTTTTTTTCAAATATACATTAACTTTGCCATAACTACATAAATTTTGAAGGATCACAGTAACTTAGTATTTCGAAAGCAGCAAAAAATATAATGTAGTTGAGAACTTGTATTATGTTTAAATAAAAGTAATGTGAATATAATAAACGGATACGGTTTTTGTGGCGACTGTTGCCTGTCCGATAATCAAATTACCTACAACTGTAACTACCAAATTCCAACTTCTTTAGCAAATTCCATTGAATTTGCAATGAATTTGACGAAAACATAATTTCATAACGAACGCGAGGTAGGAATTGCGACAATAGGGTAATTGAAATTGTTTTTCAAAATATTGATTACCTAAGAAAAAACGAAGCAGCAAGGATAAAAAAACGTCCCAAAGCAAGGTATACTTAAACAGTTAGTCTTCTATACCACCAGTCTCTCACTTGAATTATTAATAATAATGCACTCCGACTATATACAACATATCAAACCGGGTACATGCAGAGGTTGGTAGGTAGCGTTTCGACTGAACCGAAATTTTAGAAACCGTGTAAAGCCATCGCAAAAAATATTTTGTCAAAAAAGAATTTCTTTAAAACTAACGATTGAGCAATTATAAACAAATAAACAGTGCAATTTTTTATAAAAATTAACCGCGCTAAAATTTTTCAATAGTGATAATTATCCTAATTTTCGTTATTTATGATTTTTACAGATTTTTTTGAGCGCGATCTTTTTGATGATAAAAACAGCAATTTTCAAGCATTTTCCTCAAAAAATGTTTAAACAAATTCCTAAAAAAATACATCACATATATTCTTGAATTTGTGCATAAATTAGATTTAATTTTCTATAATTAACCCCAAAAACAAAATTTATCTTTTCATCCATCACGTCTATAATGGGCCCACCATATTTTGTCTCTATGCTTAAGTTCAATTTTTAATTCAAGTGGTTTACGAAAAAAATCCCTGTGACACACGGACGGACGGACGAATACCGACATGAGTCCATAAGTGTTCCGTTTTGGCAATTTAGCCACGGAACACTAACAAGAAACACGGAATGAATTCATTCAAATATTTATAAGGATTATAACGTAAATCGAACTACTACACGATATCACATATGATAATTGTGAAAATAACTTAATTTTTTAAATTAAAAAAAGCAAATTCTTAGTGCATAATTATCGACTCTTTAAATTAAATTAACATAAAATTAATATAACTGTGAAAATAAAACAGTATGTAACATAAGAAAAGATATAATGCTATTATTGTTATTGTCAAATATGAAATGAATGTAAATTATACTCTTTTAGCAAAACAAATATTTGGATTATCTCATTTATTTCATAGAGGGAGTAAAACAATTAAAACAATTTGACGTCGATTTCATCTATCTAAAAAAATATTGTTAATTATTAGATTTTGGATACTAGATACATCGTCTTCGTCTCAGTTGAATATTAACTCACGGAATGAAGGTACAGTGAATCAAAACAAATAATCTTAAACGCTGATGCGATTTCTTTACGTTCTTCCGTCGCTTATCGATACCTTACTTCATTAAAGATTAACTGATTAAATACAAATTGTATGTACATACTGCTTCTCTTTAACATTCGTTAGTTCAAATTTAAAATGCCCAGAATTCTAAATATACTGATATATTCGTTTGACTGTTACTCAGAAAGTCTAAGATTGCAATTTACGCATTAATCGGTATAAGAAATTACTCTCGTAGTAACCAGTTTGGTTCGTGTAATGTACTTGTCAATTTAAAAATAGATAAAAGAAGACAAGATTCAATTATTATCTCCCGCTGTAGTCCAAGAATTTAAATCATTTAATTTATTTACCGTCGAACAAGAATGTAAAAGTGAGTCAAAAGAACATTAATATAACAATGCAATTCAGATAAACGACATAAATAATTCCCGATTAAACATCGAAATCTACTAATTTTATTACCACTTTGTACTTCGCTTTGAAAAGGGGACAAGCGACATTTTGGTGTTACACAAATCTAATATAATTTTTAATAATGCTGGTACGTTTAGAATACAAGTAATTGTATTTTAACGATTGATAGAAAATAACTTCAATTTGTAACCATAACGCGAAACAAATAAGCTATTTTCGTAAACGCGCACACATTCCATTTTAATAGATCAAGAATTATTAATAAAAATAAAAATATATCCAAGAACATTATAATTATTTAAAATCGTTACAAAAAAATAATCAACGCTGATTAATTTTTTTAATGTGAACCCACTGCCTTAATTAATTAAAAATAAATTGTTAACTGGCATTGCCAATAGTTCTTTTGTTGCCAAAATTAGTGTCTTCTTCCCTCTTTTCGAGTTTTATGTGGTTTATACGCTATGTTTTATCTCACCGATTCAAAGATTCCATAGAAATAGTGTTTACAAATTATTGTGAAAAATAACATGAGTTTTCATAAAAAAACATAAGATTTTGAATTTGGCTGATTGACGATTTAAATAAAATTTGAGGGAGCTTATTTTTTTATCTTTCTCTATTTAAGAGTTCTATTTTTATTTTAGTTTCAACCAACGATGACACGAATTTTTCCAGTCTCCTTTAGTGAAATTAAATATGAGAGTAGACAGTTCCGGATATGCTATATATATATATATATATATATATATATATATATATATATAGATACACACACACACACACATATATATATATATATATATATATATATATATATATATATATATATATATATATATACACATACATTTATAAGTTATTGAAAATAACTTTCAAACTGATAGAACGCAAGGACGCCGCGATCGAAATATACACATTAAAATGTCATATTGCACCTATTTAACAAATCATTTCTACAAGTATATTCCCTTTTAAATTCATCCATTTTTTGAAGAAGCGAAAAAGCAAAATAGAACTTCTTACACGGTCCTTCAAAGTCACCCTTCCTCGTACTTTAAATATACTTTGTCATATCGGGCCGGGGGGCTAGGCATCGACAGCAGCGACCAGTCCGCTCGGGAGCCGGCACGATATGGCCCTACAGATATACGGCGACGAGACCCGGGGCGGAGCGCGCACGCGCACCGCACCTGCGCACGTCGCCGCCCGCCTTCTCCCAGTTCGACGGCGACCGCCGCCACGCAACCATCGGACCGCGTCCATCTCGCGACCGCTGTTGACATAACTATGTACCCAACGCTATATACCCCACAATAAATATAACCTGCCGCATTATATTATCGCACACCTACCTCACTAACAAGTGTCTACGACCACTCGCCAATAACTGAGCGGGCCACATCCGCCTACTCATCTGCCCGTGCGTTTAATCACCGTGCGATTTAATTATCCTTTCAAAATTTTAAATCGCAGAGGACCGTTGGAGGGATATTAACAATACGTGCTACGACATTTACTGTTAATTACTTAAAAGTTGAGTGTAAAAAAATAAGTTATTATGTGACGTGATTTATCGGTATATCGAAACTGAAACGTCACTGCAGCGACCGTAAACTAAATAAATTAAATAATTTTCCCGATATCGATCTTAATCGAACATTAAATTTTGTTCCGGTTGATTTGTACTCGCTTTTAGATACTTATTATAGTGAATTTTGACGTAAATAAAATGTTTACTAAAATTTTATTAAGAGAATAACGAGAGCGAGAGATAAAACTGTTTCATCGTTCAATTTAATATTCTGATTCCGTGCGGATGTATCAAATTAGAAGTTAATTCGTTTTTGGAAAGAACTGTCAAATATTATATTAGTTAAACTGTAAAATTTACTTTGAAGTATAATATAACCTAGTGTGACTCGTACACCGATTCTGTTTGGAATCATTGTTCAAATTCGGTAGTGTTGAGTTTTATTAGTATAATATTTGGTGCTTGTGCAAAATTTTAATAATATTTACTGTGTAACACTGGTTCGCCGTTGAAAGCAATCGAATAGTAAAACGGCGGAACAACAAGATGTTAAATTTAATTCCTATAAACTTTGTGATCGTGCAGTTTTCTCCATAAATGAGACAAGGCAAATCAATTGTTTAGTCACGACCAGAACTTTATTATATAACATAAATGTTGGAAATCTTGAAGCGGTGAAAAGAAACTAAACACAGACGTAAGTATTTCATATGCATTCTTATTATTATATGATACTGTATGGAAATGTGACAGAGAGTTAATTATTTTAGAAAGCTTGTCTTGTTTACGAGTGAATAATAAATTATATTATCAGCAATGTCCCCTACGTTGTTAAATATCTACTCCGAATAGGACACTTGTTTACAAATGGACCGTATATTAATTGCGTTAGATTTATTTCTGTATTATGTCACGAGGACGTGGATGTCCGAATTATTAATAGTTATTTCTTTGTTAATCCTTTCATGACTTGCTAAAAGTATGACATAATAATGTTAAAGATTCAATACGGAGAAATTCTGAGAAATGGTTAAGGAAATGTGAATCTTCAAATCACTATTACTCTATTAATGTAAGGTAAAAAATGTATTTCATATTTAAGTTTATTAACAAATTACTCGTACAACGTATAACGGTACGTACGTCAAATATTTACAAGTGTAAATATTTGATAATTAATTTTTTAAATATTTGATAATAATTTTTTTAGCGATCTATATTGCATAGTAAAAATAATAAACATACAATTTAAAACAAAAAAAGTTACAAAAATGAGAGAAATACAATTTCACATTGGTTTCAGCTGTCAAACCTTGAATAACGTTGGTTACGATTGGACACTTGCATTATTAATATCATGACTACAATTTTAATCTTCGATATAAATATATCACTTTATTGTCCCGTTAATTTTGAAAGTATATTAATCATGACTAGAAGTGACATGATATGAACGGATATTGCGTTACTCATAAAAAGATGAAATACGATTCTTTTTACTTGTACTTTAAACCAGCTCAGTTTTTTAGTAATAATTATCAATTAAATGAACTTCAACACAGGTATAAATCATCGCTCCTCAAAAATATTTTTAATTTGAGAATAATAAAATGTATGCCTGGGAATGTTACATTTTTGAATAAAAAAAGCCCCAGAAAAATTGTTGTTCCATTTAAATAACGACAGAGCGAAGCTAATATATATATATATGTATATATATATATATATATATATATATATATATATATATATATATATATCATATACATATATATACATATATATATTATTATACATGTATAATGGTTATTACAATTTTGAGAAGTTTTTTATCAAATTTACGTATAGTTTTTTTCTGCTACTTTATCTGAAATTAATCCTTGATACTTTGTAGAATCATTTCAATTATTTAGCGCAAACTAAACTTTTAATACCGTGATATTAGAATTCTTTTGATAATGTTTTTCTAACGGTGCTTACCGACGGCGCATCGCACAACGCGGAGTGTGCGACGCGCGAAATTTATCTCTGCTTAACCCCTTGCGGATAACGTTGCCTCGTGTATCAAATTGTGTGAAATAAGTACCAACAAAAGGGATCGAATTTAGATAGTTGCTAATATTGAAGTAAAAACCGAATATCATTGAACTTATAAATTTGAAGTTTGAAGTTTGGCTGTAATTAATATATGGCGAAATACCTGCCAGTATATATATATATATATATATATAATATAGTTAATATAAATTATTTTAATAAGAAATAAATTTTTATTAAAATATGTATAATCGATCCTGAAATTAAATGTCGTTATTACTACTTTCACATTAGCTGTAGTACCACCTTGAGATGATAATATATGAGAAAAAAGTTAAAAAATAAAATTTACGCCACAGCCATATGTGTGGCTTATACAATAGAAATGTTTCGAAAGAATAAAAGAAGACGTATGAAGTAATTATTGGAATTATTAGTCTCGCCACCAAAATGTATACAATTATTCCCTAGCTTTGTTCATGCCTACTGGATAGAAATAGCTCGAAATAGATTTAAACCAAAAATAATGTTTTAGTTCTGCCATAACAATACTTTTATACAATATTTATAAGTTTATTGGAATAAATAATCTTATTTCTATAAATACAATGATTCTTTATGACAATCGAAAGAATTATAGTAATTTCTTTTTGTAACAAATATAGACGAAAAATCTTTGGAAATGTAATAATTTGCTTGACGTTTTTCTATCTTCATCAGAAATCCTCGCGACGATCTACAAACTTACGATACGTTTGCAAATCGTTAAAGACTTTTTTGACTTATAAGCAATACTTGATCACTTCTACCTTCTGTAATAAAAGCACCAGAGGAACCTATATAGACATAGAGTTCATTACAATTTTGGTAACTATCTCAAACTTCTCTGCAAAACGGTGTACTTGCAGCTTCTTGCTAAAAAAAAGTAACGCTGAAAAATAATGTAACTTAACTTCAAGATGATACAATTTATATAAAAGAACGTTTAAGATTATTTTTCACGTACATTTGTTAATCAAAATTTAATCAGCCTCTGTTTTTAAAATTGTCCCAACTGGTTGTACTTCCAACTTAAATTGCATGAACTCAGCGATGCCCATCCGCTCAGTAGGATACAAATCACATGGTAACTTTAAGACTATTTTTTATTAACAATGGCAATAAATGGGTTTTGCCTTAATTTACGATACCAGTCTGAGATTTCACCCGTACTAGTGATACGGGAAGTACGTCTAAGGAACCCCATACAAGTTCCGACTATTGGGTGTGATATGAACTGCAGCCAAACTAAGCGTATAAAGAAAACTTAAACTTCATGTTGCGTTGACGCATACATTGAGCACTTGCGCTCTGCAACTGTTGGTATTGCGATCTTAAATAAAAAATACATCGATATAATTAATTAGGTACATCAAAAGGCAAAGACATAACATTAATTATGTAAGCCGTTCATGCTGGTGTAATCTACGACTTTACAAAAACCGGTTTGAGATCTGTGTAAAATATTCCCTTTGTCAAAATTATCTCTTTTTATGAAAATCTGAATTCCTTCCAACAATGATTAGATAGATATTATTACAAATTTACAGGTCATAAACAAAATATTGAGAAAAATTATTATAAAACCTCGTCAAAAGTTAGACTATATAATCATCTAACTAAAGATTTAAAAATAAGTCCAAGTTTCTTCTAGGATTATAATTTTATTGTAATTAAGTGTGTGCATAGTTCGCTACGTATTTGTCTACTTGCCTGCTTAAATTTGTAATGGCGGACGAAGTAATTTACTATTTACTTTTATTACCATATCCCCTAAAAGTACGTATTAATATATTGCACAGCTACAATTTGAAGAATAGTTCATAAGCACTCCGGAGTTAATAATATTTCACCTCTGGAAAAATATATGTACTTTTAGAACCCGACCATTTTTCTTATATCAATTTATATTGTTATTTATAATCAATTAAAACTATACCAATCTCATATACGATCATTACAGATATCCTTTAGTAACAATATATTTGTATGCGGGAAAATGAAAACCTACACATATAATAAAATTGTAACAGAATAAATTCTGTGTATGGAAAATATTTTAAAAAGAGCGATTGATTTAGCATATGGAATGACAACAGAAGCAGGAAATTTTTTTTTTCGATTTTTGTTTTTCAGTCTTTGAGTTATTTTGTGCGTCGATCATGCTAAATTAACTAGAGGGAGTTTAATAAAATTTGTTATGGTAATAGTTTATAACCAAGAGACCATATGAGAGAAAAAACATTTCTTGTTTCCGAATTTCATGCTAGTGAAACCGTGGGGTACAACTAGTATCAAATAAATGTCCATTTGATGCCTCATTAATACGTGTTCTGAATAAGAGAATAGAATCAATGTAAACAACTGAAAATAGGATTCGCATGCAGATGATTCCTTACATATTCTCTATGGTGAAAATATTGTTAGGTTTTGGATTTACAATTTAACGTTATGTTATTTTACATAAGCATGAACGCGAGTAGTTTGACCTGTCCGTTACCATAACGGGAAACATTCAATGCATGAAGACGAAAACAGTTTTATGAATGAAGTGAAGGAATATTAAATTTTAAACAGTTATATTTTCATATTTTCTTACATTTGGGAACAGCAAAAATATTTAAAGCATGTATTTTTCAATCTTCACATTGACAAACTTCACTTGATATCCGTTAGAAACTTACATGTATGTATATTTTTAATTATCATCTACAACTCAAGTGTTATCAAATGTTTTTCAAACTTCTTTTTTTTATCTACAGAAAAAAATCAATCTAAGCTTCATAAATCAAGGCCGAAAAGTTGGAAAGTTGTAAACTGGTCACAGGTAATATACTGATGGATAAATGAATGTTTGTATTACTTATATTTCGCCTTTTCAGGTACAGAACTCTGAGAAAAAGTAGACCAATACATAGCACAATACCATAGAATAATGTTCTGTGAGTAGTAACATTTCAGATGTATTCATTGAAAATATCTTAATTTAATTCGAATATCTTGATATTACACTAATTTAGTATTTGTTAATATAAATTATTTGCAGTCTGTTTTAGCACTGCTTACATTTTAATAGAGTGGTTGTATGACTCTCCATTTTGTCACATATATTTCATTTATCACCATTTCAATTTGATTTTGAATCAAACCGACATCTAGTCGCTTCAAATGTCTTGGTAGACCTTCAAACTTGTCGCCGGGTATAAAGAAAATTACTTGCGTGTGACCTAATTGCGTGTAAATTGTAAACTCACGCTTTGATCGTCCATGATTTTCCTGGGTCACAAAGCTCCGACGGTTTAGCTGTATAATTTCCCTTTTTACATTTCAGCTGTGGTCAGATACGTAACTGTGTGGAATATTGGCAGTGCGTAACGACTACTTTATCACCTATTTACGTGTTTGACGAAGGTTATAAGTGGCCATGTCTTGACTAAACAATTCTTGAAGAATGTTGATATATTTTTATCTTTTCAAAGTTAAAGATCATTTAAACTTAAATATTAATCTTACGGCAAAGGTAAAAATGAGATAAAAATTATTTGTTTGTATTAATGATACTCTTGAATTCAATAACCATCTCGCCTTCTCGTATTTTTTTACACTTTCATTAATCTGTGTCTTTTTACAATCGTATCACGTTTACCACGTGTCAACCATTTAAATGATGTTTTAAAGCAAAAAAAACATCTTTCTTTTATGTGTCTTCAGAAATTGTTTTTTATCTAAAGTCTTTAGTATTTCGTAACATTTCTCTTTGTGTTCCGAGTCACAAACTTTTTTTACAATCCGTCGTATAGAGAGTTTACTAGAAACTAGTATATCAACAAATTTAAAATTTATTTATGTATTAAAAATTTTCTGAAGAGTAGAAAAAATTGTTTAATCTTAGGTTTACTCTAGCAAGCGAAACATGAAAAATTACATTAGATATTAAATGCATCAAAATTGTTTTATATCAGCAGAATATATATATATATATATATATATATATATATATATATATATATATATATATATATATATATGTGTGTGTGTGTGTGTATATATATATATATATATATATATATATATATATATATATATATATATATATATATATATATATATTCGATTAATTGAAAACAGTAATATCAAATAGCATGTTGTGTACAATTTTTAATTTGCGCTTGAACCTCTTTTTTAAATATATTATAATTTTAGGAAGTAACTTTAGACAATGAATGGGTCTATTCCTTGTGTACTTCTGTGCACTCGCAGATGCGCTTCTGTGCATATTTATATTTTGTTGTTTGTTTTAACAGCGTTGCTACCAAATGAATAAAGACGATTGAAAATAAGGATTTGTATGAAGAAAATTATTAACTTTCCTTTAAAAAAAAAGAAAATTACTAACTTGTACTTCTTACGTCACTCAAACTAGCAAAGTAAGCCCGAGACATAGATTGGAAAGTCGAAACTCTAATTACCACGAATCTTACTGGAAAACAGTTGTATTGAGACCGGGCGACTATCTCCGCAAATGGCGGTTATCAATTTTTTTTTAACTTTCCTCTATTCAAAAAAGAACATAAATGTAGCTTGTATTGTAAAAATTAAGGAAGTAACACGTTTACTCCAGATTAAAAATAATTTTGTGGTGATTAAAAAGGAAATATCCACTTAGCGATAAGCAAGCATAAACATAAATAAAATCTTGCAATAAGTATATAATAACATACTATGGCTACCTACGGTCATTTCAGGACACATGCTTATTTTTTAACGCAATTTCTACGATTCTATGCATCTGAAACTACTGAGCTAATTCCAATTTTGTTAAATGTATTTTTTCTATTTCAACTACCATTTTTTCAACTTTTCATGCGAGTTACGCCGAGAGTCAAAGCCAGTTTTTCAAAATTTTGCAGAAATTTTTCAAAATTTTGCAGAAATGTTTACCATATTTTACATAAATTTAGTAACGGTTGGCTGCAGATATAAAACATTGGAAATAAGCGGCCGAAACTTATTTACAAACTCCTTGTGATAAATATTAAACATATTGTGATAAAACAAGAAATGAAAATGATGATAATGTCGCCATCAAACACTCCACGTATAGTGTCGTGAAATGGACAACATGACAAATCTAAATGCCACAAAAATTGTCCGCTTTGGGGGACGGTTAATATTTAATCCAATTGTGGTCTAAGAAATAGCTTAAGTTGATATATTAATCGTAAAACAATTTGAAGGTAAGCATCAGAACCGTTTTCAAGATACTAAGAGTCCAAAAAGTCATGCCGTGACGAGTGCGGGATTTTTGGGTTCTGTATAATATAACGAAGTACATGTACTTAATCCTGATATATCAATAAAGAAAAAATAAGAAATATGTTTATATAATGACACTGAAACAAGGTACAGATAATGTCTACGCATTATTAGCAAGGAATATTTAACAATTATAATAAGGTTGTTTATTCCTAGAAACAACATTAAATTGCGATATTGTATTATAATAAGGACCATATACATCTATGGATGCTATATAAAATTCGTTAGTTTGAATTTTGTAAATAGTTAAGAATTGAAAAAATAAAAAGTATCCAAAATTTGTATCTATTAAATTATAATAACCAACTTTATGAAGCATAGATCCATTTCTACTATTGTGGCCTTTCATATCTCTAAAACGATTCTTATTCTGATCTTAATATCCTTTGACGATTTATATCATAAGATATAATTTTGGCCAAAATGTAATTAGAAAAAGTTTGTCGTCCAATGAGCCAAAACACATCATTTTTAGGGTTCCTCTTTAGTGGGCGACTTATTAAATATCTGTACACGAAAAGTGGACATTTTTCCGATTATTTTGTGACTTGGGATAGAAAATTATATCAGTCTCAATACTAATGAGGGTCAGTGTAATTAATTAATATTTCAAATAAATACAAGAGCTTATAAATTTTCTTTCCACTAGCAGAGGTTATCAGATCACTTTAAAACGAAAAAAATGACAATCATTGGGTCTCCAATTGAGACTGAATTTTCTCTTTACTATGAACAACAAACACCCTTGTTCATGGTAAATAGAAAATTCAATCATTTGGTCTCAATTTGTAGTTGATATGTTAGAACCCTCAAGTACGCCGCAAGACAATAATGTGATTGTGACATGAGTTTTCGAATATTGGAGACACGTGGAAGATTTAAACTTGTTAATGCGTACACAGCCGTGATCGAGATTCGACAAAAAGAATAAAATATCAAAAGGCTCTAAATTAATATGAAGCATGTGGTTCAGATTCCATTTTAAGACATAGTGAACATTTCTCAGAGACAGCTTAAAATAATAATTGTTGTTTATTCCTAGAAACAACATTAAATTGCCAGCGAATGTTTGCTACATTTTGGAGTATAAACCACAAATTATAGGTCATTTGTCAATATTCTGTTATAAATATGAAAGTACTTAAATTACTGCTCTGGCTCACCTCAGAATTAATAACGTAACATTTTGATCTATATCTTCTATACTAAACCAAATGTTTATAAAGTTTAAAATAGTTGGCGAAAACTGAATTAAATTTAAGAATAATTTTGTCTATAGTAATTAAATTACCATTTCATATAAATGTTACCGTCGGAACGATCTGATTTTTTTTAAATCAAGGCAAATCACATCTACCGGCCGTCTTTGCTTCCTCTCAATAGACGTGTAATCAGCAAACAGTAAAGGGTTCGTGATAGTACTTCGGATGGAAATTATGTTAACAGTCAGTAAGTTAAGTCTGACTTTGTGTGAAAATAAATTCTATGTAGTGAAAAATAATTCCATAAATTTCAGCAAATAGATAATACCGCAACAAATTTATAATTTCTTATTTCGAATTTAAAACCTCTTTTGTGGCTGTTTGAACTGGTATCGCGGCAAAATCTGTCGCAAATCATGAAATTTAGCAGAACAAATGAAAGCTAGCGTACGCCTATAGTGAATACGATGGAACCGAATATTGTTTTAAAGACGTTCTTCTTTAAATTCTTGCGTATGATCCGACCCGTAACGAGGTGAAGTGATATGTTAACATGTTACAAATAAAGTTGGAAGCAAGGTTTCAAATTTCTCACGACTCACAATTGTTATCCACGGCGTTTCGACTACGAATCTTCTCACAAAATCCACCTATCAAATTCAAATATACGAAATGATCTTTGTCATTCTTTCTTATGAAATTTAATACTGGCTGGTAATTTATTAAATAAATATCAATCAATATTCAATACATTATGTTAAGAAGTGACACATTATGTTAAGCAATTTTTTTAAACGACTATATATGAAATAAGAAAATAGTATTATTAAAATTAAGATTTTGATTTATTTATTAATTTATTTGAAACATCAGATCAAAACATTCAACTGGGAGCAAAGTGTAACTGGGAGCAAAGTGTCATCGATTGATTCTAACATTTCGAAATTACGTATTTCACTTTTTTGTGTACATTCTTGGTTTATGCAAAGTATTTACTAATTAGTCTTTACTTCTAAAGAAATGGTGATATTCTATTTTTACATTTCGCTTTCTCGTACCGTTCGTTCGTGCGTCCTCTTACGTTCTAACATTTTCTTATTTATTTTCTGAAAATATTAAAAATATAATTAAAAAATAATCTGAAGGTTCTAAAATGAACGTTTTTGGAATCATTGTTTTTCTTTTCCATTTCATTAAAGTTTGAAAACTATTTAATTAGGTCACTTTTATTGGTGCATTTCAAAAATTAATAATTTATGAAATTCCAAGACTCATATCGGGACAATTTTACCTTATTTTGTCTAAAAAATTATGCGAACTTTGTAATAAAATTGTATTATCCGACACACTGCTTTCAACCGATAACAAACAGCAATGGAACGGTAAACATTAGTTTTAAATACTGAAGTTGATATTAAAAGAAAAAAAATGTACTGTACTATTTTTTTTGTAAACTTAACATCATTATGAAACATTAGAAAAATAAATTTGCTTCGTATTCGGTTTTAAGACGTAATAGTGTAAATACCATATACTAACCTGGTATAGGTTTGGCAGAGCATATATTGCTCTACGGATAAGGCTATATGGGGATACATTTTCATGCAAAAGGTATTCTTAGATAAACACCCAGGTCATTGATAGTGTTTTGCTACGCCGTATAGAGGTGATTTGAGAATTTACGAATATTTCTTTCTTCATTCTTTTTAGCAGCAAAATTGCCCGTATCAAAGTTTATATTTTAGCATATTAGGATAATGAAATAAAAGTAGCGTTGAAAGACAAAATGAAAATTGCTGTTTGTCAGTAGCGACAAGATCCTTTTTTTCATCGCACGTAATATTCGCAGTCACTATTAAATCTACTAATATTTGAGGTAAATTAAAGTAAATAAAAAACATAAATCCAATTGGTCTAAATCAAAATTACTGGTGAGTAAATTGTAGATTGAATTTCATATTTAGAAGGTTTTCAATGAATTTTGCACGAGTTTCAGCTAAACAAGATTAACGCTTGCAGTCTATCACTAATTACATTTATTCACTTATAAAAAATTATCCATTTTGTCCATTTTGCTCTCACATACGTTCACAATACCACGCGGCAGGATACGATTATATATTGATAAACCTACGAAAAACTATTAATGACAATAATTTGAAAAATATGAAATCATAATTTTGAATGTTTCTTTTGATGTAATTCGTGATATTGACGTATATATTCTTTTATTGGAAATTTTACTGAGTTTTCATTATAATAATATTTTTCGACGATTTTAAATTTTATAACTTTTTATTACCATTTTTTAACATTAACATACTTGATCCAATTATATCTTACTTGTTTTTCACGTTTTAGTTTTCTAATAAATTCCCATGAACACATTTATATTTTTTGTCAGCCTGTTCTTTTATGAACGTTTAAGGCGACCAAATTATCTTAATGTTCCTTTTTTATATTCACAATCAGTTTTTTCGATATCGGAATTCCGTAATTGTTTAGTCCATGACGTAAATGTTTCACGCATATAGCCTATAAGAATCCTTATTTTGCATTTGATTTCCACTTCTTATTTTCTTGCATAATAGTTGGTATTAATATACAATTGTATATAACTCTCTTTGGTATACCATCTTTATATTAATTTTAAAATAGCTATAATAATTTTGCTAACGGTAAGTGATGAACAGGCAGACGAACTATCTTTTCCTTTTTCAGACACAAACATTATAAATAACATAATTAATGCGCTTACTATCTAATTTTTAATATCTTTATGTAGTTTGACCGTGGATATGTAGTTTGAAGATATGACGCACACCTTTCTTTGAGGACATTGAGCCATTGATTATGTCCCCATCTTTAGAGACATCAAGTCAATCAACAACAAGTCAAACTTCATCATCGTAACGTAACAGTTTGACTCCTTCAAATTGTTGCTTTTTTCAATCCACATAGATATATGGGAAATAGTTTAAATACTCAAAAAAATCTGATATTCGAAAAAATCTGATATTCGTTTCCATGGTAAGTAAAGGCTCAAAGTATATGAAAAGAATTTGATAATAAAAGAAAAGAAAAAAAAAACATTTTTCAAAGGGACCAGACTTGAAAGTATTTGAAGTCAATAAAAAGATATATACAACTCAATGACACTACTGATGGACGTTTGTTTATTGCTATGACCCAAAATTACATAATAGCACTCAAAATATTTTTCTTGTACAAGGATGTAGATGCGATAAGAATCAAAAGAAAAACGAAATCAGTTTCGATTACGTAACCTCAATTGACTGAACAATAAAAGGAAATTAGATACGTTTCATAACTCATGACGGAAAATAATATCTGTATGGTACGTGAACCGGATAAGTCGAATTGCATAGTAGGTCTATTCGTATATGGATGATTCCACTTATACGACTTTCGATAAAGTTCTTTAGTGGAGAGATAAAGTTTGTTTGTATATCAAATTTTATCTCTAAATATGACAAAACTCTTATATATCTCTAGGAAGGATAAATACAACAATTTTTAAAAAAATGTATTAAACAATGTTATGAGCTGTGAAAGCTTGTAAAAATTTTGTTACCAATGTTTTTTAACATATACATATTTATAAAAAGAAAAATCGTTTACGGTATTCGTTGAAGTCGGACCTGAAGACATAGTACGCAAATGATCAGCAAACATCACTTTCCACAATCAAATGATTTTTTCATTTTTTGACAATATTGTCACTATCTTGTACATCTATTTTTATTGACGTCAAGAATTCTGTCGTCTCTGTCTCTGTCTTATGTTAGGAGTCTGTCGTCTCTGTCTCTGAAACATTGTTTTAAAAGTAAAATACGTTTTTTAATTATACGTTTTAAATAAACGTTTTAGGACAAATTTTATCAGTTTTCTGCACTCTTTGATTATTATTTCATATGCAAATATTTTGAGACACGGACTGTTTTAAAACATTTCAAGTATTTTGACCGTTTTGGTTTTAAAGTAAAAAAGTTAGGAGGACATACAGTTTAAAAGAATTCTTCAATGCCTTGTTCCCTTCTTCCATGACAATGAAATAATTTAAACACTTCACTCTCGGAACTAACATTAGTCCAGCTTAATTTTTTTTCTAAATTTATATAGCTTTCTACTTCTTATTTAAAAAAAATTGTATCTAAAATTCATTTCTTTACCAAATATCATAAGTCGACAACCAATGCCCCTAAGTTTTAAATTCTAAGATACGGAACTTTACATATGTTTTAATTGAAGATAAGAAACGTAGGTAATAATATAACAGCAAAAAAAAATTATAATAATAAGCTTCTAAGGAGAGAACAATTTGTATTAGGCAAATTTTGGACAATGCTTATTATAATAAGTAAGATATTATTTCGAATTTATTAAATTTTAAGACGCGTATCTCAAACATTTTCTTTGACTGACATGTTTTGGTAAAAGCTATAAAACTAAGGAAAGCGTAGAGTTATAAACGAAGGACATCATTTGGCGGAAGAAGCTTGAAAAATTTAAGCAAGCCGGTTGCTATATAATCCATCACGACCCGGAAAGCGACTATGCTTATAAGATAAATAAAAGTCTATGCATCACGAATTATCGTAAGTAGTAGACGCTGCTCGATTGTGATCTGAAACGAATTAATATAATTTTGTCAATAAGATAAGACTGCAGATAATCAGAATTCGTTACAGGTGAATTTCAAAAAGTTGTGAAACCTTTAATTGTAGTTTCAACTGAACGCAAGCCAACTTCGAAATACAGCTAACCTGATTATATATACAAAAGAAAGTGTTGATTCTGTCTACTGAGAAAAAAAACCGATCAAGAGAAAGCCGTGCTTGTCACAAGGTTAAAAGGATGTTGATAAACGGCACGTAGATTACGACGCATTGACTTTGACAGGCCCCAATGATGGGGGTGATCGGGCTACGGTGACATTACTGACTCCATCGAATATGAAAATCCAGATAAAGTTGAGGGTATTGATTAGCCTGATGTCTATCATCGGTTTCACGGAGATATTAGGAATAGTTAATTAGTCTTAAAATTTAGTGTAGTTTAGATAGATTGTGTGAGTTTCCCTTTTTTGTCTCTTTTTTATAGAGTAATCAACTGGATTAGCCCGTAGCTTCAACTTTCATAGATAAATTTTTACTTCTTAACAATGCTTCTTATTTCATTTATCAGACAGACATTTTCACGTCAATCTGATAGTAATAGCACCGTTGTTTTTATCTAAGTCGATTCTATAATACTAGTCCTAAGAAAATAAATAAATTACTTTGAAATGTTCCCGTAAAAGTGATAATTAAAAAAAAACAAAGTAACAACCAAAAAAAATTAGACGTCGTCAATTAATTATTCCGTCGTCAATTATTACAGCGTTTCTATTTTGGAAACTAGAAATAAAAGAAAACACAATATAAATTAATTTTATAGATATAACAAGATAAGGTTACCCTCATATGCACCATGCATTTAATTGCTTGTAATTTAGTTTTCCGTCATTCCAAACCCTACTGTTTCAATGTAATTTCTCTTCGACGACCTAGACAGGTGATATTGAAAAAACCTGTTTCTAAATACACTCGTTTTATCGTGGAATTAGATTTACTAAATCAATCAAAAACTAATCGAGAACTTGCAAACAATATAGAACTTAGAAAGGCTATGAACATAAAACTAGTTAGGAATATTGTTAGACTCGACCGTCGTCTCGATGTTTAACTTATATTATTAACGTGTCAGTTTATAGGGATTTGGATTTTTTTGAATTGTTCGATACACTTATCCCTCATAGCTAAAATTTCCTTAAACTAAATAGGCTGAAAACTTGAAAATCTTCGTCAATATTTTAAAACATGACTTTTTTAAAAATTGTACATTCAAATGGTTGTTAGCTTTATGTACATATACGTATGACATTGTTTTCTAAATTTATATTGGCTGTATCATGTTCCTTCCTCGATTTCTCTATACTTGGATTCATTTTCCGTTGTTTTCTTTCTCTTGAGCATCCAATTGATCGGTTAAACAAAATCCAAAAATCACATAAATTTGAGGTTAGTGTTAAGATGTCATTTATTTATTACCAAATATTTGATAAAATTTTGCATAAGTATTAACGGAATGATTTTACTGTTATGCTACTTCTGATATTTTTATTAGATAAAAGAGATTAGCAAATTCCCAATACTTTAAATAATTTTAGGAACTATCCAAAACTAGTCGAATCCTTCACATCTTATATTCCTCAATAATGTTAAACTAGTTTTAAGTTTAAAGTATCTCTCAATATGGTAAAATTTAATAAATAAAATTCAAGAACCACTTTGTGTTTTTTAATATTTTCAAGATTTTTTTTATCTTTATCCAACTTTCACGTTCTCGGCATATTATTAGTTTTATATTCAACACTTTAATAACTTCACCCAACGGAAAGCGTATTACTCAACTGAATAAATAAAATTAACAAAAGATACGAAAAATAAGTTTAAAGCCAAAACACATCAATATTTTAAATAACGATGTGAATAAAAAAGAAAACTTAAGGTATATTTCGCGAGTAGATATACCTCAGTGGTAGTAAAACCACAAAAACCTTCACAAAAGCTAGAAAATATAAAGTAACAAGACAAATGATGCGCAGTACAGTGTACTACTTTTCTTAAAACACTCGAACTTACAAGCAAAAAGTCGCGTGAGTATCGTGGCGTACGCTCCTAAAAAGCTCCATTGAATATTTAGCCAAGGCATTCCTTTTAAATAAGTTTACGAGTCTCGCATATCTTATACTAAAAACCGGGCATGCATGAAATATGTATAAACGTGTAATTTCGCGACGTGCATATCATGCATTGTGGGCAAGCTTTTTTGAGCGAAAACTGTTTGTGCAAAAGTTTAATGTAGATTTTAATGTAAATACTGGATTTACATAACTATGTAAATTTGTAGCTTACTTGTGATCCTCATTGCATTATTTCTTATGCTCCTTTTCAATATTTTTTTAAAAAACCTAGATAGATAAATTTCTTATAGTAGCAAAGTAATATTCCTTTATGGTTTTTAAACCGTACTGCCTACTTATTATTTTCACTGCCAAGGCATTATATATCTATTTATTAAATACTCTTTAAGTGTTATGGCTCCTTAAGTATTCTCACGTCAATATTTGTGTTTGCCTAAAATAACGTTTTTCTGGATTCTCTTAAGTGTTTGTCAGTTTAGCACAGCCACCATTAAATAAGTCGCATAAAATTATAATATTTCAAAATTTCAAAACTTGATTATCTCAAATGAACATTTTTTATTTAATTTTTATTCAGTTTCTGAACCATGAAATACCCCTGATAATATCTAAATATAATCAAACTACTCAAAAAACAATTCTCAATTTTTATATTAAAAATAGTAAAATTGTTTAAAATAAATCTGTTTGCTACAAGTAGAATTATAAATTAAATATTTATCCATCATAGTGACCGTTCTACGTGTACGAAAAAGGTTTTATTTTAAACAAAAATACCATTTTTGATGTAAAAATTGAGAATTATTTTTCAAGTTGTTTTTTCCACTGATCTAATATACACTCAAATATTTTCAAGGGTATTTTGTGTTCCAAAAACTAAAATAAAAAATTAGATGAAGAATGGACATTTAACAATTTAAATATTTAAGGGTAAATAAGATATTTGCCAAACTATTTAAACATTATTATAGTTTTTACCATGTATATCTTCTACAGGTGTTACAATATTATCAATTTTTCAAACTATAAAATCCGTTGTGATATCTCAGGTTTAGAAAGTTTCGCCTGTCTGTCTGTGGTCACAGTCGATATTTTCAGAAAGAGTTTGACGTAGAAACTTGAAATTGGCATATAAATATTTCATGTTGATCCACATATTGTGCAGCTAACACTGTAAACTATTTGTACGTAAATTAAAGCGGCCAAATTAAGTACTCGAAATTATTTTGCGTGGGGTATCATTAGCAGGGGGCTAGTTATAAAGAAATTGGCGCACCCACGCAGATATGCACCATTTCCTAGTTATTGAGATACATTATAATATATTATAGTGCCTGTGAAGTGCAGACTAAGCAATATATTTACATGGCGAATAATTTTAGAATTTATGTATAATCTAATGGAACGTAAGATGTTTTAAGTGTGTACAGAACCTGCGTAGTGTGAGTTCTACTCGTTCTTGGTGGGTTTATTTAGCATATCTCAAGAGATACAATACTTAAAATTAAAAAGAAAATAGCATTCTCAAACTATGCGTCAAAATACACGTGATATTCTAAAAAAAACATTTGCAAGAATTTAATTTGCTACGCTGAAATATCCATATAAATATTATTGGATATATTTTTGAACTGAGAAAATACACTGTGACAGGCAGACCGACCGACGGATATCTGAGGTATTTTATGAGTTTAATTTTATTTTTCTTTTGGGTTTCATAACCTTACAAAAAATTAAATTTGATTTATGATCGATGTTTATCTTTTTTTTTTTGAGTACATGATGATAAAGGGAATAGTTATATATTACGGTTTATAAATGTTTTTGCTATAAATAGATTGAAATATGATTGACTATATCGTATGATACACTATAATGAAGGTAACTGAAAACGTAAATATAAACGCATTCTTATTATCATCGTAATAAAAATTACGATGATAATAAGAATGCGTTTATATTTTCGCAATTATCATCGTAAGTAACATTCAAATATGTACATCTCTCCACATTCTTCAGAAGATCGAAATATAGATAATTTTTAATCTTGCTTTGAAAATGTGTACACATGTTAATAAACGTTAGATTTTACTATGTAATGTCATTCCCGATATTTTTAATATGATACCAATGTAGTGCCAACGACATATATCCAACACATTTTTGGTCATATTTAGGATGGGCACATTTTAAAATAATAAAAAATATAATATACCAAGACAATCGCAATAGTAATAACAATAATTGACAATAAAAATACTTTTTTTTTCTAATTAAAATCAATTTAGTTATTACTCGGAAACGATTAATATTAAACGACTAATTTTACTCCGTAACAACTACCGTTCACAGAAATTATCAAAATTAGAGCAAAGGCACATTATTCATACATATTCTGCTATAAATCTAATCACAGAAATTATCAAAATTAGAGCAAAGGCACATTATTCATATATATTCTGCTATAAATCTAATCATAGAAATTATCAAAATTAGAGCAAAGGCACATTATTCATACATATTCTGCTATAAATCTAATCACAGAAATTATCAAAATTAGAGCAAAGGCACATTATTCATACATATTCTGCTATAAATCTAATCACAGAAATTATCAAAATTAGAGCAAAGGCACATTATTCATACATATTCTGCTATAAATCTAATCACAGAAATTATCAAAATTAGAGCAAAGGCGGCTTATCAATATGTATTATACCACAGGTTTTTTTAAATTATTATATGTGCATGTAACTTTTGAAATGGTTAACAAATTCAATTGGTTTAATTTTACATATACTGTAATTAAAATGTTTTAAGTGTTTAAATCAATCAAAATACTAACCTGATGTAAGGAATTATTAGTCTCCCTAATAGTCTCTTTGATGTAAACAGAGCTTCCCAGTCATATACGGGCTTAGGTAATATCATACTGAATTCATATACAGGCTCATAATTTATGGACACGTATTAATGCTGCGTAGTTCATGAATTTTGGATCGAAATTGATTTTGACATGATATGACAGGTTTTAGGTTCTCTGAAGACTCCCAGTCTCACCATCAAATATTTAAATGCTTAATTATTAACTCCGTCTCTGAACCTATTTTCGGCGATATCTATATCTCTTTCTTTAATATTTTGGCTAACTCTTTTTTCGCCTTCACCTTCTCCGGTGCCATAGCTGCAGTAATGGAACACTTATGAAAAAAAGAAATAACTCATTGGAGTTGAACTAGAGACCCCTATTTTTTATTTTTAGGAGTAATTTTTAGAGTAAAATAAAAAGCTCTTCCTTTAAAAATACAAGTCAAAAGATGGTAAAATTGAAAATATAAATATAATTTTACGTTCATTTAACCTTAAAAATGTCAAAAACAACATGTTTTCAGAAACAATATAAAAGTTGTTGTCCTACCATTTTATCTCTTAAAATAATATTAAGAAAAAAATTGAGAAAATATGTAATGGGTTTTACTTCAATATATGCTATTAATTTCGATTGCGCGTGCGGTTTCATTACTTTATTAGGATCAATTATGAAAAAAATTTAAGGTAAGAATAGAAGCTAGCTGGAATTGAGCTTATGTAAACAATATTATATTTTCCCATGCTTATTTTGTTTTTGCTGTGAATACTTTTTAGGTTATTAGCATAAATATACTAAGGCCTCTCCGCAATACTCCCTTTTGTTACTATAGTAGAATGAACTGGGCAGTTTTTTCACTCTTTACGTCAAATTGGAAAACTAAATTCGCTAAAATTGAAAAAAATAAGCTAAAATTAATTAGAATTTAATACGAGAAGTTTTAAAAATGGATAAGTATACATGACGAATTTCTGAATAGAAGAAATAAAAATGGCTAAGCCGGGAGAAAGTTATAGAGATATTATTTTTATTTTCCGCACCCAGATGAAACATAACGAAAAATTTACACAAATTAAATATTTTTTTGGAAATATGTTTAAATGTTAAATAAATAAAATTGTTGAAACATGTTTAAATACGACAGTGTACGCATATGGGAATACCTTATAGTACTGAACTGGTAATAGATTTTATTTAGAAAATGGAATTTGTAACATAAAAAGCATTGATATAGAAAGGACATTGACATCAAGACGTTATATCGGCTGAAAATCTCCCCTTCTATTATTTCATAATTTTATAAAAACTTAAAGAGACCCTTGATTTAAAGGAAAATAATGTCTCAATTTAAGTAGAGAAAACAAAATTGAACCCTGAAAATTTAGAGAAAACTTAATTTAAAACGGGATACTTTTAAATAGTCGCATATAAAATCGTTCCATTGTGTCCAGGAGGATTTTCATTAAAATTTCAATCAAAGTTGTAAACCAACTCCACATTTTTGTAGGCGAGCAAATTAAATAACTTTAACTAAGAACGTGCTTAATAACCGCCAACATTTAATACAAATTGCCCACGCGTAAATATTTATCGAGCGGAGGGCGTATTTGCGTTGAAGAAAATTTACATGAGGTTTCGGGCGTAGTCTGGCCTCGGGCAGGACGTTAGCTCGAGGACTATCGAACATTTCGCTTCCACCTTATCCCTCGAAACGGGGTCATATCCCATTAAAGCCTGTGCCGTGTCATAAATGGACATTTCTATAACGTATGATAGCTCGATTGAATCGTTATAATAAATTGTACGTTTTCTATTGTTCATGGTGTAGCGGTATGTTCTTTACAATTACTTGTTTCCGATTTACGATATTAAATAATATCAATTTCTCCTGCATTAACTACTGGCTTCAATTCTGTCAAATAGAATTACTTAAATAGCAAGTTGCCTTGATATACGTTATCTAAATAGCGATAATAATTTCGGGACCATTCTTATTTGAATATACTCCATCTTCTTGAAGCGAGAAATGATAATAAAAATCTGATATTATTAAGGCTAAATATTAAAAAAACCTAAATCAGATTTACACTATCATTAAATATTTCTTAGTATAATTAGCGTATTTTTTTAATAATGTTAAAAATAACAGTCAAATGAGAATATATTTTTATATAGGTTGATATTTCTCCTAACTATAGGGAGCGTCATTTTTTAATTTATTTGAAATAATTTTTATAATAAGTTAAGTATTATTTTTCTTACCAAAACATACAATAATTTTATTTATTAATTTTATAAATAAATATTTCATAAGTAACCGTTAATATACTTTCTATTTCAATTGACACCTCAAAAAATATATACAATTTTAATTAAAATTATACAAGTTTCATATAAATATTTTTGAATACATTGATCAATATAATCACATTTTCAACAATATGGTAACCAATGTGAAACTTTTTGAATGTTATGGAACCCAACATCCACCGTTAATACATCATTTGATAAACCTTGGTACAAAAATAGCGTGGATCAAAATTGAGGTATAATTTTATGGGTAAATTTAGCTCAAAAGTTTCAAAATGGCGGCAGTTCTTTGAGTAAAAAATTAGCTAAAAATTCATTATAACCTAAGTAGAGAAAAATGCAATAAACTATGTTTCAACTCGTGCACCCATCATACTTTCAGCTTCTCATTAAAACGTAATTCATTTTGATAAATACTTATTGAGAAACAATCCATTTGATCCTATATTTTAATAATTAAATGTATAATCAAATGGATTGTTTCTCAATCATTCTCCATTAAATAAAATGTCGCTAATTATTCAACATTTATTTTTTCTCATATGGAATAGGGAAATATGCCATGTATAACTAAATCATAATACATTATATGGATTGCCTAATTTAGATGGATGAGTTCCCTATTTTTTTTGTGATTTTTAGGATTTTATTTACAAATACATTTTCAAATTTTAAAGCATATTTATGCATTACTCAAAATCAAAATATTAATTCCTAATACACTGTTTATTATTATTACTTTTTCTCAACAATGTAAACAATATAGTTAATCATCTCTGCGAAATTCAGCTTTCAGATTGTCATTTGCTATAGGCTTTTTTAATATTATTTCTCGTCACGTAAATAAATTTATTTGCCTTTCAAAGGTATGCAAATATTACAAATTTCTAGTAGAATATGAGATTTAGAATCATCGTCGCTGGTTTCCGGTAACTTTCGGTAAACTTCAAGTACTGCTATGTTTTCATCATTTCGTTGTTATTTGCAATGGACAATTATTTTCGTTGCTACTTTCAGCAGTATCTGATAGGCTATCTTACATGAAACTCTGATAAAATAATAAAATTTCAAACTTTTATGTCAAATGGCTTCTGAGAAAAACGGCTGTAATAAACGAATTGATGTATGCATGATCTTTTAAGGATTCCGTTTCCTTTTTTCCTTTTCAAAAACTAACACCAAAAAATATCTTCAGAATATATGTTTACAACTTTTGTCCATAAAAACTGATAAATAGACTTAATTGATCTTAGAAGTATTGTTAGACTAAACTCCAAATTAACCTACAACCTTATGTTACCGAACTAGGTTATTGAGAAGCTGTTTTATATCTATATGTGACTATTGTTAGATGAATAACATAACGAATTTAATTAGAGACAGTTTGGTTATGTTGACACTGAGGAAATGGAGTCACTTGGGATTACCTGTCCAAATAACCATTTCTTTAAATTTAAAACATAAGCTGATTTTAACAGAAATATTATTTCCAAAAAAAGACTTCGTGTTTCTTCTGGTTCGATTACTAAATATTGATGTATAATACATCATATAACAACTTTTTAATCTGAACTTCGATAGAAACCATAGATGGAGTGTAAAATAGTCATTATTAAATTCCTATTAAATTAACTTTACGAAACATCGTTACGCAAATGTTTTTGTATTTATTTTATAATTACATCATTATTTTATTCGTCAGCAACAAGTTCTTTTTTCCTGGAAATCAAAACAGGTGTATTCTTTGAGATCATATCGTCTTGCCTTTCATTTACTTTCCAAGTGCTTAAACGTATTTTATCGGACTTAATCTAAAAAAAATGTGTATTTAATAATAATAAATATTAGTATAATTGCTACGTGAGCGGAACAAATTAGTACATTGCTAAGTGAGCGATATTCATAGAGATTTCGTTCGACAAAATATTTTCTATATTTCCTATGAATCTACATTTTAATACATTACAATTGTTATGACACTTTGCAATGAAAGTTTAGTTCATTTATATGTTTGGTATGCAACGTAAAAAATGATATATGGGACATACTTCAGTCGACGAATAGAACACTTTTGATGATAATATGTTGTTTGATATATAGATTTATACCTGATATATATATGCATATATATATATATATATATATATATATATATATATATATATAATGTATATATATATATATATATATATATATGTTATACTTTAAAGTATGCTCAAATGTATAATTGTGTCTTGGACCAATAGAGTTACCGACGTAGGTAAGACCGATAGTTTTCATTCCAATTGCTGATCAAGGCTTATTATTTAAACACACAGACTGAACTGTACGAAGAGTTGTATATGCAAACCTATTTAATATATAAATGTTACATTATGATCATATTATGGCGCCTCTTAACAATGTAAAATACATAAAATATTAAGTTATTAACTTTGATGGAAAACTTTGTCCGAGGTGATCGAAAAAAATAAATTAATGTTTCCTGTTACTTTAAAATGATTTTACTTTAAAATTACTTTATCCCAATATTTATCCTCATTTTAATGTCAAGAATTTGTCAGTTCCCAATGATGCGTACGAATGTGTTTACGCGTTGTTCTTCCATTATCATTCATTTGAAATACAATTGCACCAAATGCAATAAAGATGCATGAAAGCTGCATTAATTCCTTAGTAAGCATAAGCTAATAATTAAAATCAAATATTTATCTTAAGTCATTTATAAATTAATTATATCCATCTAAGGCGGCTAAATAACTCATTATTAAGATAAATTGAAATCATTAAAAAGATTTCGCCCACATCCGCGGAACCGTCATCGTGGGTGTAAATCGGTTAAAAGGCAGCACCCATTACCTGCCGGCTACAGCTCTCGTAATTATACTCGTCTCCATTATGAGCTCTCTGCGAATCTACAGAGTTACTCTATAATCCATTGTAAATCTAACTGTGGATTTAACGTTCGCAAATCCCGTGAGTTAAGCCGATTCCTGTTTTAATCACAAATTGGCGACTATTCTATTACGTCGTTTATTGTAATTATGGTTATATTTGGATTTAATAACCTAAGGTGGAGTGCGATAAGGTACTATGTACAGTGCGTAATAGGCCGTTGGCGTTTATGGGTATTCCGCCATTATCGTGGCCATCGCCAGTAATGAAAAGGCCTTGGCGCGTTGGAACCTCGGGCCCCACTCGAATTATCTAGCATTGTCGTAGTTCATTACGGCATTCGCACTTTTTGAGTGGAGTTTAATTTCTGGTAATTACTAAAAACGATGTCACAAACGAGCCAACATCACGTACACGTGAAACGCCTGTGTAATTAAATAGGTTCCGAAAAAAACTATTAAGGATTTGATGGAAATGTAATGAAAATAGCTATGGTGAAATAATTGGAGATAAACAGTACATAGCGTCTCATTTTTGGTTTTAAGAATTGAATTTAAACAAATATTGTCGACTTGTAATTGCTTTCAATCCGAAAATCAGTAATTGATTGTTTCTTTGATTATAATAATATTTGATACTACTTTTACTACGAAATAATTAATCCTTTTTTTATAATATACTTAGCACAGGGAAACTATTTTGTCCACCTTATTCTTACATCTCAAATATAGCGCATTGACAAGAATATTTGCCTGGTTTATTTTTGAATTTAAATATTATACCAAAATTATTTCCTAATTTTGGTATCACATAAATTCATTAGAGGTCTCGAAAACGAATTGTATCTGACATTTAAAAATCGTCATCGTGATCACCATTAAGAATTTAGCGCATGTCATGCACCTGTAAGTGTGGTATGCTCATTGGTAACGTAATATATAACAAGTGTATGGATAAAATATCAATCACATATTGATCTTTATCAGAGAGCACACTGTATCTATAAGGTTTCCTTATAAGTTACTCAATCATAAGGTTTCCTTGTATCTATAAGGTTTCCTTATAAGTTACTCGATCATAAGAATACACTAAGAATACAATTATATTTACTTCTAAGGAGACCTCCTTTAGTAATACTTAGAATTATTAAACTGTTCTATCTTTATTTTCTCAATTTATTTCCGCCAACAAATAATTTCAATAAGCAAATTTTCTAACGTGATTGTCAAAAATTTCGTACGGTTACAACAAACTCTCACTAAATTGGAAAGTTAATTTTTTTTTAAATGTTTGCGCCTGTCTTGAATTTTCTATAAGTGTATCGCTTCGTAAAGAAAATATCTACGAATACGTGGAGAATTTATTTTCACAAGTATATAATATTTACGACAAAATACCCCACACCCCTTTTACTGATCTGATTTATAGAAGAAACTTTTAAATTATATTTGTTTTACAATAAATATAAAAAGAAATAATAAAATCCAGGTTTTATTATTATTTATTACGAACCATACAAAATAACGAAAGTCGATTATTTTATATAATAAGACTTGTATTATCCATTATGGTAGGTGAATTTATTTTCATTGTATTCACGGAAATATGAAAACATTTTAAACACCAGAATAAAATTAAATTTTTATAAAAATTTTTTTCAACTGTTATTAAAATTGTAATTATCAGATACATTAATAATTTACACTACCACAACACGGTACTTATCAGTGATTGCATGGAATACTCTCCTTATTCCATATTCAAACACATAAGCATTGACGAATTAAAAATCACCCATTCAGTTCCATATTGCACAGAAACAATTAAAACTCACACTCAGTCAGTAAATAATTTTGTAATCCAGCATCCAAAAACTAATTATGAATTTCCTGTCACGACATAAATACAGATAAACAATATGATATGATGTTATACAAACAAATTGAAATAAAATTCACCCCGAATTTTCCGCGGCACTTTCGCGGTCTCAACTCTAAAGTGATATTTTATTCCGCTCAACTGACTAGAAGTGTTCGATAATGAGGTGTGGCGTCTGTCACTTGAATACTTAAATAACTTGAGATAATTAAAGTTTGGAAGGGAATCATTAAACACTTGTCTGATTGTCGCTTCGAATTATGTCTGCGATCTTTTGTGACTTGAAATGAGTGACTTAGTTGGTCTTTTACGACGCCCCTCAGTGACTTGATAACTCGTTGTCCTACTTATTGTAATTAAATATCTTTTCAGCTTTTTGACTTCGCGGTTACTGAAAAAGGCAATTCGATTCCAACTTTTGCATTAAATTTCAGTTGGGTGTAAAAAATTATGCAAATTTTGTTTTATGGCTATTTGTATATTAATTTTCAAATATCGACGTGAATGTTTTTGGAAATGGGAAAATAAGGAAAATACAATTCATCGTATTTACGTAGGATAACTTTGAAATATTATATGACTAAAAATTCGTTCAAATCAAATAATATGCCAAGACATTATTTCCTGTTTAAAAGACCATAATTTTTGTGCGAAATGACTAAGTCTGGACAGTATTTTCAAATTAAATTTTATCGCTTAATTGAGAATGTCACTTGGTTTCGTTTTTCGAAAAAAAACGCACACACATAAAATCTCATTAACAATATAACCGCGAAGAAATTTATTTCTGAATCCCAGGCTATCGAAAGGAAATAAAAAAGTAATGAAAGATAAAAATCGTTACTCTTCAATAAAAAAACAATCTTAAATTATGTTACAACCCCCCTCACACCAACTACAGTTCCACGTCGCCCGGCGATATCTGAAATCCCTATGCTTCCACACAGAACTGGAGTCGTAAAACTAACGTAAGACACAAAGTCCTCACCAACATACAGTTTGAACAAAACGACAAACGAATCATAATGTATGGTCGATAGAGAATTTGGAGAGTCACAAAGTAGTACTAGCTGTCGTAGTTTTTACGATTTGATACGAAATTATTTTGCGTGTTGCGGTATATCGCGTAATACATCTGTATTAAAGCAAAGTTAGTTAAGAATATATTTTCAATAGAACCAGAAGTTTGAATTGTTTCTTGACAAAATAATATAGCGGTAAGAGCATTGCGCTGCATAAAAGTTCATACTGGTTTACAGGTTTTTTTTTATAAATACTTCCCCACTTTACCCACTTCTTAATTTATCATCTCATTTTTGCACTTTGTGTTTAAACTATGATCGTAACTATGATCGTACGTTAATTGATAATCTCAGTACTTTTTTGGATATTAATTAAAGAGGACTGAGCAATATGAAAATATTAAGATATATGTTTTAAAATTCCTAATTAAATGACAATAAATAATTATTCTTTGTAATTCTACCAAAAAAATAATTTTATTTAAAAAACCTATGTTTTTCATGCTCTACTTTTATTCGAGAAATTGTCCATTTGCCCACCCTTATATCACAACACCATAACTCTTGTTTTCGATACGACAGTTTTGATATGTTAGCGCTCTATCACATCTCAGATCTAAATTTCAACATATTGGATTTCGTTCCAAAAAACAAACACTCTCTTGATACCTAAATATGATTACAAATTTTTTCTGCTCATACTATAAAACTATACTATTAATGATATATGTCATGAAACCACAGCAAAGAAAATTAAAATTTGCATTAAATCACCTTATATTTATTTACGTTGTACCTCTCCAACTAACACCTAGTCCTAATGTGGCTCCATTTCGATTTAATTGTTTTATTGCAACAGAATTTCTTCGCTTGTTTTTTTTTATTTCCATTTAAAAATATAATTTTTTGTGATTAAAATATAATAATCATAATTTTACTTTATTTTTTTTCATTTATTTAGTGTCATAATAACAGATAACTTTCGTAACAATCGATCTGCTAAAGAGTTTCAAAGTTTTCAGTAATTTTTTTACGAATCAGGTCAAGTGATGTACATTCGTATACGTAAGTATACCTAAGTGTTTTTTTAGTACAAGCACATGGGCAATTTTCTGATTATGTTATTCAATATCCGGGTATAATACGAAATTAATATCCATCGATAAATTTAAATCTATTTTCTTAAAAAAATAGATTTAAATTTATCGATGGATATTAATCGATGGATGGATATTTGGAAAAATATATTGGAATATTTTTATACTAAATTTCCAGGACGATAATTACAGTGTACGCATTGAAATTAAATAAAGGTACTTTAGTTGAAAAAGTAGTATTCATACTCGTATAATAAAATAATATAACAGAATATTAATCATAGTAATATTTTCAAATAAAAAAACCTCATCCTATGACAATCATACTCATAACAATTACACAAGATAGAAAATTCTGCTTACGACTATGACTAACATATGAAATGAAAAATAAATTATTACACTTTCAAAAATATTTTTAAAATACGAAATGATAATAGAAAAAAAGTAGATAAAATATTTCTTGTGCCCAAGTAATACTAAAAGGCAGTGGTCAAAGGGAGGCGCGATTATTTTTCTTGTTTAATATTTTCAGTACTGCAACTATTTGGCTTAATATCTTTGTAATAAAGTCGTACATTATGTATATGTCAGAATAAAATACTACTGCTCAATAGAAAATTTAGAAAATTTTACGGTCGTGGTGAAGTTCGCTCCCGTCAGGTTTTATCATGCGACGAAGTTATACTCAGATCATCGTAAGGTGTCATGTATAATCTGCGACCAGATCCAGAACTGTAGGGTGTGAGACGCTATAGATATTCATTACAACTTTTAATACATCAAAACCTTTAATGTCTATATCCAATAGTTAAAATGCTTTGCCAAAATATCCTACGAACGACTAAACGAGATAGATGTGTTTTCTATTAATATCGCTTGAACAGTGCCGACAATCTATAGCACAGTTGGATAAAAAAAAAGGGTGCGTGTACTTATGTACGAGCGTGAGAAATTATACTTCTTTGGCATCATTAAAAAATAGTTTTTAATTGTATGCAAATAATAAATTACAATAAAATAATAAAAGGACTGGAAAAGGATAGTCAACACAGTCAATAAAGTTCAGTTAAAATTAGAAAAAAAATATTTAAAAAATGAATAAATTTAAATTCAATGAATTCAAATTTAATTTATTATTAAATTTATTTATTTACTTTTAAAATATTGAATAACCTATAATAAATATTTAACATTAACAATTTAATAATATTTAGTATTAATTATATTAAATAATAATATTTTAATTTATATCAATAAATAATACATACGGATAAATAACCTCAATTATATTGGAGCACTAGAAAAAGTCTATAAACACAATTTTTTCACTAATATTTACGAATAGTAAATATATTAATCAAAATATTGAATTTAAATCACTACTGAATATAATTTATCAGCACATATATAAATCGCACTTATATGAAACTAAAACACGTGTGTGAATATAGACACTAGAAACATGTGGAAAATAAATACTATGAATATGAAAATAGTGAACAGAGGCGACGATGGTGCCAACTTGCGCGACTAATAGAGGTTCTATTTCTATTTTGTTGGTAGCTTTTGTTTCGAGACTGTAACCGCTGCAACTTCATACTGTAACTTTTGTGTGACAAATCTTAAAATTTCACTCTCATCATTTTAGCATAACGCGCCTAAAGAAGTATAACTTCAAAAATAAAATTTTTGTTGGATATTATTAATTTTCAGTAATGAATACCTCCGACTTTGTTTTTAAAAGTTTTGGTCACTTTCTTCGGTAGCGTTTTATAGATTTTCAACATAAGTTTATCCTGACTTTCACCACTTGCCTTGAATAGTTTTATAATTGTTGAATATTATCGACTTACTTCCCTTTTAAGCACATAGCACGTAGTAGACTGAGTTAACAGTTTTCGATAAGTTCAGGAGAGTGTGCTGGTCTTTTTATAATTTGAATATTTCGAATTATAAAAAGAACTTAAATGAAAGTCATTAAAGTTTTTCCTAAAAAACTTTAATGATTTCGCGGAATGAAGCAGTGTCTTGTTGGAAATTATAGTCCTAGCCTCCAATTTACTTCCGCATTTGGCTGATTATCTATTGATCAATTTTATTTCAATTTAACTTTTGCTATTTCTTTTTTCTAAAATAAATTTTGTTTCTATCTTTTCTTTAATGCTTTTAGCAATTTATCACATAATACTTCTTCACCTTATTATTTTCGACATTCTATCCTCCCGTCTTTTCTTAAATCATGAATAACAATATTTACATTCACCAAATAAATCCGAGTAATTTGTATAGAAAAATTATATTTGATATCACATTTTCTGTCTTGGAAAAATCGTTCTACGAAAAATCTCTTTTTATAATTTTTAGTATTTTTTATAAGTTCCAGCATTATGCAAGACATTAAACATTTCTTTCATTCATATTTACTCCAACTACAGAAGCGATATACTCCGCTGTTAATATGGAAAATTATAAAATTCTTCATCTGCCTCTATCCTTTATGGTTTTTTTTTATATAATTTTCAGAATCCTTTAAATAATCCCTAATAATTTCAAGTTATATTTCTGCATTTTTTTGTAATAGACGATATTTTAAAAACATATCAATATTTTATATCGATAATACATATAATATTCCACTCAGAAAATGAATACACATGTCTTAATCCTGGTCAAATTAACCACGACTTAAATGTGTAGGTACTACAATTTTATCGCACAAATCAAGCGGCACGATCATAAATAGCAATGGTAGAAAAATAATAACTGCTTCTTTGTGATACTTATATAACCATTTTGGCTAAACATCTTTTACGGGAGAAAGAAAATGTTAAAAATGTTTTAAGAGCTATTACGAAAAATATATAATGTGCTATAGATTTGTCGTGGAATGTATGTTTGTCAAGAAATTACCAAGTCATGTACCTGATAAAATATCAAACACGAAATTATAACATCTTTTAACTTAATATTCCGTTCATCACTTACTCGTCAATTCGGTATTTTACTATCTTAGATATCTGAATGTATAAATTTTATGACTTATTTATGATTTTGAAAATATATAGTAGGCATTTGCCAAATTCTCTTTTCATAAGTCACATATTCCCCAAATTTGATGCAGTTTAGAAAATTCAATTATATACTCGCGCCAAACCCATGGCTCACCTAATTATATATAAATATAAAATGACAATAAAAATTGTTTCCTCCCGATCAATTTTATTAATCGTACTAAAGCTACGAAACCTCCACCCACATTACCCTAGCTTTCACATTGTTTGATAACCTGACCCAAAATACTGTAGCCTTTTTACCCAATCCCAATAACTAACCCCTTAAGCATTTTGGGCCCGCCCATTGTTGCCTATCATTTTTTGTACCGAGGCGAGGCAAAAAGGAATACGGCGAAGACTTTATCGAAAATTTTTGTATTCGCTACGACTGAACTATCAATCATAGGCACTGAAGTGAAAGTCCTTCAATAATAAATTATCTACTGGGCCGACGTCAAACTCAGCTTTCAAAAGCTTTTCGCCGGCTGGCGCCGAGCTTCTTGTAAAGTGTCTGCGTTATTCACTGCTATAAGTGCAAGTAGGTATAAAGTTTCTTTTATTCGAAGGCGAGCAAGGTATGTATTTCAAGTGTTGTATTGGAAGTGTAAATTAGCTGTTAGTGTGCGAGGTATATGAATCGATATTTTCATATGCGTAGCTGAAGCAATGTGCTTTGCCAGCTTTTGCTTACGTTAGATTGATCGGGTTCAAAGGCTCTTTTATTTAAAATATGATTAGAATTCAGTTTTTAAATATAACATTATGTACGTATCCTTATATAAATTACTTAAATTTATACAGTTTCTTCCAGAATACGTACAAACCGCAGTAGAAATTGTCATCAATTAAAAACTAAATTAAAAAAATGGATGTGGTAAAAATGCACATTCTTGAGATATTGAAAACTTTTAAAAAGTTCTAAATACAGAAAAAAGTATTAAATGCTTTATTAATACAAAACGATCGTGGGAAAAAGTGTAAAAGTCTAACTGAAAATCAAAAATGTTTTGCACCCTTTGAGATGTAATTCATGAAAAAATTTATGAAAAGTAAAAGATGTTAAGTAAATAAGAAGTGACCGTTGTTTTCCACACGTATTTATTTCTAAAATCACATTCAATTCGACTTCTATATTGGCTACATTATAATTGAAGTCTTAATAAAACCAGTTAAGAATCTTTTCTAAACAAGTTTGTTTGTTTTGTAGTTATTATTTAGTAAAATATAATTTTTTAATATTCAACGATGTCGGAGTAATAAAGATTATATGAAATTAAAAAATAATTCGTAACTTTTGATCGGCCGAGTCAATTTAGATTGACAAGAAATATGTTGTCATTGTCCTTACGACACTTTTGAATTATTATTATATTACACACTTTTAAATTATTATTCATACATAGTTATTATTAAAAAAAGCCTGAAGTTACGATAACCTGAAAAAAAATAACCGATTCCTTTATTTATTTTTTTTAATTCTGTTATTTTTTAGGGTAATCCTGAATTTTTTATAACCTATGTGAGTATTTTTAAAAAGTTATATTTTTAGTCCTTACGTGGTAATATAACATTTAGATCTAGAGTCCGATATGCACGTTGCTAGTTTTATTGACCTTTATTTCATAATAATTGTTCGTAAAATAAATACAGCGAAAGACGTAATCTTTAACAAATACAATTCACACGTTACGACACCATTTTACACTAATCCATACAAATAGCAGTATATTCCTAATGCTTCATTATACTTTTATTAATAATTGTCCAATTTAAAAACTTCATTCTTTGACACTAACCACACTTTTTCATACTTTTGAAAAAAAATACCCTATTTTTCTAAATAACCGACGTTTTGCAATTCTCATTCGAATTTTCGACGTTTTGCAATTCTCATTCGAAAAACTTTATTCTACTGTCTTATAAAATACGTATTGTTTGTCGTAAACGATCGACTATAATCGAATGCAACAACTAAGTTTATAGCTTGCCCCTAAGCATCCATTCGCGTTCATTTCTCGGAACGACGAGCCCAATCGCCGCTTCTAATCTCGAATGAAAACTGTGAAACGGTCTTAAGCTTTGTAGTTTTAAGCTCTCCGAGGCATTGTTAAGCGAAAGTTTGCGTGCGTTTCAATATAACATCAACATCGCGCGCTAATGTAATATTTATAATTACTTATGAATAACAAAATATGCCGAAAAGGTATTTCGGTCGTTCGTTTTGACGAACACAGGTTGTAACACATTGTTAGGTTATTTATTAGATGTTTACAAATTTTTAAAAAACAAATTTACTTAAAGTATTTTATTTGTATGTTTTTGTGTAGTACTGTAACTAGCATTACGGATTAAACACTGTACATGGCTTTATATACGCGAGTTTACTTTTATAATTTATAAAATTGCACATTGAGATATTTCTTGAGCCTACTGTATATACTAACATCATGTACTTTCATGAAGTATTTTTCTACATTTACGTTAAACATAGTTCCTAGGAATATTTAACTATCCTCATATCCCACGGGAATAAACCGTTATTCCGTTAACAATCCTCACTACAACTTCTTAAGTAACAGATATAGAATGAATTTGTTTATCGTAACTCTTCACTTACAGTTTTTGTGTAAATATTTCGGATTTTTGTCATTTTTAATACGTCCTGTTTACTTTCGTTTTTTTGCATGCTCAGTTTTATGTATATATATATATATATATATATATATATATATATATATATATATATATATATATATATAAGTTTAGACATTATATTTATTTACTTCTAAGTAAATTCCAGCCATATATTATCAATTAACATATTAAATAAAGATAATTAAAAAAATAATAAACTTTTCAAATATTCATAAATCTAGAAAAGATACTACAATTTTTAAAAATGTCTAGTTTGTTACGTTTACTGTGTGCCGTATTTTATTATTAGTAATAATTATTTGTCTTATAATTATAAAAACGATATTAAGACAATGGATCGGCCACTTTTCATTCTGTAATTTTCAATATTTCGTATACTCATCTCAAATATTGTTCTTTGTCTACGAAAACTATAACGAGTATTAAATTGCTGTTTCCTTCGATTAAATTTAATGATTCGCGTCTCGTGAAAATAAGCAATAAACGATAGATTCTCAAATTATTGACGAAAAAAGCATGAAAACAAAATAATGTAAAGGAAAATTGAAATATTTAGATTTTTGTTAATATTTATACGTTTACGTGCATTAGTGTCTTTAGTTTACTTTGTTACAAATATATTTCACACGTACTTTTATTAACTTTTGATTATGTACATTTTTTTCATTTATTTCAGCACACTAATTTTTTAACGGTTTATATCTAAATTAAGAGTATTTATGATGTAATATTTCTTACGTTTTAGAATACCCAAATAACGAAAAAAGATCAGTATAATTGAAAACATCCTTCACCGCCAGGTCAACATCCTCTAATTATTAACATGGCCGACATCCAAACTATACACTCAATGAATGTTAATTATGAGCAACCGTGAGGAAGCTAACTACGTTGTAATTAACTCTGGATATAATCATACTGACCACCTTTAAACATAATAAACTGTAGGTCGGGGTTAATAGTGCGGTAACAACAATTACTAACGGCATATTGGTATTTTCCAATATAAATATAAAGAACGACGAGATGTGCCTTCGAAAATTGGAAACGTGTGAACCGTGTCATTTCAAGTAGTTCACTTTGAATGGATTATGAACATTTTCCTAGCTATTTTTCTATTTGAACTCTAATTATAATTAGAAAAATTAAAAATACAAATTTGTTGTATAAATTAAAAATTCCCTACATTTTCGTATTCCATATGCTATTTTTGATTATAATTTTAGAAAAATGTATCTATCAATGAATAGTAGAGTAGAGAATACTAATTCTGCGGTTGCTTTTGAAGTTTACTGAAGAAAATGCCTGGAAAATTTGCATTTATTTCATCTTTACATTACATTTCGTTTTTATTATTACTACACGTATGTAGATGTAGAAATTCTACGTCTATATATTGGAAATAAATAGTCTTTGCGTCATAAACATTTAAAATGATAACTTCATTACATGTATCATGGAAATGACCAAACCGGTCACCAAAAACCAGAACAACGTAGACGTAAAGTTCAACAATACAGCTCTAAATGTTATGTTTAATATATATTTGTTTGTCGAGACATCATTCTGATCATTCTTTTTAAACAAAGATTGCAATAATTATTGATTTATAAATAAACTTTTCAATAATGACTACACGACTCAATACATTTTTCCTTAAAAACTTTTTCCGACATTTCTAAAATGGTTATTAAATTATTATACCATAATTGGCATTATTTGTAAAATTCTTAAAATACCAGTCGCAAAAGATGAGTAGGTTCATAATAAAAAAAGCTTGAATTATTTCCAAGTTTTAGATACTATGATGATCCGATGACGTAAAATAAACTTGTCGAACAACAGAAAATACTTGAATGCCTACAAACTGAAATATCGCACATGTTCTCGAGACAGTCTGTATATTTAAACTTTCTGAAGCGAACCGCCAATGGTGGTATATTATGTTCGTCAATCATTCATTCACGGCAAATAATGGTGTTCTTAATACGAATTTAGTATTAAAGTCATTATGGAGATTTCGTGTTATCCTTAATGCGCCATAGGCTTATGGCTTGGGCAATAAAATTAGCAATGTGCGTGGGAATTTTGCCTTTGTAAACAGACATTAAAGACGGCGTCGATGTAGCGCATTCTTTCGTTTGTTCGTTTTCAATTAAACAACAGTGAAATGCTTTGAAACTTGCCCATTCACACGACATTGTCGGTAGCTGGACTATAGGAATGTTGAAAGTAGAGCCTTGCGAGAAAATGTTTTTGGATAATATAGTTGGTTCTAAACTTGGGTCTTATTTGCATACGTGAACTTTCTTAAAAGTAAGGTATGTGGCATAAACCTGTCAAGCGCGAGGAGAAATCACTCTGCTATGGCGCCATAAATCTTTGGATAGTTATAGATATTTAAGAATAGATAGTGTTTCTATTAAACTATATAGAAATATCATTTTTGCGAAACGTAAATATGTTGCCTACTATACCTTTCGTAGACTTAAAAATATTGAACATATTAAAAATATTACGCTTTCTGAAATCATAGCTATAGTTTTTCAATAAACCTTTGCGTAAGTTTTTAAAAACTTGTATTTTTCCTAATTTTAGTTCGAGTAGTTTCCGAAATACGAGGACACAAAAATGTATAATTTGAATATTCCATAAACTGAAACACATTTTTGTGCATAATTTTTAGTACAGCTCTGAGAAAAAAAACTGCGATAGACAGATAGATACACATATGAGTGCTGCGATAAGGGTCCATTTTTTCTTTTACATTTCAAAACCCTAAAAGGTCAATCACGGAAAAGATATTTAAGAGAAACTTCTAAAGAATCATCAATCTCAAGGCTATATTGCCAGTAGTTTGTTTTGATGGATGATTCAAGTTTAACTAATCAGAATTTAAGTTATTAAACTTAAATTCTGATTAGTTAAACGATCTCATTTATTTTCAAAAACTTGAAAATCCGGGTTTATCGAAAAGCCTTTTTTTGCAACGAATACAATTTCTTACATTAAGATGACCTATGTTATTATATAATTTGTAACAATAATGTAGCACTTATAACTAATACAAATAAATACTAATGTGAATTAAATTCAAAATTTAAAATACTGTTAAGTGATATATGAAACAAACGTGTCAATGATTTCGAAAAAAAATTGTCATCAAGGACATAAATGTATATAAGTAAGTGATTGTGTATTAGGACAGTTTATTTTAAGAACGGTATCTGAATACATGAAGATATTAGTACAGAAAATATATAATTGTAAAAGGTATGTAATTTACTAAAAAGGTCAATGCAATTTTATGTATAGAATATATTGGCCTTTGCGCAATAATGTGAGGAGCAAGATCAAACGAAAATAAAATATATCGAAAGGTAATATAGATGCTTGGAACGAATTAAAAATTAATTATTAGTAAAAATATATATACACATAATATGGTAGACGATATGAACGAGATAATGTATGATAAAATATTTAAAGCATAGCTAAATTAAAGAGAAAAAATTAATTTGAAATCTTAAGAATACACGAGCTGTTTGTCAGTAAACGAAAGAACAAGAGATTGTCAGAGACAACGTGAAAAACGTAGAAAGATATTTTATAAATAGAATGACAATATTGTTTTAAGTTTCTTGAAATTTTTGTCGAAGAATTTACACAATTTCTTATTTGATAACTTATTATTAGAGCTTCGAAGAATTTATTTTTCTTATAGCTCCATTGAAGCTCCTTTATCGTCTTTTCCGTGTAGTTCATATCAAATATTAACTCTGAATTTTAACAAAAATGATAAGTAAGAAATTCTTGATACCTAACCTTGCGATAATCTTTATTTTCTAAATTAAAATTAACGGTATAATTATGTTATGAATCCATCGAAGCCTTGAAGGACTACGTAGTATCTGGAAAGAGACATTTCAAAGCTATTTTTAAAAATGAAAAAAATCTTTAACATTTATATATATATATATATATATATATATATATATATATATATATATATTAGGTGGATATAGATGTTTTAAAGGTTTCTAATACTCAAAAAGGGAAATCTAGGAAATTTTTTTTAATAATTAAAGATGTCACATCTTTTAAGTAAATTCATGGGTTACTTTGAAGGATTAGGTTAGATTATGTCTTCCTAAAATATATGTACTCGTAGTGAAATTTATAACATATTTGAAAACTTTCCCCGGGTATTCGCAATTTTAATAAGCCTTGCTAATCCTTACAGTAAGTAGAAACAGAAATATTATTTTTATGGCGCATCGCGTTAAACGCTTTTTATTTGAACGTTATGGGCGTCTCACTTTGATGCTATACGTACTATACTTAACTGTGCCTATAATATTTATAATATTTATTGCATATCTACTGTATGTGCATAATAATTCCGTTTATTTTCAGTGTAAATATTACTTTTTTAAACGTATTTAGGCAGTAATTATCTTGGTTTCAAAAATTACATTCATGTTAAGGAACAACGATCGGTAACAGATTTTAGTTAATATATATTAGATCCTTGTTTTCTAATAGTGGTGAATTAATAATAATTAATTAAAATACTTAACAATTATAGCAAATTCATGTTTGCGTATCGTATAATCATATTTAACAATTATAGCAAATTCATGTTTGCGTATGTGAATAATCTCTATGATTCTTTGGGATTTCTATAATTAAATTAAAAACGTTAGTTAGAAATTGAAATATGTATACTGTGTGAGTACGATTTTCATTACTGTGCAAAAACTGACTTTCACGCTGGTCCCATGATTGCTAAGAGTGTTGAAAATGTTAAATCGTGTAAAAATATAAATATGAAAACTAGTAAGTTTGCTTCAGATCAACATGTTTACTAAAAACACTATATATTGTAAAATATAACTTGCCAAATTCAAATATGAAAATTATGGTTAATATTTATAAAACATAAAAATTTATGTGCTTAAATTTTTAATTTCTACTTTGTTCTAACTCGACATAAAGAAAATATCTGAAACTTAATTGTTATTTTAATTTCAACTCTTTTCTCAGCTAGTATGATAAACTAAAGAGGATTTGTCCATTTTTCACATTTAGGGTTTGTATGAGATTTTTCTGTTAAAAACTCATAAATCAGCTAATTTGTCCTAATTAATACAAAAACCTGATATGTGGAAACGCTCTAAAAATTCAAAATGTTGAGTAAAAGCTATAACTCTTGTAACAAAATAAGCCCATATTCTTTCTAATTGTCACCAAACTCAATTTGTCGTAAATCCAATCAAAATTCAATATCAAAATGTCTTAAATCTCCAGAATGATGCGCGATTATATGTTTATGCTTCGTATAGTTTTTAAGACAATGAAACATTATCACGATGTAAAACACAAGTGACACCATTTATTAAATAAAGTCGCGGTGACACGTAATATCAAAACTTAGAGTATTTTCTCAAGGCTATATCGCCGGTAATGTGATTTCAATTGCCGATGAAAAAAGACGTCTTTTTGGTAAGGTATGGCACAGTTTTTGGAGATATACAGAATAAGAAAGATCAGCTTTTATTATTAATAACTATGATTCGTGGAAAATAAAAATAAGCCTAATCTAGCGCAAACGTAATCTACAGATATCTGTAAGCCCAAATGTTATTAATTCAAATTTGATTGAGCAAATGTTATATAAAACTTTCTGCACTTAATTTTGCTTAACATTATTAAAAACTCTAATCAATTCTGCCTTCTTTTTATAATTGAAATCTAAAGCCTTATATACTATATTATTTACGTCTACAAATATAAAGTTTCTAAGTCGACTAGAAGGCCAGAGTTTTTGATGAAATCAGGAATTCTTTGGAATTAAAAATATAAAATAATATTCATTATCTCCTTTATATATAAAATACCCTGTATTGAAATTTTAAGTTTTTACATCAAACATTGTCTGAAAAATTGGCTGTTGTGTACGGACGAAGACATGAGTTATCACAAAAGGTAACTCGCTTAATCGTGACTACGCAATAATCTAATGGAATCGTCATGAGTTTGTTGCTCAGAACCTATTTTATAATAAATAAAGTTCACATTAATCTCAAGTAGTTCATAATGGTAAGTACTCCAAATCCTCAATAAAAGCAGGCCCCAAGTTAATGGAATACATATAAAAGTCCATGTGAATGAATATGGCGTATTATTTCTATACAGATTTACATACATTTAATCAATCTTCACACAAACTAATGCGATTTTTCGACGTGATAAATACCTACTTATGAAGAAAAATGTCAAGCTTTTAGGTGTTGAAGTCCGAATACCCTTATAGATGATCTATTACCTACGTTCGCGACTGGGTCTTGAGTAACATTAATGTATAAAACTTATATAAAAGCTCTGATTCCAGTTGAGGCTAAAATAAATTAAGATTATATCCAGACAGAAACTAATTGTTTGACCAAGATTCAAATACTTTGTAAGTTTCAAAAATAATGGTATCAAATCTTGGAATGAACGAGATAATAGGGAGAATTTGATTTGAATATAATAACTAAAATAATAATTCAAATAATAAATAAACTCCACTAGCAATTTAAGAAAAGTTACACAACAAAAGAACACGTTTCTTTCTTTCTAAACGGAGCATTTATCGGAACTTTACTTTTATTGCATACATTTGCATATATGCATAAACAGGTGGCAAAACGTAATGTAAGATGGAATAAAATACTTCTTTCGTATTATTTCATGAGTAATTTTGCAAACTTTGCAAGAATTTATGTGACGAAATCAATAAGTAGCTAAGCACTGCTTTCACGTTCATTTTCGCGGCTTAATTCGTACAAACTGATTGGAATCAAAGCTATATCGCGAGCGTAGCAACTTCCCCCGGCAACTGAGAGGGAATTAAAAAGAGCCCGGGGATTTAGAAATCCGACGCTCATTGTCGAAAAGTTTCTCAGAGTTGTCGGCTACCTATCGGCACTGGATACTTACTTTTTGGAGTTATGAACTGACACTGTCATAACATAATAAATGGTTAAGAAAGATTTATCCATTTTTATAATATCGTGATGAAATAAACATCCTGATTTGTTTTGACCCTTCGTACTTCTACGTGTTAATAAGTTACTACAGACATGGATAGCAATACGAGTAGGTCTAGGTTTCATTGATATGTTAACCACTTATTTTGTTGACTTTAGGAGGGCACGTAAGTGATCAACTTCCTTTACATAAATCAAATCAATTGAGGCTCTTGCTCCATTTGTGTTGTGACTGAAGTTTTAATGGCGAATAGACAAATAATTTCAATGTTAGGTTACGGTACAATATATTAATATTATATATGAATGCTTATTATATTAAGAATTTATAAAGTACACATAATAAGAATCTACATTGCTCATCTCAGATTTGAATTTAAAAGTCTTAATTTTAATTCTTCGGTTATAAAAATTCAGCAGTAAAGTATTGAATGTTTTATTATATTGAAAGTGCTGTTATTGAAATAATTGTCTTTATTCTGCTCATCTACATTCATGTAGGTTTTTAGCTGCAGTTTGCTTGCATATTTCAGTGGTATCTTTATTTTTCATTTTGGCTTATTATTTTACACTGAGCCAAGTGCACAACAGTTTTTGTTGTCAGTTTTCTTTGTTTTATTTTTCACTTAATACATTTAAAGATTTAGTAAATTATGCTAAGTTGCCGTAAATTTTCGCCTATAAAAAATAAGTGATTGAATTAGTTATCGACTATTTGTTTCATCTTTCTTTTTTAAGTAAAAGTAAAAACTAATGTGTTAAAAAAAGCTCAGAATAATTATTAATATTATTTATGAGTGAGTAAATAGTGTAGTAAGTTAGAGCGATGGGTACAAAAACATATGTGTATGCACAGCAAAAAAGTTTCTACGTTATATACATATTACGGCGGGAAATTCATTTGAAAATGTTGTCTCAAAAATATTGGAAATATCGTCATTAATAATCCAGAAATGGAAGAAATTTAGTCGCCCTTATTTTTAGAGTCCCGTACCTCAAAAGGACAAAACAGAACCCTTATAAGATCAATCACGTGTCTGCTTTTCCGTCCACCACTTACAGCTGTTTTTTCTCTGAATGAAATTGACATAGAAAATTTAAATTTGACAGAGTAGTAAAGCATTTGATATTTGTAAATTATAGATATATTATTAAATATGTTAATACAAAAACTATATGTCTCCCACGCTCTGCCTGAAAATGTTAGTTAAAATTATGAAAAAATATTTTAACTAGAAGTTTACCGAAAAACTGTAGCGATAATTCCAAATTCCATAAATTTTGAAGTATTAACAATATACGTATGGGAATATTTACTAGAAAATACATTACCATGGTGAAAAATAATATTAATATTTATAAATAGTATAATAGAAACACTATTTTCCTGTAAATGTTTACGCAGCTAAATTTTTCATTACGATATTTTTTTACGGGGCTAATTACTCTTCGTGATCATTCCGAACGTAACAAAGTTTCGTGACTGAAAACTCAAGTGCTTCCTAAATAAACGCCTTGAAAATTCGACAAAAATTTAATATTAAAAATAGTATGACTCGATCCAGGCTTTTGCTCCCAGAAAAATAAAATTTAAAAAAATGTTAAAATTAAATACTAATAAGATCAGTTGAGGAAAGTGTTTTCATGACATTTATTTATTAATTTCCATTAATTATCTTCATATTATTTTGAAAAGACATCACTAAAAGGTATTTATTTCGTAGTGGGAGTTCTAACTGGATTTATATGTTTACTACATCCTGACATTCTTAGTAAACTACACAGTCATCAGATGACCAAATATTTTCATTTCAGTGGTTATTATCCACATCTTAGTATAATTCTTACCTTCCACGATATCGCCCCCTTACTAGAAACTTTCTTATATCTGTTATTTCAATTGTCTTTGTCCCTTAGTACTCAAATTTCACACAACTTTCTCTTATTTCATGGTATAGAAAAAAAAAGAAAAAACAAATACAAAGGTGTCGAATTGAATATTTTCTTTTCTTAAAGTCTGTTAAAAATAGCGTCGACACTGTTGTATACAAAGGAGCAAATGCAAAACGAAGAAGACGTAAGCAAACAGATCTAAGTACACCCGTACATATGTAGGTGTCTACGTGCTCGCTACCATTTCGCCCGCCGTCAATAGTCGTTGCGTCGCTTCCACATTAGCAAAGCCTCCGCTTCGTATCCGTTTCATTCAATTTACTTTGATCCCGGCCGACGTCGCACGCGATCTGTTACCCTTTACAATATTATCACCCGTGAAATCATTCTCCTCTCCATTCACCCTGACTTCAGCTGCCGTTCGCTATTCTTATCTACATTTGCCTTGCGAGGTAGCATTTTTACGGGTCGCACTCTGCCTTAAAGTTCGCGCCGATGTATGGTGGTGTATTTGCGTCGGTGTGTGAACTATACGAGTTTAGTTTATATAATCAAGTACGCGTATATATATATATTCCGTCATACATGCAATAAGATTATTTCGTTGACTTCGTCCTGTATCGATTAAAAAACAAGTAATCCGTATTAACTATCTTAACTATGTGAGAAAGACAAAAGACCGTGACATTTGTCAGAAAGTAACGAAACTTTCAAATACGTATTCACATTTTTTTGTATTATTTTTATCATTTACGAAAAGCTATTAAATATTCTTTGAAGTTATTTCAAACTACTTTGAGTGTTTGATTTTATTGTCATTTTATAGCATTAACATTAAGTTTTATACTATTTAATAAATTCTTTACTTTTTCACCGATGTATATTTATAGTATTATAAATTGCAACAAAAACATATCAATAGATTATTTGATCATCAAACGAACTAATCGTGCTGTGATTTGATTTGATATTTTATTTCGTTAGACTTTTTTTTCTTTTCGTGGAAAATCTCGACTTAATAATGCTGTTTTTAATTTCAAATTGGTGCAAAAACCTGAAAAATTAAACAAACGTCAATTATATAATGTACTAAAGAAAATAATTTAGCGAATTTGAATGACCCCACCCAGGCGTCAAAACAGATTTGAGGTTTTATCATTTGGTTTTTAATATTTCCTTAGGTTCATGTGAAAACATTGTTTCAAATATGATTTTTTAATTAAAACAAGATATGCACCATGCATTTTTATTGTCGTTTTATATAACGCATTCATTACTAAACGCACTTAAGTTCTATTTTGCAATATTCGTGAAAAAAACCTTACTGGTTTCTTTCTAAACACCTGTCTAGTTATACTAAATAGGACTTTAGAAAAAAGGACCTATCCATTATATACGTATATAGATTATAAAGATATTCCTTTGTATAATATTTGGACTTTTTCATTCGAAACAAAGGGCAAAAAACCTTTTGTTCGAAGTTTTATAATATTTATGAAAAAATAATTTTCTAATCGCGCGTTTTCCAGTTTTTGAAAATTGTTGAATTATATTCGCTATTCAATCGGCAGTTAGATCACTAATACAAGAGTCACGTGTCACTAGAAATAGATTATCCAAATTTATCGCACTATGTGTATTGAAACAAATACGTCTTAAAATTTTTTGAAAATTTTCGACGCAAATTCACTATCAAATTGGCAGTTAAATTACTAATAAATGTGCAAAAAATAGTAACAAGACTCTAGTTATAGCTTATTATATCATCATGCTTGCAGATAATAATCACACTGTGATATTGAAACAACAGATATGTCATGATACAGCGCAATAAATATTTGATGTATATGATTATTATTCAATTCTCCAATCTGATAGAAAATATTGCAAATATGTTTATAGTTTATTTCTATTGTTTTTATTCCATCTTAAAGGTTATTCTTTTCTCTCTTTAGCATATTTTTGACGCCTGTTCGACCACATCGCTAAGAGCCTCTTTCTTGGACGGTTATCACTGTTAGAGTTTCACTAATGTATTGGGTATACAAAGAAAAATAATCGATATCGATTCGATTCTCGACATGATTTGAAATGGATCGATATGATCACTATGTAAAGCCATATCAAAAAATGTCATCATGCTTTAACCATACGAAATTCGTGAAGATTACTTTCATAGATATATTACGTGATACAATTTTCCATCGCTTGTAACAGTGATACAATTTTCCATTGCTTGAATTTGCCTTTTGGATTAAAGTTCGTAAAAAAATTATTTCACTTTCGCAAGGATACATTTCTTCTGGCAAAATAAAATTTATTGGCAAAAAAAAGATCAAATACTTCCCATGTTCTATCATAATACCGCTAGTATGGTGGTTAATTAGGTTTTAAATCTCTAAAACGTTTTTAATATCATTTTAAATAATTTTTAGAACATTAAACGAAATTCTGTAAAACATTGTATATTTTGAATTAAAATATATGTATATATTTTAAACTATATAAATCTTGTGTACTTTATTACAAGGTATATATGAATATATGTTTATGTAATTGAAAATACGCTCCCTGAATAAAACATCGCAATAATAATCCCTTCGATAAAGCAATTGAAAAATTTTAAGCAAAAACTTTATTCTTATAAAACCAATTCAGAAAGTCTAGTCCACAAGCTTTCCCCATGAAAGTAAAGTCGTTGTAAGCTCAACCAGAGCTGTCAATAAACTCGCTTAACACTGCAGCGTTAACTCCAAATTGTGCTTTGCAAACTAGCTGACGACGGCGTCCGCGATGGCACAGTAAAACCATCTTAAAACTAATTTAAGTCGTCCAAGTCCCGAACTACATTTGAGTGCTTATTCTGAGACGAAGCTACCCTGGAAATAATTATTTTTTGTTTGAATATCACTCGACTGGAGCCCCGTTAGACAAATAAGAAGCTTTTAATTTTAAAAGATGTCGCATTATTTGTTTATCCTTTTTGATATACCTGTTGGAAGTACGCGAAAAGGAAAACGAAAATTTGAAGTGGACATAATTACGTTGTTCTGGAAAATCAATTAAATTTTAAGTGTGCACCTAAACACTTACTTAATATTTTTATTATTTCAAACAAATATTTACTAATATCAATTAGTTAGAACTTCAGAAAAATAAATGTAAATCTTTGATTTGCTACCTTTATGCAACAATTTAGATACACTTTTTTGAAACATATATACCTTTAGGATTCCGTACCGTAAAAGGTAAACAAAAAATGAAAACGGTTTTTCTCAGAAAGTGTTTGACGTAGGAACTTCAAATTTTTCACAATAATAATACATATTCACCTGCAGATATGGCAATCGTTTCGTTAAACCTTGAAAAGATTTATTTGGAAATTTTAGGAAGGGAAATTGAATGCTCGATTTATTTTAGTTACAGATATATTTTTCTTATTTTGTATGTCAAGTGCACTATCATTTGAAAAGTCTTGTTATAAGGATACAATATTTTTCTTTCCAATTTTAATTAGCATATTTAACAAATATTCTAGAAAATAAGCAAAAATATAGCTGCCAAAAATCATTAAAAACCAAGGCACAATCTGACTAGAAGGTTACAGGAAAACTACAGTTATTATATTAGATCTTATAATTTTTAAAAAATGTAAATCGCCAGTTCTTGTTTACAAATGCGAATGAAAAAATTTAAAGAAAGTCATTTTTATACTTTAAAATATTTAGCTGGTAATTTTTTTGTATTAAAGATATCTTCACATTCGACCACACATTTTGAAGCCGAAAGATATTAGTTTTAATATACAAAATTTAAATTCACACTATTAAACTGACAAATAACAGGGTGCTGAAAAAATATGTCTTTCACTGATTCTTTATCATTTTTAATTGCCTTCAGAGTCTCGGCTGTTCAATGTAAACAGCTAATTTTTGAAAGTTGAAAGATTAAGTTCACATATCGTGGAAGAAATATAACTCACAATTCGATTGGATTATAATCTTTATAAAAAAATGTGAGTTTGAAATTTTTAAAAATCGTATTATTTATGCAACAATATTAATTGGCTAAAATAGGGATAAAATATGAAACTTACCTGATATTTAGTTCTGATTTTGGTTGCTATATTTTTCCATATTTTCTTAAATATCTTTTTGAATATGTTATCTAAAATTGGGAAAAAAATATTTTTAATATACTCATCATTTAAAGCCCTTTCAAACGATATCCACAATATATCTGGAATAAAAGAAATTCGAGTATTTAATTTGCCCTGCCTAAAATTTCTAAATGAATACTTTCCAAGTTAAGCGAAATTGGGTTAACATGTGCTATTATTGTGCAAAATTTTATGTTTCTACGTTAGGCTGTTTCTAAGAAAAACTATTCCCATTTTTACGTGTTTCGTCTTACGGTATAGTATCCTAAAAACATGTATGTTTTAAAAAAGTGTATCTAAATTGTAGCATATAGGTAGAAATTTAGAGATTAACACATATTTCTGGTGACGCTCAAACCAATTAATATGAATAAATATTTCTTTGAAATAATAAATGACCTTATCTTAACTAAATATTTAGGGTCATATTTAAAAATTAATTGATTTTCCTGAACATAATTACTTCCTCTTGAAAATTTTGTTTTCCTTTTCCCGTACTTCCAACAGGGATGTCAGAAAGGACAAACAAACGATGAGACATCTTTTGAAATTAAAATCTACTATTTATCTAACGAGGCGAGTGATATTCAAACAAAAAAATAATTATTTACAGGATCGCTTCGTCTCAGATTAAGCACTCAAATGCAGTTCGGTCCAAGAAGGCCTAAAAAGATTTAAAATATAGTAAAATTCTGTACCGTCGAAAAATTTCAAAACTTCGAACATAGATTTTGTTATATAGAGTAGGTCGAACGAGTAAATTGTAAATTTTATTTATATTGCAATATGTGCACTTAATCTCTAAGAAATGTTAGCTGAAGTGGGTTAAAAGTGTCAAAAAAATCAGTAAAACACACGTATTTTCAGCATCTTGTTGTTATATAGGATATAAATTGTGTATATTTTAATTTACAAAAAAACTACTATTTTTCAGCTTTAAAATATTATTTCGAACATATTAAATTTAAGAGAAAAATTTTAACAGTAAAAATATTAAAGTAAAAATGACGTTTTTAAATGTTTTAATTTGGGTAAGCGAGTGCTGGCGCATGGGAAAATCAAACAACCAAAAAAAACAAAATCTATAATGAGTCAGCTTTATCGATTTAATATGGAACAACTCATATGCATCATGTTTTTGTTTTACTTTTTACTTTGCAATATATTTACGTTGCGAAAAATTAATATTAGTATAAACAGAAAAATTAATATTAGTATAAACAGAAATACTATGTATAAATGTTTATAAGGGCCTCTTAATGCGTATTGTACTCTTGATTAACAGGTTTTTTTTTTCAAATAAATGGCACAATGTGAAAAGAGTACGTATATTTTTTGTCTTCCACTTTATGTAAAATTTTCAGTGTTTTCGATGTAAGTGGTGTATCATTTACCATAATAAAAACGTTTTTTCATTTTTAAAATCACGGTAGTTGTGCACACTACTTGTAAGTGCCGATATAAAATAATGTGTGCGTGCGTGCGCGAGTGCTCGCGTGCATGTGAGCGTGCGTGCGTGCGTGCGAGAGTGCAAACAAATAAAATTAACTAAGGTCAAATCATCTCCTAATTCCCAGTAAGGTTTAAGTGGAATTATGAAATCAATTATAACGATGTGTTGTCAGTTTATACGGCAATTCTAATTATTTTTCGTTAACAGTAATAATTAATAAAAAAAACAATGAGACTTAAATAGTTTAAGACTTTCTAATTATTTTTAAAATTTAAATCGATAATTGAAATTATTTTACGAAATAGACATGGATCAATTGGCAGTCATTTGAGTACACTTTTAACATTTAAACCGTCGAATGTGCCAATTTGTCGAACCATTTATATAGCTAATAACTAAAATGTAATTCTACCGAGAATATACTATCACCTGATTTAGGTTAACCTGATATTAAATCGATTACTTTTAAGTAGAAAATGTTTTAACGGAGTTTTGATATTGAAAAAGAAATGATGGAAATATTTCTTTCAAGAAAAACTGATAAAATCTATCAGTAATTTTGTAATATATCAAGAAACAATTTTATTGGTAAATTTGACGTTCCCGCTGGCAAAAAATCTAGTTACTTTCAAACTATTCCAGAAGTTGATAAAGAACTCTCGTCGATCGCCGAGTCCAATATACCTTTGGGAGTGGAAGTCGATAAGTTAATCTATTACCTGACTCAGCAAGGGGTGGCATGTTTTCCACAGAAGGCAAGCACATGTGTAAATATTTAATATTTACGCCACGAAAGCTAAACGTACTTCTTCGCTTATGATAGCACCACAGTGTTATGCGGAATCGACACGCGCTCACTACGGTATTGACACGCTTATTTTCAATATCATTTACGTGCACGTTTTAGTCATATGTCACGCTTTCGTTGTAATAACGGATTTTCCTGAAATAATTTGAAGTAGATTATTAGAGGAAATTATATCGATATTAAGAGGAAAGCCAACTGAAAATAAACCAAAAAAAATAATTCTATAAGACACTGCTTACGAATTAGCAAAATCGTCTGAAAGTGAAGAAAACATTCAACGATTGACACCGTGAATGCTTTATTCAACATAAGAGTGAATCAGTCTAAGTTAATCGAATATTATTCTTAGTAAAACGTTAATCAAATTTAATTTCTGTGATTAATAGATTATAAGTATAACTTTTTCTAAAAGAATATTACTATTTCAAATTAAATTTTTAAGCTTGCCTCAAACTGAATAAGATTCGTATTACGTTGATAAATAATAAACCCGCTAACTCAGTTTACAAAACGACTTAATTTGTTTTTATTTGTAATTAATAAAATAAATCTTCAATTATATAATCATCTTTATTACATATGACTTGTACGGTGTATACGCTGAATAAAAAACCGAATAACGTTAATTTTAAAATGTTTGGCGTCTTTAAATTGTTAATTACGTAAATAATTAGACTGCGGGCTAAATAAGTAATTTTTCCAAGGCGAGCTGGTCGAAGAGTTCAGTGTCTTTCTATTGCACTTGGGGTTGTTTTTCTATTGCAGTACGATATGGGAATAGCACCCCCAAAAACAGAATATCAAGTTGGAATGTGTTTCAATATCATTTTCTCAATTTTTAAAACTGAATGTGGGAGGTCGTCATAGATGAGAATTATCAGTGAGATGAAAACTTTATTTTTACCGTTTTGTAACGAATATTCAAATGAAAGTGAGTATACCTTCACCCATTCTTATGCTTATATAACGTGTTGCTCCGCTCGCTTTTCATCTTAAAAGGATTTCTCGAAACAGGAGCCACTATAAGTTATTTACGTAAAAAGCCCACATTTTGTTCGTTATTTACTTAACAAAACTCATTTGCCAACTGAACTGAATATCGAACGTCATGCTCTTTATATATCTCACCAGATTGAGTACCCAGAAATTTCTGATAAAGGGGTGTGTTAACTTAATAAATAAATAAATAATAAAAGTCGTGCCAGAAGAAAAATTAATTTAGCTACGTCATTTTCAGATGACGATTCAGAAAATCCGAAACAATAATCGACAGAAAAGTATCAATCATACATTATCTAAAGACCCTTTAATCAAAATCGGGACATTAGCCCTTAAACAGCGAGAATCTAAGGTGTTACCTCTCGAAAATGTATGAATATCTCCAAGAATATAATAATATTAGTTATAAAATAACTGTCAAAATCAACAAGCATTAATACGATATATTATTTTGTTAGCAGAAAAAAAAGTGCGTGCGTGCGTGCGTGCGTGCGAGCGTGCGTGCGTGTGTGCGTGCGTGCGTGCGTGTGTGGGTGTGTGTGTGTGTGTGTAAATGACTGAATACGAATTAGATTCTAATTTTACACCGTAACAGAATTCATGGCAGAATAATATTTGTCACCATACCATTTGCTCAGGAATTACTTAGATGTTACGTCCTAGAGATATTTGAAGTGTCCCAACATATATTTATTACCATTTTTGGCCACAATTTCGTTTGGAATTTGGTGTTTTATGGATACAAAAGATGTTAAACAAAAATTTATGTTCTTTTTTTATTATTCTTTATTCTTATGTGTTTTTTTCTCAAATAATTGTATTTTTATAAATACTATGGTGATAAACGTGCAACTTTGAAATTGATACAAATAGAAACTGCGAGCATGCGTTTTTTCAACGCAATCATGTCAAAATCCAAGAGGTGAACATTTTGATTTGTAAAAAGATAACTTCATAATTATTTAAGTTTTTAATAAAATATTAATTACATAGTGCAGACACCTAAAGTATTAATCTGTACTTAGTGAATTATTGCAAAACTTTTTAGTTTTCCCATATTTTACGATAAAAATATATAAAGAACGTTTCCTCAAGCGATCATTTAGAGTCCAATGATTAAAAAAGTAAAAATATGTACCAATGTTTTATTAAGACTTGGAATTAACTTAGCTAAATTAAAGATAAAATATTTAGTGAAATATTTGAAACTTTTGATCATTGACTTTTCAAATCATGTATTGCAGTAGTTGTATCATTTCGTGAATGCAATTACTTTTTGACTAAATCGTGCTGAATAGTGCTGGCGAGCAGTTATGTCACGAACATGCCAATGCTACTCCCATTGGCATGTTTTTTTATTAAATAATTAATTTAAATCATAAGTACCTTCTAATTTCGTATTTGTATAGCGTACTTCTATAACCTATCATTGCACTCTGTTATGTATCGATTTTTTTGAGAAAATGTGTAATTTTAGCGTAATTCTGATAAATATTATGGTTCCCCAACTAATAATCTTCAAAGTCGGCATTCATAATGGCGTCTTTGCTTACGAATCAAAACAAAATATCATTATTTCGATAACATTCTAGAATTACGACGGACGTTCCTGGAATGATACCTGCGTTCTCGGAATGAAATTTCCTATAAAAAGGCTGCCAAATGAGGATTTTTTCTTTTTTGTAACTTTTATGTTATTTTTTCAGCGAACAAGATAAACCCAAATAATGCAAAACAAACAATACAATGTAAATAATAAGAAATGGCGTTCTAAAAAGAAAATAAATCGAAATAGTGCAGCGTATTTAAAGGCGCGTGAAAAAGCTTATGAAACGAAGCGAAACTGTTTAGACAGTATGTCTCCTAAGCAAAAAGAAATAAAGAAAGCAAAGATATGGAATAATACCACCACAGAAAGAAAGTAAAAAACGAAGTCTATAAAAGACATGTCGGAAAGAGAAAAGTGATGACAAAGAAAATTATGGAAAAGAAATTCAAAGAAATTTAGAGAAAAGTGAAAAATGTCAGCAAATATAATAAACGACACTCCTTCAAATTCTGCAAATGAAAATTATATTTGCCCGTTTGATTCACCAAGGAATTTACGGAGAAAGGTAGTAAATAAAGACAGGTCGAAGGTATACAGAACTATTAAAAAGCCGAAAAGTCAAATATGTATTGTGAAAAATGTATTGTCAAAATATTATACTTGGGTTTACACTGCATATTTTACTTACATACGTGAAAAAATTGAAAGAAACAACGCACTGAGAGAGAAAATAAAAAGATTTGCAAGTCACCTGCCAGCACAGTGGAACACATAATAAAAGGCTGCACTAATGTTACTTTTGAAGTAAAGAAGAAATTATTGTTTCCAGAGGTTTTACAACCCTAATTGAGAAAAATCTGTAACTGATTATCAAAAAATTCAAAGAAAAAAGAAAGTGTTCCAGAAGTCCTATGTGGTGATCGTTTAAAAAATACCGCTTATTTACTCGTAGTATGACAAAAAACCTGTTAACAAAAAACAAGGAAAACAAGAATTTTTTGTAATTTCTAAGGACCCGATGTTTTTGATCACTCCGCCCGTTTCTAAGAAAATCTAATCATTTTTCGACAAAAATTACCTTAGTATAATATGTCCAAGTAAATGAGACTGTCTTAAAGGAGGAAAGCATAATCGTCTGCTTTTAGATTCTGTGAAGAACTTGTATCCTAAACTTGTTACTAAGATTGACATAAAATTATCTTATGCTACTCTTTTGAGAGAAAAACTATCTTGAATTGTGTATTCTAAATGAAAAAACCGGGATCATTGTTTATGTCCAAGATATGAAAATTTTGAATTCAAGCTAAAGAAATGGAACAGATTACGATTGTTGAAGTTATAGTTTTATATCTGATTTAATCAAAGATTACAGTTGTGATATGAATTCTTGCAATTACATGTTTGTTTAGTGTACTACTTGCGTAGAAATTCAAACTCATTCCGGTAATAAAGAAGGTAAGAAGAACGAATAATTAAAGGAAAGCAGAGATTTGTTAAAATTACCAAAAAGGTTATTGTTACTAATACTGTAAAGGATATGAAAAATCCATTATTTGAAAACATTATTGATATAAAGAAACATATGTATTGAATCAACGAGAACTTAAGGAGAATTTGGTTGAAAAAAAGACTGAATGGAGGCATTTAAAACCTGTGCTCGGAAAGATTTTAACTGAGATGGAAATTGTCAAAATCTTTCTTTGATGGCTCCACCTCATAATACGGGAATCGTACTAATATTCATCTGTGATGAAAAATATTGATGGATCACTTCACACAAATAAATTCTGCAACTTGGACTTAAAGCGAGCCAGGATATGGAAAAGAGCCCATAGATGAGGTAGGTGGGGGTATTTAAAAGAATTAGAGACAAATATATTTTGAAAGGAAATAACGTGAAAGTAGTTACTAATATCGTATATTTATTTGAAAACTGTAACGTTTCAGTCCAAGAAATTTCGGATGATGAAATCTCAAATATGAGGCAATTAGTCCCTGAAACTTTAGACGCTATTTCCAGTATTACGAATGTAGCTAAAATTATATGACAGAAAGGAGTGAATGTTTCAATGTTATTATATAAGCATTCGAATTTAAACTGGAGGCTTTTTCGATGGCAAATAGAGAATAGACTCCAATTCCAGAAATCATGGGTATCCATGGGTAACATGTTATATCCTCTCTCTATTAATAGAAATAGTATTTATGATGCTGTCTGCGGTTAAAGTTCCAGTAGTTCCGACGAAGAGGATTTGCAGAGCCTTTCTAAAAGGCTCCATGATGGCTATAAGAATGACAATGGTGCTGTTACATCATACGATAAGAATAAATATTTGCATCCAAGCATGAATTTTCTCCCATAAATGTGCCGAATAAATAGAAAAACACTGAGTATGAGTATGTTGCTATTGCAGATACTTCAGTTGATGCCAACGTAACTCTGCAAAAATATTCAGAATTCAGCAGAAAGATGTATTATATAGCATATGATTAGATAATAAAAATTTTGCCAACACCTCAAAAGGTAGCCATGAATTTTACTATTTCGAAGAAACATTTATACATTCAAAAAATAAACTAAATGAGATTTTTAAATATTAATTATTTTTGTAATGATTATTTTTGATATTGCATCTCTACCTGCTTTAAAACTGATGGTAATTAGTCTTTATTTTGAGACTGGTATTGTTAAGAGTTATCAAGTCAATTTATAATTATGTATATAGTCTTAATTACAAAGTATAAATTACCAAAATGTTAATTTTTGATTATCTTTGATATTGCTAATTATTTCTGAGTGTTCATCTACCTCTTCCTGTTTTAAGAATGTTATGTCTATTAGATGAATAAGTTTTGTCTTTGATTCTCTTCATTTTCAGACTTGAATTAAGAGTCAATTAATGCTTACGTAGCGCAAGAAAGTTTGTACTTAGCATTTCGTTTAAAAAACTGTTATTTAGCTCTATTTGTTTTAAGAATGTTATTAGGTTTTAAGATTAGCCTTTGATACTCTTTATTGTGACATGAGTCACTATATGATTATCAAGTTTAAGAAAGTTCCTATACTTAGTATTAATTACAAAACCCAAATGACAAAATATTCATATTTTCTACATGAAAAATATCAATCAATGAAAGATTCTACAACGAAATTTATTTTTATGGTGACCTTGGAGTAATTTACTATAAAATCTAAAATTGTTTGGCATTATTAAGTTGAAATATTTTAAAATCTTAATGTTATATGCTTTGGGTCTATTTTAGTATAAGAAAACATTTCGAATGTAAATTAAATAACATTTTATTAAACTTTACCAACGTTTGTTGAATATATTTGGTGTTAATTTTGTAGAAATTCATTATTCACAATTAAATTAAACTACGTTATGTAGTATTATTTCTACTTTCTTTAAGTTCTTTACCACGACCTAGGTAGATTGCGTTGTATGACAACATCTTCAGCTGGGCTATTAGCAAAGAAGGTCTAATAGCCCACCTGAAGATGTTGTAATACAACGAAACCTAGGTCGTGGTAAAGAACTTAAAGAAAGTAGAAATAATACATCACATAGTTTCATTTAATTTACCAACGTTCCAGAAATTATTCATTTCAAGTGCATTTTTCTTGTTTTACTTAATTTAATATCAGAAAGTTATTATTTTTCTGCATGTCACTTTTAACATTTATTACAGGACGTATGGTTCTTCGATTGTATATTTTCTATAATATCCTATGGCAAAGACTTTTTTTTCAAAAATTGGAAAGTGAAAATGCTCATCTCTTTGATTTTGACCCATACTCGTGGTTACTATGTGTATTAATTACAAAGGTTGTTTTGTAATAGATACTTTGATCTTTCATTGATTCATATTTTTCATGTAGAAAATACGAATATGAACATTTTGTCTATACGTATTCGCTCTGTGTGTTATTTATTTTATTCGATTTGCTATTAACAGGGTATCTTTACAATGTTTATATCCATAAATATAGACACACATTTGGTTTCGTGCGTTTTTAGTACTTAATTTTACATATCACCTATGTGAAATTAAAAATAAAATGCTTTATAAATAAAAACATTTTGAAAAAGTTTTTTCAATAAAAATGACGATAAAATTAGTTTTCAAATCCGTCCTTAATATCTATCTCTACGTAAGTAATAGTTGAATCATTTATCCTAATATTTATAAACAGTTTTATAGCAACGCAATGTGGTTTTAAATCTTCAAACTTTAAGATAAATTAATGAACCTTTCATTTATAATTGCTTACAAATATATGTATATATATATATATATATATATATATATATATATATATATATATATATTGGACCACCAAAGGGTTCGCTAAAAGCTAGTAATAAATTTATATTATTAACGAAGTCTACCACGGTTTGGGCCTAGAAACCATTTCGTATTCATTCTGATGTGAATTAAAGTCTGGATCACTTAACTAAGTTACATTTTAAACAAAATACATTTTAATTTCTAATATGCGATCACGTGGAGGAAAACTATAAAAAAGATCAATAAAAATTATATTTATATAAGACTTGAATTTAAAAAAATACTGAATTCTAACGGAGCATAATGTACTGCAATACGATTACGACAATACGTATGAGTACATATAATTTTCAATGCGTTTATGATTTTATTATTGATCAGTAGGCAGTTTGATTGATCTGGGTAAATTTTTTTCAGGCGTTCTCAATATCTTCACCTTAATATATACTTTAAAATAAAACTTGCTTCAAGTTTACCGCTTTCCTTGAAGTTAATCACCAAGTTAAATACTAATAAGAACAGAAAAGTGATATTTTGCTATTGCAAAAATTTAACGACAAAATGTTGCGTTCCGCAAGCAAAATAATATATCGCATTAATGCTTGCTGACGTTGTCACTTATTTTATGACTAGTATTTTTATATACTTGGAGATACTTATATATTTTGGAGAGGATACACCTTAAAACCCGCTATTTTTGGACTAATATGCCGATTTTTATTAAAGTGTTCTTACAGTTTTTATTTTTTTATAAAATTGACTAATAAGCACACCACTTTTTCAGAAATATTTGAATAGCTTTAGAGATACTTCGAACGTGTCTGGTAGGATATGTAAACAGCATATCGTTCGGTCTTTAGTTCAGTGAATGGCAAATCACTGAACTAACTGAAAAGATCGAACGTCCTGCTCTTGGCAAATGAGTTTTGGTGAGTAAAAAGCAAACAAAATGTGGACATTTTTCATTGAAAACTTAGAGTGACTCTTGTTTCGAGAAATCCGTTTATGATGAAAAGTGAGCGAAGCAACAGGTTATGTAAGCATAACAATGGGTCCAGGTGTACTAACTTTCATCTAATATTAGTTCCGAGGGTTGAAAATATAAAAACATGATCTCTCTGATAATTCCCATCTACCTATATTCAGTTCAAAAAAATTGAGAAAATGTTATCGAAACTGATTCCTACTTGATACATTGTTTTTTTGAGATGAGATACATTTTTTTCTTGAGATGATTGGAGAGCTATTCCCATGCCAGACTGCCATAAAAAAACACCAGTGCAATAAAAAACACCGAACTCTTCCACCGGCGCACCTTGAAACAATTATTTACATTGCTCACTGTCTAATTATTTATGTGATAAACAATTCAAGGACGAAGTATGTGATAAACAATTCAAGGACGGAGACAATTCTAAAGTCGAACGTGTTTGATTTCTCAGTGAAATTTTGGAAAAAATGTACAAAAGATTTTCATCTCAGCGTAAACACCTGTAACAAGTAATAGATAATAACGGTGCTTATAAAATATAATTGGATATTTATTTTATTAAATACATATAAAATATTTTTTTTTTAAACTGTGTTGGTGGGTTTATTATTTATCAACGTAATAAGAATCTTACTCAGTTTTTTGGCATACTTATAAATTTAATTTGAAATAGTAATCTTCTTTCAGAGAAAATTATAACTATAACCGATTAGTCACAGCAGCTACGTTGAGTTAACATTTTATTAACAATAATAATCGATTGATTAACTTAGACTGATTCACTCTCATAAACACCTTTTAATATTGAAATTAATATGAATGGTATAAGGAGAATCCTTTACTTCGACAAAAGTATGACATATGACTAAAACGCGCATGCAAATGGTATTGAAAATAAGCATGTCAATAGTGAGCACGGGTCGATTCCGCATAATAGTGTGGTGTTTTCATAAGTGACGAAGTACATACAGCTTTCGTGGCGTAAATATTTAATATCTACACATGTGCTCGCCGTCTGTGGAAAACATGCGGAGTCAGCTAACTAGATTAACTTATCGACTTCCACTGCCAAAGGTATATTGGTCTCAGCAATCGACAAAAGTTTTTGATCAACTCCGGGAAAAGTTTGAAAGTAGCCAGAGTTTTCGCCAGCGGGAACGTCAAATTTGCCAATAAAATTACTGTTTGGTAAAATATTTAGCAAACTACCTAAAAAACTCGCATTTTGTTGATGAAATATTGTCATAATTTCTTTTGTCATTTCAAAACTGTATTATAACTTTTTTCTATATAAGAATTATTAATTTAATATCAGGTTAACCTAAGTCAGGCTATAGGATGTTCTCGCAAGAATTACATTTTAGTAGTAGGCTATATAAATATTTCGACAAGCTGGATCATTTCACGGTTTAAATATTAAAAAATGTTTTATTTCAGGAAATTTAAAATAATATTAATAATTATTTGTCATCTTTTTCGTTCACACTATACTCTCACATATTGCACAGCATCGCTCGGGGGAGTAACCCACGAACTTGCCACGCAAGACATTGTTTATTATAATAAGTAATTAATGCGTAGCGAGTATTTAGTTTAATTAATTGATTTAGTAACTATCTTTGCTAACAGCCCACCTGAAGATGTTGTAATACAACGAAACCTAGGTCGTGATAAAGAACTTAAATAAAGTAGAAATAATACTACATCACGTAGTTTCATTTAATCGTGATTAAGTAACATGAAATATAGTTATTAAAAACTTAGTAAATAATATTATTAATGTTCTCACTCATATTGTAGTTCTGCGGAAACCCCTCAAACCATGACTTTTTTCACCTTTATAATGTGTTACCAAAAAAAATCATTTTAGTAACAATTATTTAATAAAATGTATTAATTTAATGTTTATAAAAAAGTTATTTCTTTCATTTGTTTAAGACATCTTAAAGGAAATATTCAAAATGTTTTCCATTTTGTTCTAAAAAGAATCCCGCTCTCCTTATAATTGAATTAATAACATTATCCACTATATAAGCATTTCTCTTAAAGTTATTATAACTGGCGGTAATCCTTTCTCGTAAAATTTGTTGGTCCGGGCATTCAGTTGAGTATACATCGGATTTGACGCTACTCCAAAGAAAAAAAATCGAGTAATGTTAAATCTAGAAATCTCGGAGGCCAGGGTACAAGTCCACTGCCCACTATCCAGTGACGACAATATTGCTCGTCTCCTCACGAACCCGAATAGCGAAGTGAGGAAGCGCTCCGTCGTGCTGCCACCAGATATCTCTGACTACGCTCAAAGGCTAATATGAAATAAAATCTTATAATTAATTACGTAAAAAATACAAATAATTGTCCGATGTTGTTATGGTTGGTAGAAAAAAAGACTTACGAGTTGATTACCCAAAATGTTTGCCAACATTTCAATTCCATCTGTGCTGAAAACTTCCCGGCCGTTTTAAAAGTGGATTTGTATGGCTCCAGTAGTGTCCGTTATGCGTATTAAATATTCCATTCCGCGTAAATGTGCTCTCATCTAACTATAAAATACGTCGAACAAATTATGGCGAATCGTATGAAAATCTACTTCAGTCAGTTGTACAGCATAATAGTGAAGCGGATGTTCTCCGTCTGCTCTGAGCATAACAAACGTTTCGATAAGCTAAGAGACATGACTGTCGAATGTATGCTGCGAGTAGGATCTTCGGGCAAATGCATGGAGGATAGCATCTTCAGCCACGTGACGTATTCTACCAACTGAGCGTCCTCTATAAAACTAGGGCATTATCTTACTAGTACTGTGAAACCGACTTGCTATTTGCTGTTGCTGTTGCTGTTGTCAATCTTGCGATGGTCCGTTCATATGTCTTTCTGACGTGATTTGAATAAATAGCCGAATAAGTAAACACATCAGCATGTTATAATATTCTGAATGAGAATAGCGTACAATTAGACTTTATAACAGTTATCAAAATATTAATTAACAAAAACAAACGCTAATATTCCAGAAAATCGAAATACGTTGAATGTAAATTTAAAAAAGACACGACACATTCAAAGTGCGGCATTTGACTGCTTGCTGTTTATATACATCATCCCTTCTCAACCTGGGAGTCGTGTTTATTATTAAAGGGGATTGCAATCTGTCCAAAAATAAGACCTGCATACAAAACATTCGTTTAATAAATTTTTAGTAAAGAAATGTTAATAATTGTAAATATATAATATTAATAATTATATATATAATATAATAATAATTGTAAATATATAATATTAATAATAAAGCCTTAATTTTTTTTAAATTATTAACGTTAAAATAATGAAATATTATTTTCATTTTATGGTATGGTGAAAGTGGTCGTAAGGCTTTTTACTTAACTTTTTGGCTTTTTTCTTGACTCGCGACATAAAAATGTTAAGAAAAAATGGCTTATACTGTTCAACGTTTTGTCAGATGAAAATTTGTAACTAACTTAGTTTTGTCCAAATACATTCAGCTGTTATTGTTACGCTAATTATAGAATATGCATTGCGTTTATTTTAAATTAGATTAATAATTTATAATAAATATTACGTCATTGTAGTTAATATGGTAGAAATAGGACATTAGAATATAATACTAAATACATATTTAAGAGCGAGAAATTTATATTTTACGAAATTTTTCGAAAGTCGCCATTATCCCGTGGCTCATTAATAAATCAAAAGAATTGTGGCCTAAATAATTAAATACGCTTTTAATTTATCATATGATCTAAAAGCCGATGTATAATAATTATCGATTGCGATATTGGTTAACATTTTTCTATTAGCAAAAACAAAACAAAACAAACTTAAACACAACATAAAAATTACAATTTCAAATTTTTTTCTGAAATCAACGAGATAATTACCTAATTTTTCGAACTAAATATTGAACAATATAAAGACAGCTTCTCAAAATTATTTTATGTAACGTTCAAGGCTACATTCCGAACAAAACAAAAGTTGTTAAAGGATTATCTTTTCTAAATCTAAAATGTCTCTATACATTATTCAAAATGCGAAGAGATTGCAACACAGTACTATTGATAAAAATAATAAATAATGTAACGCAACATCCGCTTTAAAAAATGTTACGTTTAAAAACAAAAGAATAATTTCTGATGTGTTGGCATACCGTAAGAGAAATTACGTTAGCCAATCTAGTAAGGTATAAATGTGATCAACGTTATCTTAACCTAGAGTTATCCAATAAAAAGCTTTGGCGCTCTAATCATGCTCTGCCCCTTTCTATCGTACGATACATTTCAAGGCGAGCGTCAATCAGTTAGTAACATCGGTAACTGTCGAAAACACATGTGTATGAACGAATGCATTTTTTTCTTATCGTTTGTTGTGTATTGCGTATTTAAGCCATTTAAAACAGAAAATCTTTTTCTGCTTTTGAAATTATGAAACGTAACAGAGTGAAGTTGGATAAATTGAAACACAGAGAAAAGCAATGCCAAGCCGAGTTACAGATTTCATATGAAATGATAGCATTTACTTTGGGTTATTCTGGTTCTCATACTTGAAGCACGAAAACTTTTAGTTAGTAAAATAAACTATAAAACTAAAATGTAGAAATTTAAATACCTTCGTCTGTTACACCATTTAAATGAATTTGAAATTATTATTTTATCAGTATTATAGTTTACCAGTTATAGACGAGAAGTTAATTGGAGATAAATATTTTTATTCGTTTAATAGTGCAAAACTTTAATTTGATTGTATCTATCGATCGGCCTTTGAAGAGACTTTACGCGAAAAGATCAGCAAAATTTTAATACGATTAAGATAAATACTCGAATGATTGACAACGTGATTAATTCAATAATTAGGAGAATGCGAATGTGTTTACAATAAGACGATTAATATTTAGAATATACATATTTAAGGCTAATCAAACATTAAGTGAAGTAATTTTTCAGGGATCATTAAGTGAATAAAATGTAATTGAAATAATTTTTCCGTGTAATATATTCCGCATAACTACAACATGAGTGAGTACAGTAGTAATGTAATTTATTATATTTTTTATAATCATGTTTCATGTCATTTAACAAATGAATAAAATTCAATATTTAGGTATATAATACCGCGGATGAAATAACAATATTCTTTCAAGTTATCAAAATGGCGCTATTATTACGTTGATTCTCAGCTGTTCGGTAAATTCAATAAAAGGGTATTTATATGTAATAGTTGTATACGGTTAGCGTGAGCTTGTGTGCGTACGTAGCAGCTCGCCAAATCGTCCCTTCGGATAAGTATTGGACTCTCCGGACAAGTATTGGTGTGTTAAAAAGAGTTTAGTGTAATATTTTTATGCACTCAATGAGAAAAAGAGCGAGCTTTACGTTTTATTTCAACGATAATTTATTCCTCCACAACCAACCAACGAATATCGTCTTTCTCTGTCCGACATATATATATATATATATATATATATATATATATATATATAAATATATATATATATATATATATTTTTTTTTTTTTTTTAAATATTTATTTACATACTTTAATGCACACAATTGCTATATATGGCGGAATTTTGCTAGGAGAGCAATCTCTTAAGACCAACCAGAATATCAGACTCTCTTCGAGCGGCCAGAAACTGACCCCGAAACTCACAGAACCCGAACCTAACCCAAGACACCAGAGCATAAAAATATACTCGAGGTTTTTGTAAGATTTTAAGTTTTCTTACCGAAACTAATAACACAAAATTATAGTAGAGAATACTTTTTGAAAATTTACCGCCATTTTAAAATCTTAGTTATGTAGTTTTAAACTTTAACAACTCTAAGATGTTATTTTAAAGGATTAAGCTAACTGGAATAATCCCCTTAGGCGGTCTGATGAAAATTAGTAAGTAGTAGAAGTATGGCAGTTTAGAACGCTTTGCGAGTAATATCTGGCCTTGACCTACTCATTTTCATTGTCTACGCATAATAAGATAGTGATGTTAACAGATTTCCCATGGATAATTTTTATAAACTGTTTAAAAGGAGAATGTCAATGGTCCATCCTTTAGTAACCTGGAAACTAAGTAAAATGTTATTTAAATCATTCGTCCCTACTCAAGGAGTCTTTTTAATTAACTTGGAAGATCAGTTGAAAATGTAATGAGTCATCATAAATTGTTAAACTGTATTAAATTTGTTTTATTTATAGTCGATGATTAAATAAATGTGCGATCATGAGTTAGCCTAAGGAGAGAAATAAGATTATCTTACAATACCTTTGTATTATTATCTATCTAATATTATCTAAAAATGATGTATGCATATATATATATATATATATATATATATATATATATATATATATATATATATATATATATATATATATATATATATATATATATATATATATATAATTACGTATTTGTCATGTTTGACAATATTTGATCGATGGTATGTAATTTACCTTAGTAAAATGTTACATAAGCATAAATGATCACAGTATATATCATTGGTAATCTAATTCTATATTTTCTACTAATATAAATAATATGACTTGTTAATAACTTAGAAAGCTTACGTATATATTTTTTGTTTTGTTTTTTGTAAAACTATATTTTGCCCTCGGTTTTAGTTAGGTCTGTTATTATTTTTACGATGGTATTTTTTGGCAATTATGTTTAAAGTATTTTTTCTCAAAGATATACTATAGAAATAAAAATAATTATAAAATTTAGAAATATGCTAACCGAGCTTGGTAAGGAGATTAGAGGGGAAAAATGGGAAAGAAGGTGTTGTTCTCTCTGGTAAAAAAATACACGCTTGATCCTAACCTAACCCAATATAACTTAACCCAGTGTAATCTTATCTAATCCAATATAACCCTACCTAATCTATTCTAACGCAACCTAACTAGACTTAATTTAATCTAACCTATTCTAATCCAACCTAACCCAAAATAACCCAAACATGTCATTCTGCTGGGGTCCATTTTCACGCTTCTTTAGGTGATTTGTTATCCTCTTTTTTATATATTTCTTATTTTGGTTCGTCCTCTATATTTTGTTTAACATTTGTTTGATTTGTGAACTTCTAATGCTTTTCCTAAATAAGGGCGATGGAGAGATTTATCCCAGCATCCCCCTTCTGCTAGTTCTTAGTTCCATTTACATGAGCATGAATTGCTGCAATGGGTCTATTGGCTTTCCCGACAACTGCTACTGTATTTTTTGAAAGCACAGACTTTTATTTTGCCACACTCCCAGATATTTTATTTATTCTTGCGATTTGCCTGTAACGCTCTCCGCTAAAAATATATTGGGCCATGTCTTCTGCTGCCAGTCATCATGCTGACTGGCATGATACTTCTATTTTTTTTCTGGAGTCAACTGTAAACGATCCACGCTCATTAAATCTCTTATTTTGGGAATTGTTTCCTTTCTAGTGATCATTGGTTGATTTTCATTTCGTGTAGTTATTACTACAACTAGCCCGTCAACAAAGCCCATGTGGTGGTATGCTATGATGTTCCATTTTGGTTCTTTACACGCATCATAAAGAACCAAAATGGAACATCACGATTGATTTTAATTGCTTCTGCGTTATATGATATGGCTGATTTTAATTGTCGCTATATCTCGCTATGGCAGATCGTTCAGTAAATTAACTGCCCACAATGTAATAAAACATATGAAAAGTTTAAATTAATAGTTTTTCTGCCATCGGAGGCTATTAAAGCACATATTTTTTTGGTGCGGTTTATTCCTTGTTTCGTCTTCTCTGAAATACTCATGTAAAAGTCACTAATTTTGATCGATTACTTTTAAATCCATATTCTGTGTCAATGAAACTACCGAATTCTGTAAAAATCGTTTGTATTCTGCCCAGTAATAAATTTTATAATAATTTTTGATAGCAATCCAGCAGATACAATTATCTACACTTGTTTGTTTGGTTTATGGATTAACCCTAATTTATGCTGTCAGAAGTTTTTCTGTCTAAACTATAATATTCGCATTCATCAGGATAGAAGTCATCACGCCTCTTGTGCGCAGAATACATGTTTTTGTAAAATTTTTCAAGATTTATCAATAATGGAGGGTTTATATACAGCCTTTCATTCATAATCTTGTATCCATACAAGGGGCGAACCCCTTATTCTTTAATATATTTCCATTGTCTTCTCTCAGATTTGGCAATTAAGAGCTGGTCAAACCTTGGCCTCCTCTTTTATTTTGTTTTTACCTTTATCTTTTTTTTCTTAACATTAGTTCGAGTGTATCGTTTTTTTTAATTTAACACATATTTTTGTAGATTCCACTGTTTGATCTGTTCACCGATAGACAGGTGTTTTATTGACGAGTTTCTTCTTGACCTAAATTTCATAAACGTTTGACGTGCAAAAATGAAAAGGATGTGCAAAAAGAAAACTTCTCAGCAAGCAGCAGAAGAAAATGACTTCTCAAAGAGAAAGTGAGGCCTCAGCTACACGTGAGATTCGTTAACATTTAAATAGACCAAGGGACAATTATTATAATAAATCACGAAGAAAAAGAGAGAAGTTTCCAACAAGAAAGAGAATATTCAACTGAAAAAGATACTCGGTAGCTGGTTGATAGTATCATGCACGGTAAATAAAAAAAATACTAGAAGACAAACCGCAAATTTGTGAACAGATAAAAATTACTTTGCAGTGAATTATGCTTCTTCTACAGATTATAGCAAGGATCCTATAGTTTTCACAGGTACATTCATAGGTAAGTAATCCCATAGTTTAGCTATGTCCCCTGTTTATTTATATTTTTGTTATTCAGTTTTAATATAGAAGGATGAATAAAATGGTTTGTATTATTTGAATTTCAAATTGCAAAACATTCCTTCTCCTCATGCCCATGAGTTATCTTCTCTCCTTACAGTTTATCATCTACTACGCAGATAAAATATTCTTCGTATTCAAGGATATTATAAGGACTTTTAAATAACATTGCTTATGCACAAACTGTAACATCGAGTACACAGAATTTGGTTTCATTTTTACTTTTAAAATATTGAAGCAGATTTATCATTTAATTGATAGTCACTCTTCTCGATCCCACACTAACAAATTTTTACAGATATGTTTTATAATAGACCCTGAAATACTGCCATCTACTCGGTATAGAATAGCGTCAAAACTATCTGATAAAACTACAATTAGATTACTATAAACATATTACATTGTAACAATAATTAATTTTTTTTAATTTCAAATTGTTTCTTCAAACGTCATTGATTTTAATATCGTCAAATAAAATACCCATTAACAAATACGGTGGCTATAATACGCTTCTTCAATAAGTAGAGTAGCAGTTATTATTGGTAAATAATAATTCGATAAACGATATACAGTACTGCATAGCCCCAACTTTAAGAAATATCGGAGTTACGCAAGTTCTGTTATACTATATATTATCCATTAATTTTATCTCGAGCCAAAGACGGCCAATCAATATTAAAATGTCTTAAATTCAATCAGCTATTTCGTACAAAACTGTTTCATTTAGGAAATATTATTGTAATGAAATTATGATATACCGAATAATTGAATACTTTACTTAAATTTGGAATGTTAGTAAATAAATATTCAATTGGTCCAAAACACTATAATATAATCTATCAATAAAAATATAATGGTTTAGCACACATCAAATATAATCAAATTAAGTTTCAGGCCAAAAATGACATTGACTTACAATATAGTCAATCTGATAATGAAAGAATCAACGACGTAGGTTAGGTAATAAAACTGCTGTTAAATTTTGCTGATGAGTGACGAAATCCTCTCCAAAAAACGTAAGATGTCATGCTATTTGATAGACATTACAGTATACCGGGTCTGTTCATTACATTTACATGTAATCCTAACTGAAGAGAAATAAATAAAATCTCTATACCAAGAAAGATGTGATGTAGCAAACAGAGTATTTCATTTGTTACAAAAACTGATGTTTCTAATAAATAAGGAGTATATATTCAGTTTTCCTTGTTGTTATATATACAGAGTAAAATTGTGGAAACAGACAATATTATTAGATCAGGTAGAATGTTACCAAATAAAAAAAATATAAAATTCAATATTGTAGATCTGATTATGATCCATGGCTCCATAGTTTTATCCATGAGTACATATTTGTGTATGTGTGAAAGAAAGTATTCTAAAACATTTCTTAAGTCTTCAAAATTATATCCTGATCACTGATGTCCCATAAAGGCGGCAAAATTTGGAGTAAAGAAATAGACGTTAAATGAATCGTATCTTATAGTAATATTGAATTATGTAATTCAGTTAAATTCATAGTATATTGATAAACGAAGTGAACAAGGTACTAGTAGTATCCACTCAACAAATGAAGTTATGCAATGTTGATTTTATAGCACAAAAGAGTCCCAAAAATCACTTACCTCGCTTTACATGTAGAAAATGTCCAATGAGTCATTATTTTACTTAAAGTAATATTCGCAATACCGTGAACAACCTCTATGACACGATTTTAATAATTTTTTTTAAGTTATATACAGAACAATATTTAACAAAAATATGGGTCGATAACTAAATTCCCACAGAAGAAGTAGTAGTAGTGTAGAAACAATTTTTAAAAAAAATCCAGCCACAGAAGCAAGGCTAGCCTGTGAAACATTATCTTGATATTAATTGATGCTGTAGCCAGAGTGTTTCTAATGCACCCAAATATTATGGAAGCTTCTTATTTTAAGACGTTGGTTAAATTGCCCTATTTTTTAATATTTAATTACAGTGCAAGAACTTACAATCCATCAAGCGACATATAGAACTACAGAATACTGGAACATGATTCCCACTGCAAAAATATAATGTCAGAAACTGTGTCAGGATACTCAGCATAATCTTTACATTATTTATTCGTTATAATTTTAGCATTTTGTCAAGATATTGATTCTTTATGTCTTTGAAATATTCATCAAAGGAGTATGGCGAAGATATACAAAATCAAAAAGTACGTGAAAATACTATAAATTATTTAAATAGTGACCAAATCCTTTTTGACGTGGCATTGACTGAAGTCAGCAAAATAAATACTAAATATACGAGGGAAAAACCTTTTTCCTTTATTGCAAACGGTGTTCTAAGGCGAAAACCGTTTAAACACCAACAAGAAAAAAGTTGTCGATACCATACTATTACCAATAGAGAAACAATTTTCCTTGATGCCCCAGAGGTACGAACAAAATATTTTTAATTAGTTTGGCAAAATATTCTCAACTATTACAATTTTTGGCTAGTAAAATTACAGTAGTCTGTGGAATTTAAAATAATTTAAATGGAACTTAAAACAGATATGAGAGCGGCTATGACATAAGAATAAAATGAAATGTTTGCTGAATTGTTGCTTAAAATAGTCAATTGCAAGTTACCAGTGAGTAACTCTAAAATTAATATTGGTAATGACTCATAAATCTCCGGTTAATTATCTTAAAATCTTAGTCGACCGTGTTTATCCCAAATTCAATAATACTGACCGATACAAGAAAGACATTGTCGTGGTTTAAATAGAGAGCAATTTTGTATTTTATTCAAAAAATCCATAAAATCTACGACTGTACTTTCATCATTTCATTTACTACCCAAATCAACTATTAATTTCACACGATGTCTTTTTTGAGGAAATTATAGATTTTCCAGTGGACTTTTAAACTCTTTTCACCTTTAAGTCTGGCTCATAAATCTATTTTGACGCTAGGATTTAAACCCTATTGAATGGATTTAAACTCAATTAAAATTGAATTATGTAACGGTAGTCGATGGAAAATCAAAATCACTACAGAGTTTTTTAAATTAAATACATAATTCTGATTTGGTAATACTAAAAATGGAATTATATAATATTCAGGAGAAACACTAAACATTCAATGACTCTCACAGACCTACTTATTTAAATTAAATGCCCAGCCTCGTATTTGCCTTTTCAATTTAAGTTTCAGTTCCTAATCATACTCTGTTCCGCAACTATTGTTAATTAAGCTCTGGGATAATCACTGCCAGTGAATAGTGTATTTATGTGTAAATTGTTTCTCCTATGGCCAACTATGGCCTTGTATGACCTTGTCACGTATAATATCAAACGAAAACCTAGCACCATCATATGAAACATCCAATATATGCAATGAAAATTTATATAAAATTAAAACAACTTATAATGATCAAACCCACCTGAACTAAGCCAGGGCGAGTTGCTAGTATACATAACAAAATAGTGACAAAGCTGTGTCTGTGCGTGCATCATACAAAAATCAAGGGATGGATTTTAATGGTTTCAAATAGAATATTGAAGAAACAACTAATACATACAATTAAGTAAATTATTTAATAGCAACCTTCATAACTTACTTCAGTAATTTTCTCTTATTTGAGGTATTTAACTTATTTTAATTTTTTTTTCAAATTAATAATGCATTTAAATTTACACATTAACAATTACGTTATTATTATCACAGATCGCGCTATAAGTACTGATGTAAAAGTGTGTAATGTAAGGTAATATTTCCTCCGCGAGGAGTATGTAGAATTATTAGTAACCATTATCATTATAAACGATTAATAAAAACTGGTTTCGACAGAATTGATACAGCTTACTTCCTACTTTTTGTGTCATTTACTGAAACATTTGAGTTTTTAATCAGCTTTTCCCGAATATTTAAAAAAATAATATATCATACTATACTTTCTGACCTATCAGCTAGAAATTACAATATGCCGCATGCACAATTATCTATCAAAAACTTTTATTTATTTGCAACTAGGCTTATTAACTGTCATTGAAAATAAAAATATGATATTTCATTCAACTTAAAACAACTGATGGAATTCTACTTGATTTGAATTCTGTAATTTCAGATGAACAAACAAAACAAGAACTCTTTGGCGTAAGGTATTTTATAAGCAAAGATAAATATAAAATACATTTAGTGAAGAACTACTACATTTTGCAAGTCGGTCAGAAAGTATAAAAATATTTCGTAAATATCATTTCTAAGTCGACAACAATTTAAAATGTCCCACGGTGCCTAATTTCTCGCATAATGATATAATCTGTTGTGAAAACTTGACAGTTAATTTACTTTTGGCTTTACTGTAGAGCATTATTGAATTTTTGTAAATAAGTAACAAGAAGATGTGAATTAAAACCATGTATTTATTAATAATTAAAATTAAAAAAGTTTTCGATAAACTTAGAAATGTATTTTGAAAAAAATAGAACAAAAACGATTCATGTAAAAAATAAAAATACAGATATGATGTAAGGTTTTTTTGCTCTCGAAATTATTTAAAAACAAAAAATCTACGAATTATGGACATAAGTTGGTAGAAAAATTAACACCAAAGTAAAATCTTTAAAGACCTGTCTAAAATTTATTTTATTTCAAATTAAAGGTAATCTTTATTAAAGCTGTTACCAATCTTGCTTCATTGCAACCATATGTATTATTTTAACCTCAGTGGATATAGATTATATAATGGATTTCTTGAAATTATGTAACACTTATTAACACAAAAATATATTTCGGTATTTAAGTCGGGTTCAATACCGAAATTATGTTGCCGCCGTGGTGTGTTAGATTGATTACAAACTTACGACCTTTGACGGGGCGGGCATTATCTCGAAAGATACGTGCATTGCAGTAGGTATATGTTCAGCAGTAATTATTCTCGCATTAAGTATTTACCACTACCGTGTACACAACACATACTCAATATTTTTTTGTTTATGATATAGTTACATTATCACGTATCCATCCAAAATAATTAATTCTCAATTTATTGTATTTTTGCTAGTTGTGAAATTATTAAAATAAATAATGAAATATATCGCAATCTTTGAAAAATAATTATTCGAACAAAAAATATAAAGCAAAAATGGAGCTGATTTTCAAGACTGAATGCTCCATAAAAGTTCGATTTTTTTTAAACAAGTCTTTCTCGAGCAAAACATTATCCCAAGGTGGATATCTGAAGATACCGACGCTTTGACGGCTGAAGCACCGATGTGAAACGATAACATCAACAAACTGCTCGCAAGCAAATAGCCCGACTAACGAACTTCTCGGAACACGAGACACATTATTTACAGATAGCACACAAATTCAAGGCTAACAGCTGACGATACTTAGCATGGGACTAGCGGATGGGACATCGATACTAGCGGAGTACGATAGCTTCGTTAATATTTATAATTGATTTGAATATTGAATATATTTGGCGTTGCATCACGTAGTTTCAAGTAATTTGAAATTATTAGTCGAGAGTTGGAATGGGTAACTTTCAAGTTTCAGAAATTATTTATTAAGAAGAAATTATTTTAAGTTTCACCTCACTTATGACGAAGAAAATATTATCGTTCAGAAGAATTGAAAAAGTACAAATCATCAATAAGCCAGATGCTTTTAAACCGTTAGAGTGAAAATAATCAAAGTATTTTAAAAGTAATATGTGAACAAGATTTTAATTAATATGACTGTAACAAATCACTGCATTTTTGTTAATTAATGTTCAAATTGAATGAACAACATTTATCTTTTACTATGTTATTAACGTTTTATTTTTGAGAATAATATTACAGTCACTTTCTACCGTCTAAAATCATTACTTATCATTCTAAATAATTTTTACACGTAGTATTTTTTTAGATGCAGATACCAATAAATCGCGCGCAATTGCAAGAACAACGGCTAATATTGCTAAGGATATTATCAAAGACATCACCGAGGTGACCGACATTAATCCCTTTTCCCCGAGCGGCCTCGTTCCCACATCATAACGAATATCATTAAAGCGTATTGATCGTCGGAGGCGGAGATTAGCACGATCAACGTTGCTGCGGTCGAATTCGACGGGCCACCATTATCCTCTGCCCAACGATTTCAACGTAGGTAATTACTTTATTTTAATTACACGAAATTATTCTGTTACCTTCTATTATCATTTTGAGGAAAATGGCGTTTTATCCTCAAAGCCTTTAGAAGGTAAAGAATACGATGAGTGGCCATTAACGTGCCGTTACTTGCTTGCAGGTACGATTGCGTAATTTGGATCGGTGAAGGACATTTTCAGAACGTTAATGAAATATTAATTTCATACCTATGTTCATCGAATTATTATCGTTTTGTTAAATGTATGTATTAGTAATATTGTAAAGCTTAGCACACATGTTAGATTACGACTGCCGATGAAACTGGTGGCCAATGATATTATTCGGGTTTTGCTTAATAAAAATGTTAATAGAAAAACAACTTCTAAAAACTAACTCTCTTAAAAATCTAAAATAATGGAAGAAATAATACAAAGAATGATACTGCAGAATAGAAATTATAGTTTTGGAATTATCTACATTAATTATATAGAAAAAACTAACGAGTACCCGTATCTAAAGTTTTTGTATTATTTGTACCCGCGACTTTGTTTTCATTACTGATTTTTTAACCAATGATTACTTTTGAACGAAAAGATTAATTATTTATAGTTTCTTACAACCGAACAGTAAAATTGAATACAGGCTACACGGATAATATTTTAGAGAGCAGAGTGAAACGCATAATCATAAAAGATTTTCTATAAGCGATTAAATGTTTATTTCTCATTCTTTGGCGTTGAGATGAAACGTATTTTAGTTTTTTTTCTACATTTCAAGCAATCACAAAATAAAAACTTTATTCAAATTTATTTATTTTTATTAGTGCAAATGTGAATATGTTAAAGGCATTTATCAACTTTTGGTGTAATATCTAAATAACATCCTATGAAATACACTACTATGCCGAAATATGCCCCCTAGTTTTAGCATGATACACATATAAACAAACACAGAGACACCCATACAAACATTTTAAAAAATAATTTTTCTCTATAATTTAGTATAGTCGTCCGAACTCGGTTATCGAAAATATCATCAGCTTGCAGTCTTTTTTACCTTTACTATTTTATTGTTTAGAAAGATTAAACTACTGTGAATAGTGAAAAACAAAAATAATAATAAAAAGTATTGTACTTGAAAAATAATAGTCATTTTTGTAAGATTACTTCTATACAGAAAACGGACGTCATGTCTAGAACTAAAACAGACATTTGACGCTTAATACTATTTCTTTATTTATGCGATCCTTATACCATCTGTTAACCCCGCTAACAAATAATCCTGATAAATTTGATAAAACTGGGCGCTGGCATAGCAAAATGGTTCCACAGCTAAGCGCGTGCTTCATCTAATCACAACCCATATAGCTATACATTATTTGTGTTCTCAAAAAAGTTTATTTAATTTTATTACAAATAAAAGTAAAAATTTTAATTAAATGCGGTTTTATGATATCATCATCAAGGTATGTTTTTAGTTTGTGATATATTTGTGAGTGTATGAATAGAGAAAAACGTTAGCTGACATTGGGTTAGAATCATATCTCCGTTTCATGTAACGTTTGCATTAAATGTAGTATTTTTAGAAAATGTAGTATTTTTAGGGTTCCGTACCTCAAAAAAAAGGAACCCTTATAAAACCACTTCGTTGTCTGTCTGTCTATCAAGGCTTTTTCTGAGGACAGTGTGAAAGTGTAAAGTTGAAATTGATATCAAATCTACGGTCTACGGTTCTTTAGAGTCGTAAAAAATCAAACTTCTAAGTCAAGAAAATCAAGAAAATCCCTAAAAACATGGTAATATATGCCGCATATTTTGAAACTAGCAAATAAATTAAAATCTGTAAAGTATTTCCCGTTGACCTAGAATCGTGAAATATGATAAGAAACAAGATTTCACACCACAAATAAAGAAAAATATCCAAAAATCATTAAATTGTCATTACATCATAAAAAAATTAAGACTGCAAGATGAGTAGATGGATATATACGCCTGTGAAATATATAGTAGCCAATATATTTTCCTTGAGAACAATTAAACTTTTGTAATTAGTTTAATAGGAATATTATGCACCATTAAATGTTTATAAATACCTAAATGTGTACAGAACCCTCATAGTACGAGTTCCACTCGTGCTTGACAGGTTTTTATTTTATATTAAATCCGCACATTTCATTTTTAGCAATTCGTATCAATTTTTAGCAATTCGTTTCAAGATTCACATTCGACTTTTTAATAATTTTTTTAAATTTAGTTTAATTTAATATAATACGCGTATATTTGTTTCGCATGGAAAATGTCCAACATACGCAGTACGGTTATGTTTATTGCCAAAATGTTGACTTCTACATTGTGGTCTAAGCACATCAAATTTTTATGAAGTGAAAACTTGTTTAGGTACATCTGTGCACTTTCGCTGAACAGTGAACGAAGTTAAGCCGTCAGGTTAGGTGCCAGTGACACTGTATACTCGGTAAACTCGGCTCCATTCTGCTTCGGCCAAGCGAGTCCCTGATTAAAACATTAAGCAATGTGATCAATTGAATGTGCCCTGCATTGTTCGGGTAGCTCGGCTCCCTTCGGCATTTCACTTTCTAACACGACAACATATAAGAATTGTGTTGTATTTTTGAATATTTTATTTCAGTATAATTTAATATAATACGCGCATGTGATTTCTGTTTAATAATTTTCGTATTGAATATTTCCAACATACACACTACGACTATATTGGTTACCAACATTTTCAACTCTTCATTGTGGTCTTAATCACACAATTTTTTTATACTTCGTAACAACCTAATAACATTCATTGATAATGTCATTAAAAAAATTAAAGTAGTGGCTCGAAACTGTCATGTGTGGGTATGTACTCAAAATCAAAGGCTACTGCATAGGTTTTAACAAGTATTCTCAGCTCATATATTCTATTCGAGACGCTTTAAAAGACGCATAATGAAAAAGCGTAATTAGAGCGACTGAAAGCGTAGGCGAATCCCCGCATCACGGCCACTTCGAACCCGCGTAGTTCATCGCAAACTCGATTCATTACAACATCTCGATAATATATGAAGGAGAACAGGTCGCTATGATTAAGACGACGAGACGCGCTCCCGAATTCGAATAAAGCTCATTTCTTTTAAAATGTAATTGAGTACTGAAAGTAGGTATAGCGGCGCCTGAAAGCGAACAAAAAGCCCCCTTATTGCAGATACGGTATGAAAAAAGGAAATGATTTCGACCGCCCGCGCTACGGTATGCTGTTGAGAAAAATAAATTACATGTAGAGCCTTCAATGGTTGCTTCAGCGAACGAATCTACAGGACGTAGACGAATTAAGTTTTAAATTTAATGCTTTGAGGTTTTTAAGTGGTAATAATTTTCAAAGAATTTCTACCTATGTATTACGTTTATCATTTTCAAATTTTAAATCTGAATTTACGACGTTTTTCTACTGGATGTTTAATTTTGTTTTAATTTTACATATTTCATATGCCAATTTCTTAAATTTGTTCAATAATCTACTCGAAGTTTTTCTAATCTTATTTTATTCTTTAATCTTTATTACTTAAATCGTTTCTCAAAGTCTACGAGTCTTACACAGTAAGATTAATTTCTACTTCGTTTCTTTTATCCCCATCCATATAAAAAGTGTTTGATTCCTCCAGTATTTAATATAATTTTCAGCATGGTTATTTGATTATATATCCTGATCTATAATTATTTACAGTTCCATACATAAGTATCATACACTATTTACAATACGTAACCAGAGGAAATTAAATAAGAGAAAACGTCCATTTTCATACAAATTTTAGTTATTATTATTATAATAATATTTTTGCCTTTAGTATTAAGAAAATATCGGAGAAATCTTTAACTGGTCCTGAGACTCAGTCACTTTACTTTCTGCTCTATTTTTCTCAGTTTGAATATTTCAACAAAATTTTAGTAAAAAAATCTAAAGCAAATCGCAAGCAATAAAATAATGGTATCGTTTTCTTCTAATTTTTAACTTCATTACGGAAAAATATACTTTGATAAACTACATTTCCAATAAATATTGCGGTAAATTATTTCAAAGCAGTAACTTGTTTTTTATTAAATCATTATGTACATAATACCATCAGATTCTGTAGAGAAGAAATATAGCTATAATATGAAACACAAATAGGTAGTAACATAAGTAGACAAATATAATTTTAGCATATTTTCATGTTATTTTGTTTACGTAAGCACTTAAATAATTTATTAATTTTGAATTGTTAATTTTTCAACGTTAATTCAATTTGTTGGTATCTGTTAGGGTAAATAGAATTATGGGGATGAAGAATAATATCAAGCTAATACTATCCATAAGAACTACGGCATTTTCCCCCATTTTTGTGTTTATGTGAATATATTTTAATAAGTTACGACAGCATGATAAAATATCTCAATGATTTAATTTTGCATCTTTATCTACTAATGTATTCAAGTATCGACCAGGATAAGTAATTTTTTTACATGAAGCAATACACAAAGTACCTTTGGTAAATAATGAACGCAATACACAAAGTACCTTTGATAATAAAATATGCCAAAAAAATGTTACTATTGGAAAAAAACGTGAAATAATGTCGTTCGCAATATAATATACTAAACCTTACTAAATGAATAAGGACACCCCAGCATAAGCAAGTAACTGACTGGGGGAAAATTTAAACGCGAAATGCACGATGAATTGCTCTATCAGAATTACCTCATGGGGGTAATAAATAAAACTTCCCTGATATTATAACTCGGCTTAGATTAATGAAAATTTTTATATTTTTACTCACTCATGAACCCTACAATTCACTTTATGAAATATCTCACACATGTGAAATTTTCTTTGTTGGCACTCCGAGTTAATATGTATTCAACATATTAACTCGGAGTGCCAGATTTATGCTTTCCGCTATCTAATGTTTTTCTAAATGAAGATCGAAAAACTTTAGATAGCGGAAAGCCGGTTTTTTCATAAAGTACTTTCCATCTATCAACATATTCAATAAATTGTGGAATATATTTTAGCTTCCTACCGAATGTTTAGCTTTATCGAAGGTTTATTACGAAGTGAAATTATATTATTTATGCATATTTTACTTTTGTTTCATTAACGGTTTTTCTCAACTTTGAAAAATTGGCATAACTATTTATATTGATGATATTCAGCTTAAAATAAAAAAAATTATGCGCATAGTTATTTTTAGAAACAAGCAAAATATATATTTTGTTTCGTATGTTTCAAAGACTTTTAGGTATATTTATGCTTCTCAATAGATCATTGTCACCTCTTTCACAATAAGACCATATCATCTAACTTTAATTTTTTTCACCATTCAAACTAGCTATAATCTGCTTGGCTATACTAGGTTCCGTTAGAAATGAAAAGGACTTACATATACTATATTTGCAAATTCTATAAAAAGTCTTAAAAAAGACGAAACGTGTTATATTATTATAATAAATGCCCATTTCGCACCCTCGAGTGGCAGACGATTCTTGTGCAAGTTCTTCATCCCTTATGCTTGCTCTGTATTTACTCGACGCTAAACGGCAGACGAGTGCCAAAAAACAAATAGTTTGTAACATAATTATTATTCTATAAATAAAAATTAAACTAGGTTAACCGACTGGGGAAAATTATTTCAATAATTGTATCATAATTCAACTAAGTCCATGTGTCAACGATACATTATGGGATTAAAAACTGATAAAACCTTCAAATGATGATTTAAAAAAATATTCTTCATTAATTAATACAGAAGGGTTAATTTAAAATGATAGGAAAATCATCGTAGAGAAAATATTCCATATATTTTATTACAACACAAATGACATTAATAATAATAAAAGAACCCAAGATATTTCATACAATTCCCCTGGAGTGGTCATTTAAAAAAAAATATTGTAAATTTCATTAAATATATTTTATTATCGTTAGATTCATTATATTGCTTACTTCAACAATTGAGTTGTGACTCGTGTATTTGACTATATTTATACGATTTAATTTTGTCAATTCGAGTTGCGTAGAACAAAATACGTTAATTTAATTATACTTTATTTTTACCAACGTAATAAGACCTTTCAATTCCTATTTCAAGATTATAATCCACTAAATGATTATAATCCACTTAATTAATACACTAATTTATGTCATATTATAATTACAAATAACTATTACGATAATAAAAAGCGTCGTTTCTGCATTTCGTTGTAAACGACTAACGGTTTCAACAAAGGTTTTTACACATAAATCGCAAATAACCGAAATTATTAACTAATTAATGTAATTTTCGCTTCATTCCTCGTCTTATTATTATACAAAAATGTATAATAATGTTGGGAAACCAGAAAAGCAGCATATGGAATAAACCAACTTATTAGTGTTATCACGCAAATGATTTTTCCTTACGTTATCATCACAGATGTTGCATTTATGAAAACTATTGAAACAGAGTAATGCTGAATTATTCTTGCATCAAAGATAAATGAAACTGCTTTTAACTGTATATATATATATATATATACATATATATATATATATATATATATATATATATATATATATATATATATATATATATATATATATATATATATATATATATATATAAATATATATAACTTAGTATGTACATGAACTTTAGTATAAAAGTATGTATTATAAACATACCATTAATTAAACTTACCATTTTTTACATTTTATTACAATTAAAACCTGACTGGAGTTCTTAATTCCAACCCGAAGATAAAAAGGTTTTTTATATATTTAATATTCTTACCAAAACAGATAGAAATTAATGTTTCATACTTTAGAAGTTATATTCATTCGTTCGTGTATTCACACGAAAGAAGCTCTGATCAAAATCCAACTTAATACAGCTTTTAATGCAGCTGTTGTAAGTCGATAAAGTTTCGTTTTCAGTATGAGAAGTCACGGCATATGATTCGCAGGCGTCACAAACTGGCCTTGCAAACAGGTCAGTTCGTGACTATTGTTCATAAAAAGAAAGTCTTTGAACTACGTACATCAGTACGGATTTTCACTAGGACTTGTCACAAATCATTATCTGGGAGAGCTGTAAAATAGTTTTTATGTCTGTTTCAAAGAACACTGACCCGTTTTTAGACTATAAATAAATTCTTCGATTGATTATGTACTTAAAAAGTGGCTATTAAATACATTTCATAAACTTACACGGATAACTTTAGTAATGTAATATTTAAAAAATATAACTTCTGAAAAGCTTTCAAGACACATCGTTAAAAGATTATTTCATTATGTGCCAATTATATGAAAATAAATTACATTTATTTTTAAATTATCTCATTATACTTCAAACCCATCAGAGGTGAATATATATTTATATATATATATATATATATATATATATATATATATATATATATATATATATATATATATATATATATATGTGTGTGTATATTTATATTTATTTTATACCTTTTTATCCTGGAAATCTTGCAACCAATTTTTTATGATTTATCTTATAGTTTAAAAATTAATTAAATATTTTATAATGAGAGATCCGAGGCATAACATATTCAGATCTTTTAGTATCGCCATGCACCTCCTACCACCACCATTTTGTTACCAAAATGGTGGAAATACTGAAATTTTAAAACCCTTAGTTACCTTTTTTAGTCAAATTAGAGCATAAATTATGAAATTTGTCCGCTAAATTGGACTGACCATTTTGGTTCCTTTTTTTAAAATATTGGCAGACATTTCAATTAATATTCAGATAATAATTTTCTTTGAAATCGGATCACAAATAATAACACTCACCAGCCATTTTTATATCAATAGCTTTAATTTATATTATACAAAATGTCAAATTGTGCTATCACGCGGATTATGATGCACAGATTCTAAATTTAAAGTCGCCATTAAAATAAGCATAAATATAATGTGTATTTCATAATCAAAATAATGATATCATCCCAGTTTAACCTAATTAGTAAGAAAGGGAAGATGTGGACAACATCAAGCCGTGTTACCTGCCATCGTAAAATTTTTATGTGATATTTAATGCGCGCTACGATCATCAGATTGAAGAACATATCTCATAAAAAATGTTCAGTAAAATAAGCGCGTGCACAATATGTTCAGCGGTTACCGTTGATAGGGTATTAGGTATCTGTTTATTTCTTCATCGGTTTATTTGCACTATCATCACAAAGTAAAACTAGCCCAAATATGAGTTGTTCGCTATTTTCTGCTGAGGTGTTCTTTTGTCTAAAGACTTTCTTAGTTTTATTATCCACCCTTTTAATATTTGTTTGCTAGGAGGTACTCGAATAGTTTCTCGAACGTTCTAAAAATGTCTCGATTTTCAAGTCTGATTAATAGTAATTTTTAATCTCTATTTCCAATCAAGTAGAGGGAAATTTTCTAAAACTCTCGACTTACACATTCTTACGTATAATTTCATTTAAATATTTAAATCAGTTCGGAAATAATTCTAGAAAATTCAAAATTTTTACTATTTTCCATCACATTCATCTTTTCGTAGGCGTGGGAATGAGGAGGAAAAACCTATTATTTTTCCCACAAATTTTTAAAATCCTTGAGCCATTTCAAGTTATTTAATTTGCATTTTGGTACACTTCACAATATTTGATTTTGAGGGGGGGGGATGGAGGTAGGAGTAGGCAATAATCGTTCAAGAAGATAAAGAGTGAAAACGTATTTTGAATTCGTCAGCAATTCGTAAAAAGTAAAGAAAATCCCTACTAAATACTTGTACTTTATTTGGTAATAAGAAATTTTACTACTCATGGAAGTTAAGGGGATAGATTCGATTTACATCGCAAAGCCTTCTTCATCTTTCTTTTGTCATTTTAATGCACTGATACTCTTCTGTATATCATTGAATCAAATAATAGTATTACAAATGCTATTTAGGTTTTGGAATGCTCATCTATTTCATTTACAAAGGATTGTCGTCACTGGTCTTTTCTATCCTGAGTTATATAATTATTATTGTATTACATGTAAAAAAAACTATACTACCTAAATAGATATTTTCAAAAACAATAAGCCACGTTGCACATATTTACTCATAATCTCCAAACGAAAATTTGCTCTGTTGTAACTGCGTACTGTGTTTTGTGTTATTATTTATATTTCCTAATTTAATTGAGTTAAAAATATATTCTTCTATAACAATAAATACGAAAGTTTCTTATGTGTTTCTTTTTGATTCAGGAAATAATTATTGTAATCTTCTACGATATTTTTACACTGTAATAAACTTTGGAATAATTTGCAGCACTTCTTTTCTAATTGGCTATTAATCTATATACAATTTAAATTACTCTTTTAACATTGGATATTTTTGAAAGCATGCTTATGCATCCCCGATTTGTATTTGAATAAAATAAACGTTTTATACTTTCAACTCAAAGTAGTACATTCAATCAACTATCTGACCTTATTACACTCATAATAATCGTCTATTCCGCTTTCGCGTTTCTTTCTCTTCTCTACCAATGTAAGTAATTTCGTTATTAGAATATTGTATAAATAACCTATTTACGATCTTGTTCGTCTGCGTGCGGATATTAAATTTGAAAATGACTATCGTTGAATTACGTAAATACCGTTTCTTAATTTTCGCTCGCTAATTAGAATCGTTAAGATCTACTGGTTGTATAACAACTAAATATTAACTTTATTATCTTTTTCACTACTTAAAAAAAACTTTATTCAGCTATACGTCGGATAACTTGACAATACAACTAAATCTGTTGTCAGGGATTTCGGAGTTTACTCTGATATAAAACTGACATTCATTCTCACTATGATCATGTTGTTCATAAATGTACCCAACTTCTTCGAATGATCTATTTTTCCACTAAAGGATTTAAAACCAGCATCTTTTTACACATTTATATTGCTCACTAATTAGAAGTATCATTGAATATGGGTTAGTTATTTGATTACCATACTACAAATCAAACAGTGAGAGAATTAAAAAAATACAAAGAGATTCTTGAGTATTCTTTATTTCAGACGTCATTTTGGTCGAGAATATAGATTCTGTGAAGACATCTACAGATATTCAATAGGCCATTACTAACTACAGGGTGAAAAAGTATTGATCTATTTATTTTTATAGATAATGTATGATTATCTATAAAAATAAATAGATCAATATTCTCATATTAACTATCTATCTATATTCTATCTACTCCACTTCAATGCCCAATTCAGACCCCGTAAACCTTTGTCGAGGATATTTGCACTCCACGTTTATAACAATAATATATATTTTCATAATCACAAAACAGCATAAAATCTAAGGTAAATTGATCAATATGTTTTGTAATATATATTAAATAATTCACTAACACAAGTAACCCTTAAAAACGTATATGGAAATATTTTAACCATTTTGTGCAAACCAAATTAGAGTTATAGTTAGTTCTATAACCTAATCTTTTTATTATACACTTTAAGTGACTGTTAGTTATTTTAGGGAACCTTTGCATAAATAAATATTATATATATATATATATATATATATATATAAATATATATATATATATATATACATATACACATATACATGTACATATTTACGTCGCTTCCAGAATAATTCATGAGTGAGCACTTTTACTCACAGGATGATAACTCTTCCTCAACAAATGAGGCATTAGTGACTAAAATCTTATTCCAGAATACATTTAATATACGCTACAAATACTTCAAAGATTATTCATTCAAAGAAATTTAAAAATTTGCATCAATTAGCTCCATGTTCTAATCCTTGCTAGACAGAAGTCAGCTAGGTTGTTATCCGTTACGTTTTTTCCAATTTTCTTCTCTTAGTAGGGATGTTATATATATATATATATATATATATATATATATATATATATATATATATATGTGTATATATATATATATATATATATATACATATGTGTATATATATATATATATATATATATATATATATATATGCATTTTATCAGACCTTTAGGTGTTAACTTTGAAAGTATATAATACACCTATATATTTTCTAAAACGTATACATAACTTTTGAAATTTTCTCCAGATTAGCCATATATTTAATTACCACACAGACATACTTCATAGGTCTTAAATTGCATCGTCAGTCTGTAAAGTTAATAAAGTGAAAATTGTAACTATCTAGAAAACGTCGTTTTGTTTCATTGCGTTAAGTAAAATTTAACAAAAATCACTGTTGTCGTTCTTTTTTTAGTTACCTTCCTTTGTGCCTTGGCTCACGTGAGGGTCAGGTTATTTTAAAGAGCAATGCACGATGTACATTAGGGAGTGGCGCGATACGGCTAATATTTTGTATCAACCGATGTAATTAAATTGTTTATCCTATAAAAACTTTAAAAATATATTTTTAGCGATTTTCAAATTACCAAATCCGATATGAAATCACGAAGGAACCAAGAGATATAAGTTAGTAAGAAATAAAATTATATACATTTTCTGTAAGTGTACTGAAATTTCCTGGTTTTCTACAATTACGCATACAGAAACACATATATGTAAATATATTTCAACGTATATATTTAATACTCATTGGAGTGAAATAAGTATAAAGTATTATTTAAATACAGTACTAAAAGGTGTAACTACGGGAGCTAAAAGGCAAAGAGAAGCCGATGACGTAAAAAGCACACTGTGATTATGAAAAAGGCTCATTGCTTCTCCAAACTGGGCAAATATTCCGCCCGTGAAGGTATTTGATCAATTGTTAGCTCAACATTCATTCTGTTTGAATACCATTATCTACTTTCCAATTTGAATTTCAATTGCTTCAATAGAAAATTCGATCAGCAATCAGCCAAATGCAAATAATCAGAATGATGGACAGATGAATGTCTGTGAACTCAAACGTTTCTGCATTAATTGCATTTTGTACAGTTGGTGGCATTAATATATTCAATGTTTACATACTTATTCATTATAAAAAGTAAGGTATCCCTTTTTTCTTTCTCTGTGTCCTATAGTTACTCGAGATTCATTGATTCGATATCTATATCATTTCCTTGTAATAATCGTGCATTGCTCTTTTTATAATGAATAAGTATGTAAACATTGAATATATTAATGCCACCAACTACACAAAATGCAATTAATGTGATCCGCTAATAATAAATTTCCAGACGTTAAAAACTAATCTGGAACTTTGGGGATAATTAAATAATAAGTTATTTTTTACATTTTTTATTTTTTAAATTTTTTTAGTTCTTTAGTTCTGCGGAAAAGTTATATTTTAATTAAAATAAAGATACATACACATCATTACCTTGATTAAATTCATATATTAATATATATATATATATATATATATATATATATATATATATATTTATATATGATAAAAAAATACGACGAAAAGGGGAAAGAAGAATCAAAGATAACAATGAAGCGTTAATGGAAACAAAAGGCAAGAAGAAATGTGGAACGCTTATTTGCGAATGCCGAGAATAAATGGAATGATAACATATTTCAGAACAAAAAAAACTTGAATACGATAGACTACATAAATTTAATACTACACAATTTTACATAAAAATAAAAATCTTGATTGTATGACACTGTTCTTCCTGCTTTATTTGACAATATAAACTTTTAATGCAAATGATACTAAACAAACTTATTTATATTTGCCGTCCATTTCCATATTTGTATATTTTGTTCATTAATCTTTCTGAAATCTATAATTTGATGCAATCAATTTATAGATCACATTCTTAACGAATTCTGATAATTATTTCTTTGAACGGCTATTATAAGAATAGTAATGCGTTATCGCCCGCTTTATATTTTTTACTGTTATAAGTATTTAGCGCACCACCACCATAATTTATATAATGAGTTAAGACTTCAATGAAAGTTTTTTTGTGAATATTTTTCAAACAATTAATTTAATAGCAAAAACCTAATATTGTCTTTGTATTATATTTGATTGTAAATTGCCAAGAGCAATTAGGGGAATAAATTATTGGTTTCTTTATACAGTGAATGGCAAATGAAAAATGTTTGTGCACTTCATTACTGAGTTTGCATAATCTTTAAAATGTATTTCTCAGATGCTACCGCATAGTATCGACCGCACATATTAAATAAAATGAATAAATCGACAATCAAAAATAATGAGATGAAATAGGACTCTCGGTTTGCAAATATTTATGAAACTCTTGTTACAAAATCGTTATTGTCAGTTTCCACAATGACTTGTTGCTTTATTTCTCAACTATTTCGTTATTCCGATGGCCATGACAAACTTTCCAAAACTCAAAAATAAAAGCTTCACTTAAAGATTCTAAAAGATGTTTTCCCTAAAATAAAATGAACGTGAGATTTGTGCGATATTAAATAGCAATGAATGGATTTGTGGTAACTGACTCCGATTACGTTTTTCGTCCCTCCACTTTGTGACCTATTTTCCGCCCCAAACGTAATTAAATTGTTTTGGGCACAAAACGTACAAACCGTATGATGTTTTAGAGGCACTCCACTTCGGGTAAATGTTGGCCTGCAATCTTTCGATTTAGATTTTATTTCAAAACAAGGAAAGAATATACGGCTTTGAGACCGTTTTTTTTAAATGTGTAAATTTAGAAAAAAAGCATATTTTGTGTTTTATAAGAATAGTTCTGAAGGCACCACGAAAAACAATGAAAAGCTTCACTTTAGTTAGATTACGTTGTATCTATTGATTCATTCCACGATCTTATCAGTTATTAACTCTGATAAGATCGTGGAATCCAAAGTTGTCCAGGTTTATAAGGAAAATGAATTCAACCTAATTAGATTATTTGGCTTAACGTACGAATAACTTAATTAAGCTTAGTGTCGAAAGAAATATCAGAACTGAATTCCATTTTCACAATTTCGGTATTGAAAAAAATATTTATATATATACTTTCTTTTATATTTTTATTATTTACTACACTCCCCTTTTTATTATTTACTACACTCCCCTTTTATCTAAAAAACTGCTAGATTTTAATGCAATCAGAATAACTCAACATTGAAATTCGATGTCTGGTAAAGATACTTAACAACTTTAAAAAAGATTAAAAGTTACAAGGCGTCTTAAATATTTAAAAATGCTTATTTAAAAATGTGTTTTCCTAAATGATTAAATAAATTTCAAGTTTCTTAAATTAAAAGCTAAAATTGTTTATATAAATGAAAATTAAAAGTATAATACTTATGAAGAAAATTAAATCAAATACTCTTACGTTTTCATTTGAAATGTTATTAGGATGCAGAGAACTTTGTTGAACTTATTACGAGGTTGTTTAAAGCAAAAAAATGCGAAACCATAAATAATGTTAACTAAAATTTAAATAGAAGCGTTCGATTTTTATTTTTAACAACAATTATTTTGATAAAATACTCAGGTAACTTCATATAATAAAAAAATCATACCGCTTCGAAAAAGTTATGAATACAGCTTTTATAATTAATACTTAAAGCGGCTATGTTATCCATAACATTTCCAGGCCAAAAGTTGCTAGTCGTATCGCAATATAGTTTTAGAAAGCTCCAGTTGAAAAACAAGTGGAAGTGACGTGACCATTTATAATTTACGTTCAATTTTAACTAGATTTTAACGTGAAATACGCAAACTGTCGCGCCTAAATTTATAACACGTACTACGCCATAAATTCCGAACCTAGCCGTATAAGAAGCTTGAGGGAAACACTTGTTTAATTGAACAAAATCGTCAGTTGGTAACAAGGTGTGCAATTGCAAATATATCTAAGGTTGGATAACGAATAAAAAATTAAAAATTTTATTTAACTGAGAATTATTTCACACCAACAATTGTTAAAAATTAAAAAATATATGAAAACAGATGTATTCCAATCTCTCAAATTATATGTGCTCTTGATTTTTCACAAAAGTGAAGATCAACGCCATTTTTGGAGACCAATTGCAAAAGAGCTTAAACACTTTCTGTTCATTTAAATGTGATTTAAATTTGATTATACGCTTTATATATATCTTGAAGCACGAGTTCTTAAATTAAAATTGAAAGGCGACTTCAAAAATTTATCAATAAAATAACGGTAATATAAATTCAACACAGTAGTAGTAAGACCCTACCAGTTATTACTTACAAGTTTCGTATTTGTATAAGTGCAATTCAAATCCAGCTTTATTTGTTAAATATGAATACATTGCAATTTTTTTATAATAAAACTTTATTTATACCACAAAAGAAAACTTGTTTAAAATGTCTCATTAACCTAATACAAAAAATTAAATTAACTACATGTCAACTGAAAATGTAATAATTCTGATTCACATTAAAGCTAGTTTAAATATTTATAGGAATAATTATTTCATTTAATTTAATATTTGGTTAATAACATTCAACACATATAATAATTTAGGGTCTAATAATTTGAAAGGAAATTAATTGCACTGCTTTAGCAACGCTAATAACGAAAGAAGATCAATCTGACTTTTTTAAAATCCATTAAAATTTGCAAGGTTTATTTAAATTTAGCCCACACTTTTCCACTTTTGTTTAAATTAGTTAAAAAATTAACTAACAGAAAAACACTGTATGTTATATAGGTTACAAAATACAAAGTTTGAATTTCTAACTTTTGAGAGTAATTTTAGAGATATTGGGCATTAGTTTCGTAAGGAATTTGAACTATGGAACAAAAAAAATGAAAAGTTTAGTATCTAATTTAGGCTATATGGACAGATTAAAAACGACAAAGCGGCGAAGTAACGACATAAAATATGGGTATCGCATTTATACGAACTCTTTACAGAAGTCACAGGTTTTTGTTACATAACATGACTTGCAGAAATATTTCGGCTTTGTAACGCGTTAAAGAGAATTTTGTAAAATTATACAAATGTTGAAGAGTGAAAAGTAATTATGGTTAGATAGAAAAAGGGGAATTTGAATAAAGTAAAATAATTTCTATTTTACTTTATACTTCTTCTAAAGCAGCCGGCAAAGTATTAATTTCCAAAATTGCTTATTTATCTTCATCTACATATTCATATATTTTATCTGTTCTCGATTAAATACCTGAAAGTAACATCTGATGTAACACTACGCATTTATACTCAATATACAAACATTATTCCGACGCCTTTTAAAAGTTCCGTATTTATAAAACACAACTCGCTCAATGAAGGTCAGTTACTATACTTAAGATACAGTGGTGACTATTTTTTAACGAGTAACTGTATATATCTCTGTTTTTCCGTAGTTATTTATTATTTCAAATTTGTCAGTACCATTGGATATTTTAAAAATGAATGAGACTGTTTGAGACCTATTAGCAAATGGAAATTAATCCGATACATTTCGTTTTAATAATAAATTGAATAATTTGGGTGTAAATATAAATTATCTGTCCCTTGATTACAGATACGTTTGCAATTAATTTTAGTACTAAATTAATGTTTGAAATATGTGAAATTCTTGGTCTTATAGTATTTAATCGGATGAAGGGCGATTGAAATTTAAGAAAAAACTTTCTTGAAAAAAATAAGATCGAACAAAATAGTGTATTCCCACGTTTTATGATTTTTAAAAAAAAATAAATAGAGAAATATGCAATAAGCTAATCGCATTTTATTTTAAATTTTATATAAGAATTATTGTGTCGATTTCATTTGGACTAGGAACAATAATATTGAATTCTATTATAATTTTGTTTAAAGATATTAGTAAGTTAAGGCAAATGAACTGTTTGAAAATTCGTTAAATATCGGTTTTATGTGATAATAGGCAGCTTTTGTGTAGTTAATATTAGTTCGTTGAAGTTGTCTATTACATTAAATTAAAGATAATTGTGAACGTGGTTTAAATTATACTTTCGTTTCTTTTCTAATTACAGATTCGATAAGAATTTCTCTTCGAAATCACTAAATGGTTTTTCTTTCAAAAAATATATTATTCATATTTTTATTTCAAATATAACCTGAATATATTACTTTAGAAATAAAACAAAATAGGTTTCTCTAAAAATTTTAAGTTTTCAATTGATAACCTACCCTTTCAATTCAAAAGTTAAGGATCCAGCTCTTCTTTATGAAGTTAACCGTAAATAGTAGTTATTAAAAGCAGCCAAATTCTTGTAAACATATTATATATTTACATGATGAGGGAATTGGAGCTTTGCGTCTGGAGTTATTTTATATTATATTTACGGTATTATTGAAGATGACCGTGATGTCTTTATTACTTTGTCATATGATAAGATTTATAAAATATATTGTGTAAATATTAGCAATAAGTATAATAATCGAAGGGTGGGAGGCTCAGGGAATACAGAAGCACAGGGTGAGAAAGCAGACAATAAAATACTTTAAACCAATCATTTGTACGACAGAATCTCAATAGCTTCGAAGCACCGTTTTAAAGTTACGACTATTAGCTCAAGTGGTAGCAAAACAGAATATTGCCACTTCTTTCCCAAAGCATAAATTTATTTTCCTATTGTAATATAAGAGTAGCCTTGACAGACGACTAAACATAAACTAAACCTAGAAAGTATCATGACCAGACTGTTTATACTTTTAAAGTTAATGTAACAGATTGCTTGGTATGAGATTTATTGGAGAGATTAAATTTTCTTTTTCTTAATCTTTGGAATCAATGCCTGGCTGTACCATAACAAAGTATATATTTACCCATATTTATGCCACACTCAATATATGCCATATTGCATGTTGTAACATTCACCTTATATACAGCAAAAAAGGTATTTGTGAAACTTTCATAACATTCTAGAGATCGATTTAGTTGCCAAACGAAAATTAAACTGTTATTATTGATGGACAAAATTTCAATGAAAAGTACGCACAACTGACTAACGGATCTGGTCGTCAATAGCTTATATTCTGCTATATAAAACCTCTTATTACTTATTGATTAACATCTCACTTAGAGTGAATTATTTTAGTAACAATCTATGTAAATTACAACTACTCAAAACTCTTTACAATTTTAATTAAACTTCAAATTTAAGCTTATCTCTACTGAGCTATACTTTTGAAAATGTTAAACTATAAAACAGTAGGATATAATAGTCTATCTCATACAACTTTCTAATTATTTGAGATGTCTCAATATTTACTCTAGTTGCATAAATTAGGGATCTAGTGTAGCTTAGAATATAAAAGGAAAAGGCTTTTAAGAACATAGTTACTTATTATTTTCATGCGCTAGTGTCAATTTTATTATAAAGGGAGAAGATTAAAATAATAAATGATACCTTATACCTCTCAGAAGGGTTCATCTATTTTCTACCTACTTTAGAGTGTAAGTCTTCTCTTTAGTTTGCCTTTAATCCACATTGCAGCTTTTGTTGTCAATTATTTCTCATTACTTTCGAAACGTCTTTAGACTATCTTGCCGGTTGACGACCAATGTCCGTGCTTTAGCGGTCTCTTCTTCAGAACCCACCTGATTGTATTTGCCTTAATTTCACGGCGTACTCGACTAGTTTGATGCTATTTTTTTGTATAATTTAATGCGCCACGTCGGATAGTTTGAAACGTCTCTAATTTCGGTATTCCGTATTCTGTGACCAATAGTACATGGATATATATATATATATATATATATATATATATATATATATATATATACATATATGTATAGGCGTTAAATAAAAAGTCTTAAACTAGTAAATAGCTAAAATTAGGAAAAAAAAATACGTTCAACATACAACATGTAAGTCGTGTTATTAACGTTTGCATTTACTATCCCGAGCAATCTTCAAGCGTGGAACTCCTTTCATAGACTACAAACATTAATTTTCTGTGTTGTTATTTACGTTTGATGATCCAGTTCGAATAATATCATATCCTCTACATTGTCAAAAGACACTGGAAGTAATATGGTCGTTATTCAAAAGGAGTGGACAGGAAGCACGTGCAGAAACAAGCTTTCGAAGAACTTATTTCGTACTTAAGAATTTATTTTTTTTGGGTTATAGACAAGCATGGCTTTTAATAACAGAATTCATTTTTTCTTATTTGGATATTCATGGAAGAGGTGGTCGCGTATTTTAATGAAAATATTGGTGACCTGAGTGAAGTTATGCTTACAATAAATTTCATTTAGCTAATTTTATTAACATCTGGTAATTGTGATTTTATTTTCCATTTAATTTTATTGGAATTTTTCTGCGAAAAATTTAATAAAATATTAATAAAATTTTTACGGTTATAACAGTTTATTTTAATTCATTGCGAAACATTAATTATTATTGGCACGAAAGACCGAATCTTCCAATGAAACGAAGAATATTATTTTCGTAAATAAACTTTCTGTAGCGAGAATAACATGTAGTTACAGACATCATGCGTTTTGAAAAAATGCGTTAGCTATTTCAGAAAATGCAATAGTGATTTCCTATTTTTTTAACACATTACTACGGTTTAAAATAGATCATTAGAGAGCTCATTAGGGGGCGCATACGTTCAGGGAACAAAGCTGGCAACAAATTATAATATTCATATTACATTTCATCACGAATTGGTGTCCGTTAGCTGTCTGGTCTTGGTTTTTGTTCACAGATCAGATATAAAATAAACCTCAGTATGCACCAAGTTTAACTGCATTCTAGTAATTCATACATTTTAAATTATAAAATAATTTTTTTGTAAAATGAAATGATAATTTTATTTTTTCTGTAAAATAATTTTTGAAAAATTAATAGAGTTAAAAACCTGTTTCGAATACATGCAATATTAAATTTGTTTTCAATGCATTTTTTTTTCAGAAAATGTCTCACCTCTACGTGAGATACCCGCATTCATTCGCCAAAGTCTTTACGACATGGGTCGTTATAATAGCTGAATTAATAACAGGTATGTTGTGATCATATTAACATTCTATTGAAATATTTAGTATACTTCAAATATACGTTAAATTTAATATTTCACCACTTAACGTGAAAATTATGTGATTATATACAATTAAATGAATATCGGAGGTTATATATATATGATACCCAGCACTATCTGGTATGATTAATGGTACCGCAATTCAATTTATGCTACGTTATTTCTATTTTTTAGGAGATTATGCTTTAAGCTCACTTTTAGACCTTGTTTTTCGCTAATATTTCATGAGTTTGTATCCATATGTTCGAATATTGAAGAAATGATACAAGCAACCTCTTTTTTTTAATCGCTAGTAACAAGTAGATCAACGAGGCTTTATAAAACAAGCACAATTCTCCATTTAAATTATGTTGTTCATATTAGATTATTTACTTTTATCGGCGTTACCATGTAAGCACACTTAATTTATTTCATCTAATTTACTTAATAAGAAAATAATTAATTTTATGAAAAAATAAATGTTAAATAAATAACGTCTCCATTACAAAGCAAAAATTAATTATTTTAAAAGTACATTTTTGTTAACTATTTCCTAAGTTAGACAACAGTTCATTAATATTTTATCAATTTCTTCACTGTGTTGTATTGGATTGATCACAAAGCATACGACCTTTGACGGGGCGGGGCACACGGATTCCGGTTTCGATTCCGGACCGTTCGCCGAGCGGGGCTGTGCTAGTGTTTTGGTTGACTGTAAGAGATTGCTCTCGTAGAAATAAGTATGCTAACTAGATAAACTGTATACATTAAAGTGCATAAATAAATAAATGCATTTTTTGTCAGAATTTCAACATTTGCATTTCACGAAAATTAAAGTTACATTTGCAGTTACAGTGAACACTTTGTTTATCTCTAAGCACCGGTGATTAATACCGTCGTGTGTTTTATAATAAAGATGCTATAAAATATGTAACGATACAAATGACCCGGTTATACGGGAGCGAGGCCTGTCGCATTTGTAGGCGTCCAATCAAATGGACGCCTCATTAACGTTGGCGTTTTGTCCTCTTCTTTCGCTGGCCGTAACGTTACGCCTTTGTTATTTTGAAAAGACTATCCGTACGTATAATTTATTGCACATTCATGTACAAACATTCACCGATTCGATGGACAGGGACGGAGTTGAATTTCCGTTTTATCGATGAATAAATCGCTGCTGCAACTTGATTAATGATCGCGTCCCGTAACCCGCCTTAACGAGTCAAGAAAGCAAGGGAAAAAATGAGGAAAATCATAAGAATAAAGATTGATTTATTGTTTTGAATTTACAAGCATTGACAGGGAGGGGGAAAAGTGAAAAGCGCTCTTTCGTGCGCTTCGTCATTATGGGGATAAACATTTGTATTGTATATTGGTTGAGCTGAACTGGCCGCAAGAACACAATCACACCCGAATTTATTGATGCTGAGTTCGCCGGCATATATTAAAGTATATTAAAACAATATGGACAGTAGAAAAAATGGTTGAAAGGAAAATATATCTGCTTCCCTTAGCTATTTTCTTTTAAAGTTTAGAAGTGTTACATATGGACACACATGTAATAGTCCGGAAGTTATGCTACAAGTGTGATAATTAAAACCAATCAAACTAAAACAATTTAATTGGCTATTTACATAGCTGATCAAACTTGTGAAATGAAATATTCTAACAAATTACGGAAAAGGTGCACATTTTTATAACACCGTCTTAACGAACTGACACTTTAAGACATAACAATTTTCACATAATAAAATTTATCTAAATTTGACATAATATGAAGGAAATTATACATACACACACACACAAACACATACACAAACACACACACACACACACACATATATATATATATATATATATATATATATATATACACATAATTCTACAAAAAGTATTAAAAGAATTTTATTTTTTAATTAAGGGAAGGAGGTTGACGAAGCTGTCAATCTGTAAGCGAGATAACAAGTGCTATAACGATTATTTAAGCTTAAAACGAATATGCATACTCGATCTCTCGAACTGTGTTTCTCGTCATCGCTTCACCAGACCAGACTTTAAAGTAAGCGAATCGCACTCAAATGATGTATGCATTTAAATTAGGTAATATGCGAATACTGATATTTATAATTCATGAAATGATGTTGAATTGTTGCACATCGATATTTTTTTATTCAGATTTTTATTTCCAATTGATAGTGTTGTGACAAATATTATTGTTATAACTTCAATTCTTCTGAAGTAATACCTATAATTGAATACAATGAGACTTAAACGAATCCAGTGAAGCAGAAACTCACTTTAAACGTTTAGATATTTTCACAGTATAAAATGCATGTGCAGGCATTATGAGCTACTAATATTTGAAGGAAATACAATAAAACGTATGGTAAAACGCTAGTTATAACTTTTTTATTGGAACGTTCATGTTTTTTATTAATTAAAGTTAAATTGTCCCATATTCTATCTCTTTTTTTACGGTACTACGGCAGCACATACAGCAGATGAGGAACTTCTCATGAAGCCATTTGCATTCGATTTTTTGTTCGGCCGGGTGTCTTCGATTATTATCTCCTATTACCTTTAGGCTTTTCAGCACTGTTCATCAATCTAGTGTTTATTTGCTTCCATTAATCTTGGAAAAGGTGACTTAATTACGAAGGTACTTGATTCATGTCGTTTGCTACTGGTAATAAACTCCTATTTGTTTAATTGTTTCGCGTTTATTTAGTTATTTGCACTTCATTATTATAACAGATACATAATGTATCGCCGATAAATGTCGTCGCCGTCGTGTGTTGGGTTGATCACAAGGCATACGGCCTTTGACGATGCGACGCACTGCGGCGACCCGGGTTCGATTCCCGGCCGTTCGTCGAACGGGGCTGGACTGGTGTTGTGGCTGGCTGTAAGAGATTGCTCTTGTAGAAATAAGTCCGCCATATGTATCAATTAGATACATTAATGTAGATAAATAAATAAATAAATAAATGTAACGCCTTTTTTAATTGCACTAAATATGTTCCTAAAAAATTTCCGTTGAAACTCTAAAGTTATTAGCATTGATTTTTGCGAATTCATCACACCATAATGGAGTGATATGGAGATTTTTCATATATATATATATATATATATATATATATATATATATATATATATATATATATATATATATATATATATATATATATATATATGAAACCTTTTTATGTTAGATAAAACGGACAAGCTACTTAAAGGGTATATCGATAAAGTCTGTAAGAATGTAAATAGGTAAATAAAATTTAATGGGCCGTGTGACGTGTGTCGAAGGTACATGTATTAAATGTTCACACTGCTTTGAATCCGTTACTACTTGAGCTTATAGCTATTCGCGTTATTTAATAAAGCAAATCTAACGAATTTTGAGTTGGCTTTATGGAAAAGGCTTTCAGGTCTATTTATAGAATTTGAAAGATATTTGGTGACCTTTACTTTATCCGAAAAGTGGATAGGTTCATGACATGGGTAAAAACGATTTAAAGTGCTATACGTAGGTCACAATTTTTGCTATAAAGATGAAAAAAGGTTGTATGGTTATTGATTTTCTTTTATAGTAAAAGTTTATATCGCTTCATGCGTATAAGTTGATAGTTCAGGAGAGTAATTATTCTAACACATAACACTATATACTGTTACGCATATTTAAACATTAAGCAGTTAATTGTAAATCTATAAACCTCGTGTGATCAATAAAATTTAATTAAATGAATCTGAAGTTATTATATTCATAGGTTTTTGCTGTTGCACTCAATATTTCAGAGTATGTGATAAGAGGTTTTATACGGAATATAAATATATATGTACATGTATATATATATATATATATATATATATATATATATATATATATAAAATTGGACCATAAACTGTCGTAGATGGCCTTCATCATCAATGTTTTTTTCACCTAATGAAAATTTGCTTGTTATAAAAGTGTAAATGGTTGTTTAATTGCATATCATTCTAAAAGTATAACATTGATTTCAATGTAATATCCCGTAATTGGTTTTGGTTATATGCATGGGCGCCGGCAGCGGGGTGCAAGGGGGTGCAATTGCACCCCCCTGTCGGGAAAGAAAATACGTAGAAAAAATTACATATTTTTTACCCGACTGAACCAGCAGGAGAGTAATGCTTTTCGAGTGTATGTATATGTTCATATGTATGTATGTTTGTATGTATGTATGTATGTATGTATATATGACCATTTCGATAGTACGCGCTACAGCCCAAACGGCTTGACTGATTTTAGCAAACGACGTGTCGTTAGATTCGTGAAGACCATGCGAGTGACATAGGTTATATAATTTTCATGAGAAATCAGTAAAGTCAATTTTATATGGAAAAAAGATTAGAAATTTATCGGTATAGTGAGTTACGATTTGAATAACAACTGAAGGCTTCTAGGTTGCTGTCCAAATTTGTTCAACACCTTGTCAATAAATTCCGTATCCTCCTCAACTCTTTTCCTGTGAACACTGAGCATGCACAGGCCGCTTAGCCTCGCATCTCCCATCGTTGAGCGATTCCACGTCTTCACCCGTCGTAACGTGCTAAATGTACGTTCAATGCTACGTGTTGTTGCTGGAATAGTTAAAGCAATTTTAATTGCTTCACATACCGCTGGGTAAAAAGGAGTGGCTTGAGCAATCACATCTACGTATTCAACAACAGATTCATTTAGAATTTCATTATTTGCTTCATTTGTTTTCATTACCTCGTACCATGTGGTAGCCTCGGCAATAAAATTATGGAGAAGACCTCCGTAAAGGTTCTGTATATCTTCTGCTATCGATAAAAATTCTCATATTTTTGGGTGAAGCTGCATAAGCGAAAATGCTTTCTTGTGTGTTGAAGAAAATCGATTTTTTAGTGAAGAAATAATAGAATCTAAGTATGGAATAGATATAGAACTTCTGAAAAATTCTTCCACAGTTTCAGATGGGTGATTTGATCTTTAAGTCTGTTTTTCCACTACTCGATGACGCTTAAATTCAACGTTCAGTTTTTCGCAAATTTTCTGAGCTATCTCAAAAATGACCGCAAACTCCATAGATGCATTATCGCGATGAGATTGAAGCATATAAGTTAATTTATTAACGTGATCATGTATTGCCTTTATATCCATATTTACTTCCTGTAATTGATTGCACACGGGCTCAAGTTTGGCAGAATAAGCAGCAATTATTAAAAGTGTCACAATGTATGTTGTAGTAGTTCCAGTCGTGCAGAGATGATACGCTTTGGTTTTCGTTTTAGAATTCGGTGCGTCCTGCGAAAGTTCATCTAAAACTTGTATAATAGTCACGAAATTTTCAGAAAATATTCTGATACTTTTGTACTTTGCTGTCCAACGCGTTTCACAAAATAGTGGTATATTTGGAATTTTACTCCACCGCAACGTACTCCCCCGAAAGAAATTTATAATGTCCTTTGTTGTTCCAGCAGTATTTCTCACTTCACTGACAGTATTAAGGCCATTGATGACAAGATTCAACACATGGCTTGCACAGTGGAAAAATAGGGCTAAAGGATATTTATCATTAATCATTTTCTGAACGCCACCTATGTGACCTGCCATTGGCAATGGCAGGTTTATTTAAATCAAGATCGCAATCTTGCAGAAAGTGAGTAATAGTTTCCGAAATGGCTTGTACATTTAGTTCTTGTACCGGTACATATCCCAGGAATTCTTCACAAATTATTGGATTTTTAGCATCTTTATCATAACGTAGATATCGAACACCAATTGATAATTGTTCTGTGCCACTAATATCAGCAGTCTCATCAGCTAAAACCGAAAAAGCTGAAGCATGTTTCACCTCCTCAATTATTTTGCTCTTAAGAACATCGGAACAAATTTCAATCAATTCGTTTTGAATTTGATGCGATAAGTATAAAGAATGTTTTGCTCCTTATTCTAAATGATTCTTCAGAATCTCGTCTCCCGAGTCAACTCGAAAATGTAGCAGGTCTGTAAAAACAGAACCCTTGTCGATTTTTCCACGAAGTGGAAGATCATGTCGCCCGCAAAATAAAATTGTTGAAATGATAGATCAAAGTTTTAAACGATTTTCTTCAACTTCCTTGTGATATGCCGTATTTAAAGATTCATGAACGCTAAATCCTTTTATATCCATGATTTTTTTAAACGTATTTGACGAAGCCAGTGCGTCACAATGCCACTTACTTGTCGCGTGAGACTGAGCAGCTTCATGAAACTGTTGATATTTGAAGCAAGGAGAAACTATGAACTGTCCTTGTAGACCGCGCTGCACTGGAGGCCGAAATAAAACACATATCCTACACAGCGGTCCTTTTGCTAGAGCTGAGTAAGCTAACTACGGATATGTTGTAAGCCATTCATGTCGGAAAGCTAGTTTAGCATCAAGGTTTACATCATTTTTAAAATTGTATGTCTTGCTAGGGTTCCAAGTATGTCTTAGTAATTTCAAACGTAGATCATCATTGACTTGATAACCAGAGTTCAAACACAACCCAATATACAATAAGTTAGTTGTTGTGCTTCTACTAGAAAAATCGAGTGATGCATCTGCTTGAGAATCTGTACGTGCAGAACTCGTACCTTTAAACAAAAATCATTCTTATGTAATAAAAAAAAGAACGAATCAATTAACGCATTATTTCGTTGTTTTCAAGTCTCATTTTTTATGTCTGTTGATAACGAATAATACATTCGATGATAGGTACAGACAACAACACAACGTACCTGGACTATCCAATTTATTCGTATTCGGCCTGGATGATTTATTATGAGGGGAATCATCTTCATCAAAATGTTTATTACGTTTTTTACGCAAAAAACGTCTTATGTCACTCATAACTTGAATAAAAATTAATAACCTATGCAACAAATTATCTAATAAATAAAGTATTTGTTTAAGCAGATTTGAGTATTACCGACAATTGATCAGCGAACAAATCCCCCGTATCCGTCGCGCTACAGCGGGGATTCCCAAGTAATAATGCCAACCATCGACTAAATAGTTTAAGGGCGCGTTCGATTAAGCGTTTACAATAATCATTTTCTGTGTATTTAGATAGAATGTTTATCGTAGTGAACGCCTAGTAGAACGCACCTTAAGTATGTTTCCGATGAGCGAAGTATATTTAATTAAATACTCGCGTGATCAGAATTTGACATTGCATTTATCCACCAGAGTTACGAGATTCGTACATTAAAAGTATTGAATGAACGAATGACATTACAATATATAATATATTCCAGAATGAAGAAAATTAAAGATACCAATACAAAGTATTTTTTTTTATTAAAATTGATTTGAAATAAAAATACTTAGATAATAGGGAAGGTCAGGTTTTTTTAACATAAGGATATTATATTTTTTTTCAATAGATACTAGTTTGGGGATCGAGAAACTATCGTTTTTTTTATTTTTAGGTCTTTTCGTTTTTCCAGAATATTTTTTTAAGTCCCCCCCTTGACAGTTTTAATGATCACGGAATACAGGGCATTGTGCTTTTGTCATACAGTATTAGAAGAAAGTAGCCATTGAAAAACTTTGTATCTGTCATTGTCAGACAGATCGTAGAAAAAATACTTAATACTCGCAACTCTGTTATCCACATGCTATACATGTTTAGTTCTATATTTTATATTGGTTAATAGTATGTATAGATGCAGATGCACCTCCCTGAAAATAATCCTGGCGGCGCCCATGGTTATATGCATTAAATATAATGGTAATGACGTACAGATTGAAATGTAGATTATATACCCACCGCTTCTATATTTATTTATAGGAAGTAGATTATTTTCACCGTGCCGAAATTGTAGTATTTTAATAACTACCCAAAATATCTAAAAAAAAACTCCACATAACATTTTAACACAATTCAGCTATATATACTTTATGTAAAAGCAAAGAAGTAACTAATATTGACGGATGGGCTAGTTTGCAATTATCGGACGCTACAGAACCTCCACATGCAGACACCGACCGTATAATGCGATAGGTAAACATTAAGTGAACGCTATACAAGCGTCGCTTCAATTATGTAAATGGGGCGTAAGATCTTTCATACAACCCGACCGTATCCGACTTTCGGAGAACGAGCTAGACCAACATATTTGCCCAATCTTAGTCACTGTGATTCTTTGGTATAAGAACTTAAAATATCTGAGTACGGATTTCAGTAGCGATTATTCTATGGCAAAAGCGACAGTATTCCTTACTTAAAATTGAATTTTTGTGTAAAAGTACTCCTCACTTAAAATTTAAATCGTGATATTAATTCACCCGTGGCTGGACTAAATTTTCATTAAATTACACGTCTTAATCACAATAATAAATAAAGAACATAGTTTTTTGTTGCTTTTTTAAGAATTCACGCAATAACTTCTAATCCGATTCTAATACAAATTTCTGTTATGGACCATATTTCGCAATATGAGAGACTATATATTTGAGATTGTCAAGGGCAATATAGTATGCACATATGTTGCATAATTTTTAAGATGCAATAAATAATATTGAAATACTCAGAGAAAAGTGGCTAGTGTGAGTCCTTTCGCGACGAACGCCAGTAGAATTATTACGTACATACTAATAATACGTAGAAGGACATTACAGGTCTTAGATAGGTCTAAAAAACGATGGTATTCATCTATATTTTATGGAAAAGGCATAGTAACTGATTTTAAGTTCGATAAAATGCGTGAGACAAAATTGGCCAAGCTCAAGGCAATATTTTAATCTTCCATTTCATAAATATCGTAGACATTTTAAATATTTTTGATGGATAAAAGTTAGACTCTCATATTTTGTAAATTTTATGAGTAGTTTAAAATAAATTAGAAGGTTTTTAAAGTAAACAGAAGTAGAAATACGATTTAGATGACGTTCGGTGCGATGTAGTAACAGAGGAAGAATTTAAACGGCAAGCAACTATGGTAAAAGCAACGTCGGTGTGGGAATATGACAAAATCGTCATGTCCCAGTGCATTATTATATTTTATTAATTAAATTAAAGCACTAAACTACATTCACGAAAGTAAAAATACATTTGAAAAAATTTAATTAAATCACTTAATCATATCGCTAAAAACTCGGGGTAGGCTTACTCTATATTCAAAAATATTAACCTTAAATATTGTGCTTATATACAAAAATACGAACACTGTGTATCTATATACAATATTAATTGGATCAACGGATTAAGATAAATTAATAAGTTTTTAAGCGCATCATTTCAGAGTAATTTCTAATGAATTTAATTTCCATGTGTTAACCACGTATATATATACATATATGTTTTGACGTGAGTCAGACATTGATTTATGATATATTTAACAGTACCATATTATACGATACGGTGTGAATTTGTACTTTGGTATCCCAGTTAGGTTTTGGAGAGAACCTCGCACAAGGTACTTTATACCTATACGTAATAAGTTCACGCTGAACATAGGCCTCCACCATAAGTTTCCACAAAGATCGATTCCGTGCTGCCTGCATTCAACGGCTTCCCGGGACCTTTATCAGGTCATGTATTCACATAGCAAGAGACCGTCATACTATGCGTTTTTCGGGGCGCGGTTGGCACTCGAGAACCGTTCTTCCCCAACGGTTTTCGGTTCTACACGCTTTATGATCTGCCCATTGCCACTTCAATCTGCCAATCTAACAATCTATGTCGGTAACCTTAATTATCCTAAGCAAATCCTGTGGTATATTTAGTAGTAAAATATTGACCCTCGCAACATGAATCAGGGAGTCATGAAATCAAGCATTTGGATACGCCAGCGATAAGTCCTCCGTATGTAGCAATTGTATACATTAAAGCCTATATATATATATATATATATATATATATATATATATATATATGTTTAATAAATAAATAAGTAAATATATTTAATGGCAAAATATTGCGTCTCCCAACTAAAATTTTTAATTTTGAAATATAAATACGTAGAAGGACATTACAGGTCTTAGATAGTAATCGAATTTTCTTTATAATGAATTCCGGAAACATCAAAAATAACTCCATAGTGATGATATTCCAAATAACACCAGTTGATTGATTTAGTTTTTGCAAAAAATACCAAATATATTCGCTTTATAATTCACGTGCAATGATATCCAAACATAATTTTCTTTCAAATTTATTTCATGAGCAAAGTTCTCATTTGCCTATTAATATGAATACATGTTGGAACCACATACATCAAGCACGTCTAGATCTAAGGGAGGAAAAGATATTTCAGAAATCTTTAACTTCGTAAACACGATAAGGCTCGAGCAAGCCTCAGCCTCAGCTTTGCCCTCAATTTGTATAGATGTATATATTCGTATTCACATATTTTCTCAACATTCTAAGTACACTTGAATAAACATTACAATGATGAAAGTTTTGTTTACACATTTTTTTAAAAGGTGCATTAGTTTATTCCTGAATCAGGTCCGTTAGCTTTAAAATTGCATTACGTTAAAATACCTGGCTACGGTAGTGATAGCGAGACAAATAGAGAAACAAATAAAAATGTTGGTCAATAAACAAGCGTCGCAATTAATTTTTCATGCGATTCCTGCTTCTACTTTTCATGTAACGGAACATGTTTTCAAAATCTTAATTTTAATTTCTATAGTTTACCTTTCTTCTTGTATGTGGGATTACCTATTTCGATAGTACTTAATTAAGTTCTATAACCTGACATTGATTTGCTGGAGATGAATTAGTTTGCAATTTTATATTCATTTGGGGTTTTTTTAATGAAATATCGTATATTCCTTTAATAAAACGATTTAATAGCTCATAGTAAATATATTTATATAAGTGTTTAATAACAAGGCTTACCGATTGATTTACAATAAATATATTATTAGATCTAAGCTTTATAATACACAGATCTTTCTGGCCATTGCCTGAGTCTCCGTTCTGAAAAAGACTCCTAAACATAGTCTCCTAAACATAGTAACTCTTTCTGTGATCATTCTTTTGCTTTTCGTGCTACCAACTTATGGAGCAAACTCAATTCCTAAACAAGACTTTAATCGTTCACTCAGGTATTCAAAAGTTTTTTGAAAAAATCATACCTCTCTAAATTTTACTTTCCACATTCCATTTCCTTTAATATAGTTCTACTTTAATCTTTCTCCTTCTTTTCCTACTCTGAATCATAAACTAAAGCCCTTCCCGATATGCCAAATTAGATCATTTTTGGATTTTTTGTTTTTTTTTCTGTTTTCTCAAAAAATTACTTATTTATACTTCGTTATCATATTTTGCTATCTATCTATTCAAAAACTTACCGTAATTGTGATTGAATGTCAGATATTGTTCCTGTAGTAATAAGTTTGTCAAATAATTATTCATCAAAGTAGCAAAGCAAAACATTTATAAACGTAAATAAATAGTAAAAATTATGCAGCACAGAAAGTACTCTTTCGGTCTCGATAGCATTCATAAATGCCAAAAGCGATCGTAAATTTGTTGTTTTTATTAACAAAGTAAATACGATTCCTTGTACTTAAGCAATAGGAATAAGCCAACATTTCATAAATAAAGTTAGAAATATGAAAGCTTACCAATTCAATATCATATATATTCAAAGGCAAATATGTGTTAAATTTTTCTATTTATCTTGACTGTAGTGTTTTACGACGTAGATAAATATGAAACTATTCGGTTTCATATTTATCTACCTAAAACGTAACAAGGTAATATTCCTCACTTCAGCCAGAACAAATTTTTCGTGCTGTACTAAATTTCTGAACATGTTCTAAGGTACAAATGCATATTTCAAGTCAATATCCAGAGAAATATAATGTCTATACTCATTCAAAATCGGTGTGAGACTATTCATTTGCCAAATATGTCCCTTTTTAAGTTTGGGTTTGACACGAACGTAGATAGAACGTAGGAAAAATAGTGCTCCCCTTTAAATAAGACTAGTTTTATCTCATATAGATGGAGTTGAATTTTTTTGTGACATTGCCTAATGATTGTGACATTGTATAATGATTGTAATAAGCATGTGCTAACCATCAAAGTTTTCACATCTTAAAACATCTACAATATTGATTCATTACTACTATAATAAAACAGTATAAGAGTTCTATTTGTGTCTTAAATGTGCAACATTTGGTAATATATGAATATTTAAGATAGCATAAAAGAATGTACGACCGTCTACTCTTTGAATACTATCTAGAAGTAAAATCGCATAGTATTTGAGTAGTTAAAGTGCCACTCATAATTTGCAAAGTTATTATGCGGCGTATAATTATATTATATCGTTCATCACATAAGATTATTTTACATTTACTGGGATTTATTGAATCGACAAAATAATTGGAACGGAGCATGGTTATTAAATAAGTTATTCTATTAAAAGTAATCAAATTTTATAACTCCTGTGTACATTCTAGTTTTCTAAAGAACTTTTTATTAAATAACATACGATTTAATGTCTAGCTGTAATATGACCCCACATACTTCTGTCCAAATATATCTAAATTTTTTCTCATATTTGCTTATAAGTAGATTTCTCTCGTCACTAACTCTCTTTCAAAATTCCTCGCTTGCAGTTTTCTGCGCTCTTAACAATGCGACGATGTAATGTACACGAGTACACGTGAAGTTTCTGGTCATCACACGGACGGGTCTTATTTTATTAGTGTTTAAAATCTTTAATCACTTGTTTCATATTACATTTAAATTAATCGATAAATAGTTTATACGTCTTATAAACTATTTATCGGACGTTTGGTTCGTTGGCACTCGCATATGAATATATATAATGTTTTAATAGTATATTTGCGATTCAACATTTAACATAGTTAGTGCCTGCTATTAACCGCTCGTTAACGGAGCACTCGGTCGCCATTATTCGTGCTATATCTTCGCCGAGTAAAACATAAAATGTCATTATTTCTGCGCTTTAAACCATTCCTGCTGCAAGCGGCGCCTCTCGCCCGCGTCGCTGCGGAGCAGATGAGATCGCTTTACCTTCCTTTTTATAATGCGCATCTCGCATATATATGTACATTTGCCTATATATGTACTACTTACATTTGTGAATTGCAGCAGAATCTCTTCTGCGTAGAGCGCAAAAGATAACGTTAAATATATATGTACGTATGTAAGTAAATAATCTTTGCGGAAAGTAAATTAAATTTCAAACGGTGAATTATTCTTCTAGTTTTAGCATCTGTAATCATGATATGGGGTATTGTATTATTTTTCTAGTTTTAGCATCTGTAATCATGATATGGGGCATTGTATTATTTTTCTAGTTTTAGAATCTGTAATCATGATAATGGCAATATCTATAAACCAAATATCAGATTAGGGGAAAACATTAAATATTACATGATTTTATACATAAAATAATATTGCATGTTAGACAAACATATATTATACATGTACTAACCATATCCAAGTAAATGAAGGTTTGATATGATTACATTTAAATTTGGACACTTCCGAATCCAGCATCTCATTTGAAGTAGTAAATATGCTGCCTTATAGGCAAATATCTTACCGAATTTCGTTACCACTGCTTGAAAATGGCAACAGTGGTTGAAAAAGGGCACCAAATTATTTTCACATGTTGAGTGTGTATAAAACTATTCTGATTTTTTCAAACTCTTTCTATATTTGTAGCTCTCGCATATCACTTGGATTAAAGTGTATTAGAAATATATATAAAATTTTAGTGTACAAAATTCTCGTATTTATAATATTGATTGCTGGAATAAAAAAACTAAAATCGGTATATAGTTGTGTATTCTACGGTTCTCATACTCTATCTTTATCTACCTAGTATTCAACTTGTATCTTTGAAGCGACAGTTAAATGTTGGCTTTAAATGACACAGTTATTTACTTTAACATTACTTGACTGAATTGGTTGACATTAGCATAGAAATAAATTTTGTTTATTGATTACATTTTTCAACCATTCATAGAGAGTTTGCATCTCTGTACAAGAGTTTTACAAATATATTAAATGGGTCGGAAACAAATACTACAGAAAAAATAAATTTGAGAATCAAATCAAGTACGTACGTTTTTCTACCTCACAACACAATTTATATGCCTGTACATGGTACGACATTATTGTTGATTTTTCACACCACTCGCACCCCGCCTCGTGTCTGCTGGTGAATACGTATATAGTTAGATTTTTAAAAACAATTTTCTGCATCTTAGACGATACAAAAATTATTCTGTTTCCAAAATCTATCATGGCAAACGATTACAACACCCAAACTACCCAGACTATGTCTCGAATATTAACCTAACTCACAAATATACAGCTGGTTTCCATCAATCAAATTACACGGCCGACACGAAACACTTAGTACTAAACACAGCGCCTGGTTCCCCGCCGCCCGACTAGAATTGCACGCTCTCGATACGGGCAAGAGTGGTGTGAGGCGGGTCATCAGTCAAGCGACAATGGGACAAGGGCCGGATCCATTACGCCCTAAGCCGCCCTCGGCTCAGACGGGGCTAATTGAGACACCGATGTGGCGCGCGGTGGTCCCACATACAACACGGCACGTCTTACTACCAAATGATAATATGCGGTTTAATTGATTTGTATACTAACCGCAGTCTGTGTGTTGTCTCGAGTCGTAGGTTACAATTGTTATTGTACTTAATTGAAAAAGACAAGTACTGCTTGCATAGAAGCTACAAGCTTGCTAGGATGGTAGATGAACCTATTTTTAATTTATAAATATATATATATATATATATATATATGTATATATATATATATATATATATATGTATATATATATATATATATATATATACACACATATTTCATGAGAGCGGCGTTCTTGTGAGTGTCAGGATTCTAGTACGCGTATAGTTTCCATCTAGCGACCGCGTACTACATCCGGTGACTCAATTAGCCCTGTTTGAGCCTAAGGCGGCTTAGGGTGTAATGAATCTGGCCCTTGTCCCATTGTCGCTTGACCTATGACCCACCCCGCACCACTATTACCCATATTCAGAGCATGCAATTCCAAGCGGGGAGCGGGAACAAGACCCTGTATTTAGCGCTAAGTGTTTCGTGTCGACCGTGTAATTTGATTGATGGAAAAACGCTGCATATTTGGGAATTAGGTTAATATTCAAGATATATTATGGGTTGTTTGTGTGTTGTAATCGATTTCCACGTAAACTTTGTCGATTTCGAAGCGTGTAATATATTTCGTTCGTTGAAAATAGAATAACTTTTATATCATCCTCGATAAAGATTGGAACAATAGCTGGAGGAAATTTTTTGATAATAATTATTAAGCATGCAAACACAAGATTCTCGCATCATAGGAGATATCTTTCACTTTACTATGAAATTTTGTTACTTAAAATTATCAATAAAATATTATAACTGAGGGATTTTTTTAAATCAACGATAACTCGAGAAAGGCGATAAGCATAATCTTCGTTTTTTTTTTCTAAAATGTTTTTTTCCATTCCTATTAAATTCTACCCCCACAAACTATTTTGTGGCAACTCCATATGATATGTACTTTGTTTTAATGTATTAATAAGCCTAGCGGAAAAAAATTAATTTTAAATACTGCGTAGCCAGCTAATATGATTAATCGCAAATGTATTTAACTGTGAACAGTTCTGTCATTCGAGTCTTATCCGTCGCTTCAAATCGATACCATGCATAATATCTAGACAGACATAGACGCATAATTCCTAAATTGTTGAAATAAATGGTTGAAAAAATTCTAAATTACTTTTTTAGCCTTTTAAATCCAGGGTCTATTCTTATAAATACGCGAAATTTAGTTATTACTATTTTGTACATTCTTTGATATGGTAAAATGTAAATAAAACACAATTACGACAAATGAATTGGCAGAAAATAAATTATTTTAATGTATACTTACAGTTACTATAGTGCCGAAGTCTGATGAAACGTTTATTCGTCAGAGATCACTTGAAAAAAGATGCAAAATTCATACAAATTATTAAAGTTAATGATATCAAAGCTACATTTATTTTTATATTGTTAGTAAGCATACAATATTATTGTAGTCTTACGGGCCATATTATTTCACGCATAAATACAACTAGCATCATATTTAAACTCGAACTGTACGCCTAAGCTCCAACGCCGTGCCTATCGTTATTTTTTTGGTTGAAACTAATCACGTTTGTCCAGCGGTCGTCTCGCATCCTAAAGCTGACCTTTGTGTGACACAAACAAATTTGCCCTTTAAGGCAAAGATTTGTTTGTACCTATATGCGGGACGTAATAAAACGCAGGAGTCCATTTAGCTTCAAGTATAATATTACATTGTAAGCGTCATTACTGGTCATGTGTTACGAATCTTTTCGGATATGTGTGTATGCGCTTGTGTGTTTCATGTAATAGGTATCTACATCGTAGGTTTCATTAACATAAAGCTTTTAGCGTAACCGTCAAATTTAAAGACATTGTTCTAATTCCTGTCTTATTAATGGTTTCGTAACTCAAAGGGAAAATAGGCACCGTTACAAGATCATTACATGTCTGTCCGTCTGTCGGTTACAGTCCCGTTTTTCTCAGAAATACCTTGATGTAGAAACTTGATATTTAACACATTAACATAACATATTAACCCGCACATATTCAAATATATAAGACTCAGAAATATTCCAGGAAATATTTGGGAAGGCAAATTATATAATCGAAGAAAAAGAAATTTAATATCACATACGGTAAGGGCTATCATTTGAAAGTACTATGTTTACAGGTCTCAAAAATATTCTTTTCATAATTTTAGTTAGTACGTTTTCACAGGTATACTGCAGAATATACCAAAAGATATGTTTCCCACCGCTTGTTTTCGAAATTACTTAACCTAAAGTTACAAAAAATATGGGTTTTAGAAGCCCTAGCTAAAGTTAAGCAATATATTCTTTATTTTCCTTTCATGTTTTCCTGTATTCACAGTCGATTTTCTCGGAAAATAAATAATATCGAAATTTAATTTGGCGTATTAATATACATTTTATTAATTTGTACTTTGAATTATGTAACTTTTTAAAAATATTTATATTAGAATTCTAAGAAAATTGATTTACCCCCTGTAAATAAATTTACCTGGAATGTGAAAATCTAACTCAAATAATTTAAATTGTGTATTCGGAAAGATACCTGAAAAAGCAAAGAATTCCTCCCCTTTATTTCCAAAATACTATAAATTTAAGTTTCTTAAAATCTGACTAGAAGATTATAATAAAACTACAGCCCTTATCCTAGATAAATAACTTTTGAAAAATGTTCCAGGGTTTTACGCCCATGGAAGATATAGTATGGTTAATATATTTATTTACATTGTGAAAAAATTAATATTTATATACAATTTAATAGAAATACTAAGTACATTAAACGTTTTAACTCCTACTAAGTGTACGAATTCTTAGTATTACTCGTATTTAAAAAGTTATTTTCTTCTTATATGTCATTAATATTAAAGTCGATCTTACCCATAGTTAATATAGAATGACATGTATTCAGAATTTGTCTATTTTTAAACATTCCGAATTTTTCAGATAGAAAAAATAATCATTCTTGTTTTTCATAATTTCATTTTGTTCTTTTTTTTATTACAATTTTTTTAAGGCAGCCGTACCTTGATTTTTCATTGCAAATAAGACATTTTTGTTAGTCTCTTTTTTAATTTAGAATTCTGTCTTATTATTTTTTCTTTTAGCTATGGACTAGTTATACTCACATAGAAACTGCTCTTTAATATAATATTATTTAAATTTTAGTTAAAAATATTTTTAGGGTTGTAGTAGGATATAACGATAATGATAATTTTTCAAAGCTCATTTTTGACGTGCACGTTCCAAGGTGTTTGTATCTTGATTTTTTAATTAGGAATCCTACGTCATTCTTACTTCCATAATTATGTAATGTCCATAATGTAATGTCCATAATCGCCACGCTGAGCAGAAAAATTGGCGAATGAAGTATCTTCACGCACTAGTGGCGCTACCATCTATTATAGGTCTGTAACATTTAGCTATGCGATTACACTATAACTTCGCTCGATGAATTGTCGAAAAATGAACCCGATACCCTGCGATTTATCGCAATGGTTTTTCGATAGTATGGGTGTTACATAAGTTACATTGTATTTAATTTTTAAAAATTTTTTTATCAAACATTTCCATTGATACTTTTAGATCAAACATGTTTTCTTCGGTGTTTAACATTGTATGTGCCGATAAAAAGTTTTACAAAGTTTGTGATTATTAATTTTCACGGCAACTGATCGGGTTGGGAACTTTGTATTTATATAAAATCGCAGTTCTTTATTCACTTGTGGTTTTCTTACCTGTTCTCTGAAAGTTTTATATTTCTGCCCTGTTCTTTTGGAACTTTTTTCTCAACTTATTCACTTTTTAAATTAAGTTTCTTCACTACTGAATCGGACACAATTGTCTTGTCGTTATCTTTTTATCATTTGTTCCATTATTTTTCTTATTTGGGATAACTATTTTGTCATAATTTTATACTGCTACATTTCCGCCTTTCCTTAGTTCTTTTAGTTATTTTTATTTTTCTATGACTCTTTAGACAATGCTCCCTTTATAGATAATGTGGAACCACCTAGAATTTTCTTATTTCTAAATATTTGAATTGATGCCGTATCATTGTTAGAAATAGTAAAATAGCTCTTGCTTTTAGTCTCATTATACCCTTATATTTTACGTCTAAATTTCAAATCGTTACTATTTAACTACAAAACCTAAAAGAAGAGTTTACAAAAACTTTGATTTTTATTTTTTTTTTCATTTTTGGGTAATTATTTTTTGGAAAATTTTAAATAGCATTGGACAAAATTTTGTGTAACTTTGCGACAATTCATTTTATGAATAGTTTTTTTAAAAGTAAAAATTCGAAAATTTGGAATGTAGTGACAAACGCAAGAGCTGTTTTTGTATTATTCGCAATAAAAAGTATCAATAATCGTTTATATAAATCATTTGCTAAAATGTGTTGAATTACCTCTTCAGTTTGCCAAAGTGGGCAAATGAGAATTGCGCTGCCGGAAGTTATACTTTTTTATTATTTCTTGTGGAAAAAAAGATTTATATTTATCCGCTCGTTTTCTATTTATTTATCTCAGCCATAGTTGTTTCGATGGTTATGAACTGCAAAAAAATTTGTTAATAATTTTCAATTAATTTATTCTCAACATAAAAAACGAGTAACAAAAGCAAATTTTGTTTTTCACTGACTCTAAGAAGTATGTGTATGACTTCATAATACTCACTTCATAGACACAGTCTTAATGTTTTTTTAAATAGTTTCATTGCATTTGATTATACTTTAAGTAGCCGAATAAATAGATATTTTTTTATTATTCTATCAGAAGATTATTTTTCTAGGCTGTACAGTGTATAAAGTTTAAATGTCAATAATTACATGCAGAAATAGGTGTGAGAAAAATATAGGGGAACATTAAATTCTCGATATAGAGAGACACGTTCCAGTTTAAATTGCTTTTTCATAGGGATGAAATTTAAAAGTGCAGAAAGAGGGTGTCTAAACCCTTATTTTATTTACTTTTTTCTGAAACGACCGCAATTCTCTATTTTTCTCTAAATATTAATATTGAGATCTGTTATAAAGTATATGACATTCTCACATTCACATTCATATATGACATTATTCACATTATGTGGATCGAATTAGTTGTATAGTGTACAATGTACACATGACTAAGGCATTGTAGATTCCTATTTAAACTGATATAATTTGTTTTATATTAATAGACAGAGAATCTATTTGGGAACGAATGTTAAACTAAAGCATATTTTATTTATCTTTACCGCTGTAAAACTGCATTTAGTCGCGATAGCATTTACATACGTGGATTTAAATAAACCGCCGTCATCATCAAACGAAAGAGTGACGTTTTAGACCGCCGCATAAACCCGATAAGTCAAAACATTCACATGTCACAACACGCCTCTGTCAAACACACGTTTGGCCCTTGCCGCTATAAATAGGCCTGTTTTCATAATATTGACTGCCAAAGCCCGTCCTCGAATTGTCCAGACTATTTGTCTGACAGTTCACTTATATTCATTTCGTAAAGCTTGTAAGATGAAATATTTGTAGCTGGCATACCGTATTGTTCAAATATACATAAATATACCTAAGACTTATTTTTGTTCTTAAATAACAGCGACGTACGGAACACTTATATTTGTTCTGCAATAATAATGTGTCAGTGGCATCCAATAAGAGGTAATATTTATAAAAAAGTGATAATTATTATATCTGAAACATTTAAAAGTAAATGTAAAAGCACATATCTTGACATATGAAAAGATTGAAGTATTTTAATTATGAAAAGAGAACACTATATTTAAAAGCAAACTTTTGAAGGAATCAGAAAATGTAATATAGTATAATAATGTAAATTTAAATAAAATAAAATTTATTTTTATATAAAATAAGTATAACAGTGAAGTAAGTATAACAATCCTCTAAAAAAATTGAGGCTAGATATGAGAAATTAACAAAAATATGATTGTGTAAATCTATCGATCTATCGCTAGGTTTAATGTTTAACTTTAACATTTCTGAAACAAACTACATGCAAAAATGTTTTCCTTAAGCATCAAACTTTTCACTTTATTAGGTTTTTGTAGAAATGGAGTAAAATATCGTAACTCGTTTTTGCAGAAGAATTCATGACGAAATTAAAATGGTATGATTCAATATAATGATGATTCAATACTTCATAAAAGAAATGGGATGATTCAATACTTCATAAAAGAAAATGTTACATGATCCTACTACGCAGTTACTAAATAGACTAAAATATAACTACAATACCACAAAATACATACGAGGCGTTGTAAAGACATGTCTCGTCTAAAAAATAAATGACTGTAACAGGTGTTTAATTTTTTGCCCCATGGTGGCATGGTTAAGGTGAAATCAGCCTTAACTCAAAGCTCTAAAGACAGCAAGATAACGACTAAAATATATTGAAAGGAATACCTTAATTATGAAATGTAAGATATGTTAGATTATTTTGTGTACTTTGAGAATAAATAAATATTGATATAAATAAATACCATTTCTTAATAATATATTAAAACGAAAGATCTTGAACTTTGAATTTCGAAGTAACAATTGGTAGTTTACAAAAATTCAATAAAGGTAATAAAAATGGAAGTACCCACTGTATACAAGAGTTTTCTGGAATGAACGTGAAGTCGACAAATTTAATAAGCGGTGATCAATCTATCAAAATAATATAAATATAAAGTTAAGGTGAGCTAATCAGATTAAGACTTAATGAAAATATTGATAAAGAAAACAAATTTCTGCGATTGAAAATATCTGTAAGGAACTATGTATAGTAGAATATAAGTAGCCTCTTAAGAATACACTACGAGGCTTATTACAACAAGACTGGGGTAAATGTGCAAATTATTGAGTTTTCATATATCCAATCTCAATCTAAGAATTTCCCAAATCGAATATACATATAGTTCATGATGTATATTCAAATATTGTTATTCCTTCCTATATATATTTATTTAATTTTAATTTCGTCATGAAAATTATTGACTTTCGTAACAATAATCACGTCAATTTTTTTTGGTAATAGAAAACGTAATATTGTTAACATAAACGCTAATGAAGTCTGTGTCTTTTAATTAATTTTAATGCAATAATTTTAAACATATTCAAACAATATATAAAATGATTTAAACATAGTGATAAAATGTTAAATTATTTATTAGTTATTACTCAATAATTAGTTATATATATATATATATATATATATATATATATATATATATATATGTGTGTGTGTGTGTGTGTGTGTGTGTGTGTGTGTGTGTGTGTATTTTATACACGTATATGTTTATTTTATACAAATTATTTTATATAATTAATTGTTAAGTTGATATAAATAAATAAGAATAATGAATTACAATGTGGCACTATCAAATATTTTCCTACAAATAACTTAAGACTAAATATTTCTAAAATTAAATTTATTCAAACCCCTATAGTGGGATGCCAAGGTAAGAATAATGAACTCGTAACAATCAAGTATTTAGTTTGCTGAAATTGAATTTTCTTTTTAATTTCTGTCAACTTTTCACTGGTAATTTGATCAAACAATTTTAAAAACAATATGTATATTTTAATTATGTTAAGTTCTTGTAACTTAAATTTTACCCCTAATTAAAATTTAACAATATATAAATATTAAGAATTCGTTGTATAATATATTTTTTTCATATTTCTAGACAAATTTATAACTAAAAAAAGGAATAAATTCTTAATGTACCAATTAGATTGCATTCTTATGTGAGCTATATTAATGATTAATTAACAACAAAATAGAAAAACCGATCAAGTTCAGGTCATGTTTGCACTGGACTCTGCGACCATTGTAGTTGAAACATTATATAATACAAGACAGTTTCCATGAATGTCAGAGGCTGTTTACATGTATCGTTATTACAGACCTCTTAATGAAACGGTTCTTTTAATAAATAAATGCGATTGCGTAACCTTATACTACAATAACAGGTGCAAAAAAAGAGTAAAATCAGTGTAACTTAACAGAAAAGCATTCTATTTTAGCATAAATTTAGTCTGAGATTTACAAAACAAGTTATTTGAAATTTTGTGCTATCATTCTGTAACTATTCAAAAGTATATTATTTATGTTCTTATGATAGATATAGAGGGAAACAAATGAAATTAATAGATTCCGGATCTTGGAATATAGAATCTGACACTGATATACTTTTATTTTCTGAAGTTAACGACACGTCTATGTTAGACAGCCACAGCCAGCCCACTGAAGAAGAACCGTCTTCGTCACGGACAGTCGTCGATATTTGAATTCCCAAAGCGCGCTTCGATCAAATACCAGTTGGTCCTGAGCAAAGCTGAGCCTCGTAGCCGAGAACCAAACTCCTTAATGAGTGACGTGTTGGTCGTAATCGAGTTTCACTTCGCCGTTTCTCCTCGAGATCCTTCGCTGTCTTTCTACTTCTGTTTGAGTTCGCCTCCCGGTGCCCTCGGCTTAATGTTTATTATAAAATTACTGTGTTAACTCCGTCTAGCTTTTTGTTTTGCTCTGCTTTATTTGCGGGGCTTGTTTATGTTTTGTGTATTCTTCTTCTTGTATTTGTTTGTCAGTTATTCGATTGGTGTGGGGTGAAAATGAAATAGAGATCGCCTTGTAATATTTCGTATTGTTTGTCTTTGTCCAGTTTCGAAAGGTCTTGAAGTTTGTCTTCCAGTCATTGAGAGGTGAAAATTATGTGCTTCATATTATTAAGTACACTTTCATTATTCGTGTCTGGTAATTTTCTGCGCTCATGCAATGATCACTTTTTTGCTATACCACCCCCCAAGAACCGAATTATATAGGAACTATCAAGTATCCCGGGGTATTCAATTGCTTAAACACCTGATCGTGGTCGCATCAGTGTGCGATTTATCTATGAAAGCTGAAAGTAAATTTGTCGAATTGTGTTATTGTTGTCTTTTGTAGTTCTTGTGTATTTTTCTATCCAAATTTAATCTATCAGTTTAAATTAGGGGAAATACATATCACAAAAGAAAAATTGTAAAATTGGCGTTCAGAAAATATTTGTTACAAGCACATTACAAACAGATGATGGTAATAAATAAAAGTTATTACTATCTAAGTTACGACAAATTTAATTATAATCTGATATATTGTATTACAATATTATGGAAAAGACTGCCGTAACCTTATCTTACATATATATGTGACAGGAAAGAAAGGTTATAATTATATATTATATATTATATATTTTTTGTAAAATGTCACAATATCTATTTAATTAAAAATATTTGACCTTTTCTGCAAGAAAAATTCAACAACTTTAATTGTTTGTTTATGTGCTTAGCTAAAGTGCACAAGTTTAAAAAAATCTTATAAAATTATACACATATCTAGAGGATGTGTATACAAAAAATGTGGATTAGGGTAACATAATAATATATCATTCTATATACGTATTTTTAAGTTTAATAGAAATTATTTGGTGGCCCTAATAGTTTTTATTAACTTAAATTTTCCCTATGAATTTTTTAGCAACTAACACAAAGAGAGTAAAAACCGTTCTGAGTTCCGTAGTCATCTATGTCTTTCAAAAATTTTAATGCAAGTTAATCAAAATGATTTCAGTTAAAATTTCTCATCAAATGTTACGTGACTAGATAAATTTTTTCGATTTTCTTAAATCCATTTTTGACACCATAAAGTGGGGAGACAAATTACATATTTGAAGACTAATACTTTATAAACGAATCACAAAAATTTTAATTGTTACGTGGAACTCCAAAATGATGTCGAAAAACTTATTTGATGATAGGATGCGCGAAAAAATTGATCCTTATTATATATGTGTACTTATACAATTGATATTTTACTGCACATTAATTGAGATCCACAATAGAAGTTTCTCTTTGCTAAATTTAACGTACATAGTCAAGAGAAAATATCAAGCTTCAACGAAAAAGTATCAACCTGTATTCTTATTAAGATTTATTTTCCGTTATTGTAGGTATATACGTATTTAAGTTGGATGTAATTAAATTTGTATCTTAATTATAAATATGTGATTAGGATACAAAGTAACTTACATGCAAATATGTGAACGAGACTGCAATCCTTTAATCCGTAAGTAAATTACCACTCTGATTAAGTAAATTATAATCGCTGCGGTAATCAGGTATCAAAGTCAAAAAATATATTTTTACCAGGAATTAATACTTTCACTACGGGGCACTTTATAATGCCGCTATAAAAGAAAACAGGCTGATAAAAATCTTGATCCGTTTAAAAATTAATGAAAACTGTACAGGTCCATATTTGCTAATGATATCTTTCTGGAGAAATAAATCAAAAGACAGTTATTCGATAATTATCTCCCAATTACCAAAATTACGCAACGTGGAACGCGTTAACTATTTGTATAAATATAACATAGAGACACTGCATAATGTTTTTTGTTCAGAAGTATCAGTTCTAATGAGCTTTTCCGTAAACACGTTATTTTTTCGGAACATTTCCGTGGTAGCCTCGCTAAAAAAGTATTACTTATTATACGAATATATACAGCAAAAGAGAGATATAAACTATCGAATCGGAATTCAGATGTATGACAGATTATTATAAAGAAATGCAATATATAATATCATTACTCATTATATAATATCATACTCATTTTGGGTAATTTTGTTATTTTCATAAACATTTTGGCAAAACATAGTTTAAAAGATATCGATTGGTGCTGTTCTCATTGACAACAGAAGTTTAGAATACCTACCGGATGTGAAACATCTAAATTTTTTATATTGAAATATTTTTATTTGGACGAATTGAAAATGAAAAGAAACATTGATGATAGCTGTTAACGATAAAATAATAATTTAATTTTGTTATTTTATTTTTATAGAATAATTTATCATAGAAATATTTCTTAACAATCTATTGAAAATATATTTAGTAATTGTATAACACTATTAACCAACAAGGCGCGAAACTAACCAAATGACAGATGGTGACGTACCATCAGAACATTTTAATTTTCATTGAAAAGCGCCAATTGATTTTTCACGTCAATAAGAATCGATTCCATTATTTATTTATTTTTCAACGGGATACTTGTTGGGAACCTGCATATATTTATATCGAACAAGCATGTGCTTAGGCTTGATAATATTCTTATCTTCATTTAGTAGTATTGTATCGGATAATATTTATACAACAATATATTATCACTAATTTCTCTCCCGCTCTGTTGCGACCGAATGTAAATAGTAAAAGTGAAATATTAAAATTATCCATTTTTTGTCATGAGATAACTTTTACTAACTTGTCTGATAAAATATGTCGCTTTATGTCATTTTTTAAAACTTACTTTATTGATTTATTGATTTCATTTTAATTAAATTATTATATTTATTAATTAATACAAAACGGAAGTATTTATACTTTCATACCAAGGCGTGGTGAACACTTGATGTAAATAAAAGTCTTTGATATCTTTAATTTAGGGCAGTGTCCCACGAAATTTGGAATTAATGACGAGCCGTTTATGTATTTTTAAACGATATATACCACACTGTACTAAATAAAAATATTACCTGATTTGTTATTTGTATTCACGGGTGAATATGGTAAAACTATCGTAGACTAATAACTAGAAGTATCAAAATACCTTATAAACAAATCGGATTTCTCTCATATCTTTTCAATATTATGTCAGGATTGTATAAAGTAAAACTTTGTGAAGCTTATTAAAGAAGAGGGGGCATTTATCTAATCTCGGCCGAGGATAGCGTGACACAGACGTAAGGATCTATAGTAAACAATGAAAAAAAAAACAAATAAATTGCAATTTACAAAGTAATTACGAAAAATGTATGCCATACTATTATTTATGACGTACAGAAGTTTAATACGAATGTTAACCCATTTACCAGAAAAATGAAGCAACTTCCACAGCCAACAATCAACTAACTTGAAACTGTGCCATTTGTAACATTATGGAAACATTGCATGCCAAGGAGTAGCTACGCGACTTATCGAAATTCAATGGCGGAATTTAAGTTTGTCTTGAGTAACTCACACTTCGTGGATAGTTACCGTCGTATTCAAGCAGTTTTTTTTTCTTTTCTTCCACGTGAAAGCTAAACCGCATGAAAAGTGAAAATAATGGAGATGAAGTATATCTAAGATTTCTGAAATTATAAAGTAAAAGTAGATGTTTTGAAATTTAGTTCTTGGAGACACTGCAATTTTATGCAATTACTTGTTGCCAGGTGAGCATAATTTTGCAACATATTTTTGTTGGGAAACCAACTGCAAGAGTTACAAGAAGGAAATGTATAATTATATTAATTTTTCGCCTATTATATTAATATCCTATTCGTGTTTAAACTGTGATATTAGATATGAATTATAGTCATTTTCGTGTTATATATTACTTTGCGTTAAATGAGATGGACCTTAAAAGATGGCATTGAAAACAGTCAAAGATAATAAGTTTTTCCGAATAATTACAGTTGAATACAGGTTTAATGCCTCAAAGAATGTATATATATATATATATATATATATATATATATATATATATATATATGTATATATATATATATATATATATCAGTGTGAATCGCGAGTAAAAAGCTAGTGTGAAATAAATCCGGTTTTATGTTGACCAGTGGTATAAATATTTAACAAAGATGGTGTTCTTAACAAGATCAGGACAATATCATTAGATATTAAATGTAACTTCGAACAAAGTCAAATATTTACTACAGAAAATATTATAGTAATGCCACACCATTAGAGACACACTTTTAAGCATGTATAATCATCATATTAATATTCAACAAAATATGTACCAAACGAGTAACTAAGTAATTTCCTTCCCGAAATACTGAAAATGACACTAATAAATAAAATAAGTTATAAATATGTAAACTACATTTAATTACATAAACTACATTAATAAGCAACATCACAAGTCTTCTTAATTTATTTAAATAATAAAAAGGCTAGTTTACAGGTACCACGAAACAGACATTTTTAAAAGCCTACTTTCAACCGAATTAAAAAAGGACAAAATAGAAAATTTTGAATATACAGATTTCCCATAAGATTTGTTTCATTTTATAAAGAATATTTTTTAATCAAAAATTATTCTTATAATAAAACCCTTAAAACACTTTTTCGTAAATAATTTCAATATCAGAACTATCTGTCTATTGAAATTATTTACGAAAGAGAATTTTAAGAGCAAGTACTGAAAATAATAGAAAACCATAAAAATATTTTCCGATTTTTTCTTTGTTTTAGCATACATCTAAGTAACCCAATTTAGAGGAAGTTTTTCGAAAACATGGGGATTTACTTGAAGTAAAATTAAATTTTGTTTATATCAGAATACTTTTGCTATATCGTAAGATATGCTAATTTCATATTTTTTAAAAATTCGTTTATATAGCATTAGTACAACACAACAAAGAAGTAACTACTCGACGAATAGTAATAACACAAATTCATCAATACATGGCGCTACATGTATTTTAGACGGACGTCATTTTTTGGTCATAAAGTTTTCAATGTTGTACATATTCTATATAAGATTACTCTGTTTCCTCAATTTGTTAAAAATTTTAATCAGTTGTAAGTATACGTCATTTTACTACTTCGGTAGATTTAATTTTGAACGGAAAAAAATTCTTTATTGTCTATACATGTAATAAAAATCTAAAATTGGCCGATCTTCATATCCAAGGTATTTATGAAAAAAAAAAGATTTATGGAAAACATAAAAATGTAAGAAAACACAAAAATAATATTTTTCAAATTTTTCTCTCTCTGTTTCTTTGCCTCTAAGTCGGTTTATTTGTTCGCGCATCACACAAGAATAGCTAAAGTGATGACAATTAAGTTTACACTGATGGATTCTGTTAGGTCTGTGATAATATACAGGATATATTTTATCGCGAACCACCAACTAAAAAGGTGACATGGTAATTTGAGATTTAAATACAAAGTACACTTTCTTTAAAAAGTTACTTCTTTAATTATTATAATGAATAGAGTATCGTGTATTAAGCTTACAGTTACCAAAGTCTTTTTTAAATGTCCACAGAAAAGGTGTCGCAGGCATAGTAAATTTAAATAATAAGAATAAAAGTTGATAAGCAGTAAGGGACAAAAATTGTAAAAACGCTGTTTTTAACTGAATTTAACGAATGACGAAAAAAAAACTTTGTATATATATATATATATATATATGTGTGTGTGATTATATATATATATATATATATATATGTATATATATATATATATATATATATATATATATATATATGTATGCATATATCATATTTACAGAAGGAAATAATTAGTATTTATTAATGTTCTAGACTTAACCCCCTTACAAACTGTTGCGAATAGCTTTGTTCCCTGGATAGATTTCATTATATTATTATGTGTTGTACTAGGTGACCATTCTTATCCTGCTATGTTGTTTTGGTAATAGTAAGATCAAACGATTACCTGTTAACTTATAACGCAAACGCTGCTTGAAAATAAATAATCGATCGATAGTAGTGAAGTTGTATTCTCGCTATCTTTCAGGGCCGTCTCAAGTCATATGGCCCCTGTCACTTTTTTGTCTGAGGACACCTCTAACAGATGTTATTCTCTAAACTTCTTTAAGTTAACAAACTGTCGTAGTTATTGGGAAGTCTTTTCAATATTTTGTCCCGAAATAAATATTTCGAAGATTAATTTCATCAATGGCTTCAACTCGATAAACAATTGTACATGTTTGAACAATAAATAAAAACTATTGACTATTGTATACTCCCAGAATCCCAAATTTGTGATCTTTAATGGGTAAAAATCAAACATATCTGTTGGAATACCGTCTTTTATGTATAGGAAAAAAAACTATATTGTATGTACTTTCCCGGAATTTCTACATTTTTTTAAAGTAAGCTTGCAATGTGTCAAATTCGCTTAATAACTTCGTACATACCAAACAATTTTCGTTACTGGGGCATCAAAGATTGTGGTCATAAAACGGATATACGTTCAGTGCAATAAGACGGATAAACATCACAGTTCTAACAATCTTTTTTAATGCACTTTTTCACATATAATTTATATCGAGATATTAAGTTAGTACCAAAAGATTTGCTTCGCGTGAAGTAAGGATAATGAACAGTCGGTGAGTCGTCCCGTGCTTACATACGAAAGGGAATATAGCAACCTTTTCTTTTAGGATTTACACCGTTCTTTCACTTATGTCAAAATTAAAGAGTTTCTATTTAATTTACGAACATTTCGGAGAAGCTGCTACTGTTATTTTCAAAGACATATGTTCTCAGCAAATTCAAAATTAACGTATCTTTTCCATAAATACTTCGTTAAAATAAAAGCTGGGATGGTTTGAAAGGTCTTTTTGTGAACAAATATTGTTTTTATTTAACAAAAGTAATTGTCCATAATATGAATATATTTTTCAATTTGGCATCTAATTCTCCCACCACTAAATTCTCTAAATTAAACTTCTAAATTGTCGTCGCTGTGGTGTGTTCGATTCCCGGCCGTTCGCCGACTGAACTGGTGTTATGGTTGGCTGTAAAAGATTGCTCTCCTAGCAATAAGTTCACCATATGTATCAATTAGATACATTAAAGTAGATACATAAATAAATAAATTTTCTAATTAATTTCTCTTCTTTCCTCATTTGAAAGACGAGGAGACGTAAAAAGAAACTTCTGAGAGGTCTGTTGGTGTAATTGTATGACTCTTGAATCACTAGGACATAACCGTTTCAAAATTCAGTGTTTTATTATACTAACTAAATGATAAATATAAAAAATGTACTGATTATAACTCCAAAGGCGAATAAATTTTCTTTTATCTACGACAAAAAAGTAACGTATGACTTACTTTCTTAACCGCACCCATAGTTTTAAAGGAAATGATGTTATAAATGTGCGATTTTCTCATTATTTTGGTATCAGTTATATTCAAAATAATGTTTTGATAGACAGACAGAATTAAATTATAAGATGAGCCGGTGGTAGAAACATGTTCTATATGTATCAGTTTAGAAATAGGAGTCTCGTTGGTTACCGGCTCAACAGACTACGAGTAAAGACGATACTATGAGTGGTCGCAAGGCAATCACGGCGAAACTGAGCGCGAGTAAAGATGAGTGGGTCACATGGACAAGGACAATGGAAACCGAAGTTACTCTGACAATTACTATATACACCAGGCAACGCGGAAGATAATAAGAAAGATAACTTAGACGATATCCACTAGAAAGCTGGCCGGAGTTGGATATTGAAAGCTCGAAACCACGAACAGTAGAAAACAGTGAGGAAGACTAAATCCAAAAGAAAAAATTGATAAATAAGTGATCGATATGACGATTAGTTGAGTAATATTCACATGTTCCAGAATGTTTGCAAAGATATTAAGTATATAACTTCACTACTATCGATCGATTACTCCCTTCAGTGTAATGTGCGTTATGGGTTAACAGTCAGTAGTTTGACCTTACTAATATCAACAGAAACAACTTTGCAGTATAAGAAAGGGGCAAACTCATATTGTAATTATCAGCATATATTTTTCCTATACATGAAAGACAGTATTCTAGTAGAGAGGTTTGGTTTTTACCCATTAAGGCATTTGTATCAAACGTGTCTTTAACTAGGTAGGTTTTCATGTTGCTGACACAAGTACAGGGGTCAAAAGTTTCTTTTTTAATTTTTCAAACCTGAGAGTTTACCGAATTCAAGCCATTGGTGAAATAAATCGGTGGAATATTTATTTAAAAACAAATTATTTAAAATACTCTAAAAACCTCCCAGAGGGGCTCTCAGATACAAAGCTGACAGGGGCCCACCCGTATTTGACTCAAGGTGTATCATGCAGAGTGATCCCAAGCATTGCTTTTTCCAAAACTCTCTACGTGAACCAGAGCTTTACATCGGATAATACTTTCATGGTTTTGGTTTCACTCTCATAAACGGTAGCTGGCAGAACAAACTGCCCGAATATTGTTACTTTCATTACTACGGACAACAGTTACGTTTGGTAAAAGCAAAATTGAAAAAAATTAAATTGAATTAACACCCGCTTATTATCTAAACAATTTTTACGTGATTCTGAACGTGAATTTTACTCATTCTGTTGGCTCTTTGGAATTTGAGATACTTCCGCGAGACATTACAAAAATAAGGAACACTTTTATAACTCAGTTACTCAATTCGTACCTTCAATGAGCGTCGACAAACTTAAAAAAGACACTTTTTGTAATAGATCCTTTCAACTTTCTGAATGTATATGGGTACAAGATTATATCTTGCCTCATCCACTTGCAGAGTGTACTAACATTGCATGTATACTAAAGTGTTAAATCTATGCATTCTACACGCTGAACTTGCTTCAAATTAGAAGAACCATCTGATTTTGATATTTGTTTCTAGTTTACAAAGGAATAACATTGTAAACTCATTTGATTGTTTTCAATTGACGATTGTCTATTAATTGAAACCAATCTCACTACATAATTAAAATGCAAAAAGTATATTGGATTTTTGGTTCAAACTGTAACTTAAAATTAGGCTCATAAGAGGTAAATAAAGTAAAAGAAAATTCAGTGTACAGAAAGTGACATCAATTTGTAAGCATTACGATTTCGAAATGCTGCGTGGTCTTTTCTAATGTACTTCCTGTACATAGCCTCCATAACATATGGCCGTAGCGGTAGATCTATGTTCCAAATTAATTCCAATTTCGTTCGTCGCACAAGGAAAATTCGTAGCGCTACGGAATGAGACCCACAAAGAGAGCGAAGAGCGGCCAAGGCAACAAAGTAGAAGAGAAAGCGGATGCCACTGACATGTTTAATCTGCCCTCGCGTCGTCTCGCTCGACGACTTAAGTATTTTTGTAGATTCGCAGTGAGTAGCGCGGGTGGCGTTTCGAAAATTTTGTTCTGTTCCTTGTGAATGGCGGCGAGATTTAATCTGGCCAATCGTAAGGATGCGGGTTTGTGCTGTGTTACCTTACGTTGTAACGTGAATATACGTATGGAGCATTAGCAAAATTTAACACTGCTCAAGCATTGTCGGTATAGTGAGTCCAATTTGCTTCTTTCTTTGTATTTTGTATTAATATAATGTTTTCTTTGTATTTTTTAATATGTAAATTTATTTTAAATTTATTATATTTATTGATTTCATTATGATTCTAATATATAAGACATAAAATGACAAAGTATTGCGTTTTATATATTATAATATCGGAATATGATATCGTTATATTTTTAATTTGTAATCGTTCTTTTTATTTGCCTATCGTTATACTAAGCGTAAACTAGATTTTAACACTTGTTAAAATCTATATATTCTACAAAGACTCCAAACAATTTCTTTGCAATGATAATACTTTCTTTTGATTCAATGGATTAATCCCTTCATGGGTGCAAATTTGGGCCTCGTCGATTAGATTGCAATCGTATATTTATACTGATGACAAGTCCGCGAATTCGGTCACATCGGTATTGCGATGCAATGAATATGTACAAATATTATTAACAAATGTAATGAATTGAATGTTGGCAAAAATCGTAAGAAGTATTGTTATATTTAACACCTTGTCCCAGAATAGTGGGAAAATTAAACCTAATCGGTTATTTTTGTATTTTTTATTGCCTACCGACTTTTAATAAGTCTGCAGTTATATCAAAAAGCATAAGCGCAAATAAAATATATAACTCTCAGTCACAAATATATTTATAAAAGTTACGTTTGACTTGTGCTAATTCCCTTAACAAAAGAATGATTTAAATACATTTTGATCCTGTGTGTGAATAATTGTATCAGTGAATTGATTTTATTTTAGGCCTAAGAAACGAATTTTTTTTTCGAAATGAAACTTTTTAAAATGTGTGATGAAGTGAGAATATTATACCTGGATTTTTGGCCTTATAAAACGTGGAAATTATTAAGTAAATCAAAATTATCAGACAATCCTAAATTCGTCAATCCTTTATAACTGAATTTTGTATAAATTAGTAAAATTTATATATTTTATTGATACGCAATTTCACTTTAAAAGTTTGCATTATTATGCAAAATTTTTTATAAACAATTTAGTTAATTTATACTATTACAACCTGACAATTTTATTTTGAAACCTCACGGCCGCTGGAAATATTGGTTTTGTTAATGAATTTGGAAATGGTTTGCGATTGGAAAAATCCCGCATTCTGTGCTGATTATTAGATACTGAAAGTAATAGTTAAAAAAAAAGAAAATAATATCAAAACTCAGTAATACATTAAAATGAAACCAGATGGAAACTATGGTATTCATAGTTTATGAAAACTATTCATATTCCATCGTTTCTAAATCTGTGACCAAAATAATATGAGTAGAGAAGCGAATAAATAAATCCAGTTATATAAGCTAGTTTAATAACATCTGTAATAACTTGTAAAGGTCACACGGTGAATTCTACTTCAAAATCTATAACCTAAAATTATTAAACTACTCAACTTTATCAGGGCTGAATAGCTTTACAGGTCGGCCTTAGTTTGTGAATGTTATTTATTACTTCTCACATAAGCGTATTTCGACGTAGACACTAATACATTAAGTAGCAATGTAATGATTTGTGGGTATCAAAATAAACATTTAAGTTGGTGTATATTATTTTTATTTAATTCATACATTTTTAATAAGTACCACTTGTCCATATTTAAACATCGCATTATTCGGTAAATGGTTTCATGTGAATTTATTCCTTGTCTCAGTGTTCGGCAAGAGTTTCAAGGTTTTGCGATTTGTTATTGCGCAAACTGTACAATAATTCTATAGGACATCAGGGTCTATTAGTTCATCACATTGTGAGAAAAAGAAAAATAGCGTATTTTTTGGGGTTTGAAATTGAAAAATTGTCTGAATTGTTGTTATTTGTAACGAAAAACATTTATGTATCTTAAAAAGTCTATAAAAAGGATGTGAGATTATTAAGTTTAAAAATAATGAAATTATACCTTAATGACAGAGCAGTGCATTTTGAAATTTGACATTAGTTAGGGAAGGTGTTGAATTTTGTCGAAGTGAAATTTTGTAACTCACTTTCCGCCTGGCCTTATTCGATGATGGCACAGGTTTATAATTATACTTAACTAATATGAGTTTTATAAACTATACCTCGTTCAATAAATTGAACTCAAAAAGTATATTGGATAGATGTGGGCAATACGTAGTATAACCACGACCAATATTTAATTCTAACTTCTTTAAAAAAAATTATCTCCACCAGCACAAAATAAAAGAGACTACATAGATTTATCCCGTTATATTTTACATTTATATATGTGATTTCTCACCGTCATCCAACTCTTTTTTTTCATCTTTTCTTTTTAATTACAAAATCAGTCGTTTCAAAATTGATCGTACTCTAAATTATTATACATGACTAAGTATTTTTCATATTGGGTCCTTTATTTTTCATCAGGTTACCTGTTATATTTATTATTATAATTCTTGACCTCGTATAAAATTTTCTTTGACCAATCTTCTAAAAGCGACATCCAATACCACGAGTATCTTCTGTATAATTAAAATACTGGTGCCTAGGATAGATTGAACATCACTTTCCATCTAGTTTCAGATTTTGCTTTTAAAATATTAATTCCGTGCAGGCTGTTTTTTATATTTTCAGCTTTAACGTATTCCGACATAATACCTATGTTCCATTCTGAGAATTGTGTGTTTTTTTCTGCTTAATACTTACAGTGAGAAGAAGGTAATGTCAATTATCAGCAAATTGTAGGAGTAAAAATAAAAAAATATATGCTCAATTTAATGGAACAACTTCATTCTACTGGAATCAATATTGTGATTTATAGCTCCTCTTTGAAGTACTTCTAATCATTTTAAAATTGTCTCCTTGTGCCATTTTTGTCATAAAGTCCACAGAAATGTTACAAATGTGTATATATGTACACACACACACACACACACACACACACACACACACACACACACATATATATATATATATATATATATATATATATATATATATATATATATATATATATATATGCACCGTTATGTATTTTATCTTTCAAGATAACTTAAGGCAAATTATTATTGTATTCTTACAACTTCATCCCTATAATCACAGTATTTATTCAGAAGAAAGATGGATAATAAAAAATGAATATAATTAATAATAACCGAATAGTATAACATATTTAATACCATAAGTAGTAGGAATCATCCAGAAATCGAATATAATATTCGACCGACAAACTCTTGAAAAATTGTTCTTTTCTCATTTATTTCTAATTCTTATGAAGAAGATGACATGTTAAACAATAATTTTTTTATAAGAAGATCCTTGTTCTTTTTTCTCCAATTTCTTGTACGTTGAGTTGAAGTGAATTATTAAACTTTGCTAATGTTACTCTAAATGCAAAACTCAAATAAGCCTATTATTTTTCAGCTAATCATGAAAATTATTTGACTTCCAATTACTTTCTCATCCCTCAAGAAATGTAAAAAGAATGAAAACCTAAGCCTTTTTTTAACTCTATAATTTAATTACAAAATAGAAGTAAGCATTTTAAATTATTTTAACACGTTCCGCTTAATGAGTGGCAACCAAATTAATTAATTACTAAGTTTTATCATGGAATTACCTAAGTGATCTATATAACGGCTAATTTAAAATAAGACGGAGCGAATTAATAAAACGTATTCAACGCGTAGAGATAGATTAATGAATCTAATAGTTTTATACTGAATTTTATATCTTAATATTGCAAAGATAAGAAAAACGTTATTTTAAACAGTTTAGAAATGTAAAATTCATTGTAAATTGGATCAAGAAAAAAAACGTACAAAAACGTAAATGTAAAATTCATTGTAAATTGGATCAAGAAAAATAAACATAGCCGAAGTCGTATTTTTTATATATGAATTTTGATATAATTCTGAATGTTAAACTTTATAAATATAGAATCTCTTACATAAATAATGACATATAATCTATGGATCAACATATATGTAAAGAAACATAATTAAAATGGACAATGGATAACAAAAACTCCAATGTTTGATTTACACACGAGAAACGCACATACGCACACACACACACACACGCGCGCGCGCACACACACACACACGCGCGCGCGCACGCGCACACACACACACACACACACACACACATATATATATGTATATATAATAGTATCCATGGTACAGAACCGACACATAGAAAAATGCAACTGGTGATCCCTTAATATTATTTTCTGTAATATCCAATATCAGGGTAACTGTAGTGATTATTCTATAACCATATTATTAAAGTGCCAATATTATGAATATATTGCACTTTAATAATAAGGTTATAGAATAATCACTACTACCTAATACTTATTGGGGTAGCATCCACTGTATCTAATTATTATACTTCAGCGAGTCCACTTGGTAGGCAAGGAAATATAATTTACAAGAATTAAACAACCGATAAGACATGTACTATACATATTGTATTTTGAACAGTTACACGTATCGATTGAATGCATGAATTATCACGACGATCTCAGGTATAGATATTTCATTTCGCGGATGCAGATTGCCTTTCACTAAAATAATCACGGCAGTACTACGTATGTATATCGTTGTCTTATCGATCACGTAAAATATGACAAGTACATTTATAAAACATGAAACTAGGATAATCCAAAGTTACCCATTGCTGTACCTTTCCTACATATGGATATACGTGAAGAATAACATACAGGAGTCAATAATAGTACGATATGCGATATAATTAACGGCGATCTATTTATATTTATACGTCTAATTCAAATTGAATGGACATATAAATATTATCGACCCATTTTCTTTCATCTGTTTGTATCTTTCGGTATTGTTATTATAATCCTGATCCGTTGTAATGTAATAAATAATTAAATATTAATTTACACAGCACAATTAGGTCAAACATATAAATTTGATATTTTACACTTAATACACAGTAAACCTAACAAAAAAAGACAATAAGAAAAAATACCAAAGCACTAAGTAATTTATTTTCTCAAATAAATCGAATATTAAGACCAATCTTAATCTTCGAAACTATTATTGGTTTGCAAATTCGGATCATCATTTAAGTCGGAACTGTCTTGTAATTTAACATTAATCTGTAATCGGAACCAACGAGCTCTAGAAGCGTTTATTCAGTTTCCACAATACGACAGCAGATAGATTTGGCCAAATGACTTCTCAATTTTGCTGTCACGTTCCGCATTTCATTTATATTAGAAGTAACATTTTGATCATTGTAAGTTTGGAAAATACTAGTTACTATATTTAACTGTAAATAGTAAAATTTCAAAATTGTAATGTTTCGAAATATCGTCAATTTTTAATTTTTGAAATATATATTTATTTTATAATTTCGTAAAGTTTTACCTTTCTGAAAGTTGTTTCACATTCTTCTCCGCATTTATATTGCTTTGTTTAGGGTAAACGTGAGAATATATATATACATATATATATATATATATATATATATATATATATATATGTATATATATATATATATATATATATATGTATATACACACACACACACACACACACACATATATATATATATATATATATATATATATATATATATATATATATATGTATGTAAGTAATACGCGTGAACACAGCATAGCAATCTTAGTAATAAATTAACTCCCCCCCTTTTTATTGCGCATCCTGTAAGCATATGAAGAGAAATTGGTGTTATATCTGTATGTAGAAAGATATATATTTAGCTTTCGGTTACTTTATCGCATCAACTTTATTCTATTCATCAAGTCTCGATTTATTTGCCTACAATAGTTTTGTCTTGACCTTAATGAAAGTGTCCTACGTTAAAAATCTTAGAATATTACTAAAATAACTTAAGTCCTAAGGCTAAAGATTAAATTACTCAAAAATAGAAGTAACGAATTTGAAGCATTTTACTTGTTTACTTAATTAACATGCCCTTTGCTTATAAATATTACGATCGTGTAATATTATTAATCGGGTGTCGAAATAAATTTCAAATGTCACGCTAAAATGTATTTAACTAACGTTCATTACAGCGTTAAGTTAAATATAATCTTGCTCTACTTACTGGTTCTGCTTTATTTTATATTCTTAGAAAAATGAGAGTGTTAACTGAAGTTTACTTCGTAAGAAAGACTATGACTTTCTTTTTTATTAAACAATAATACCTTAAAAAGAAAGCATATCCAGCGTAGCCGGAATTAAAACTCTTATAATTTTTCAAAACACATTTGAAAGATGAAAAATAGTGGCACATATCTTTACGCTCATAATTTTATCTGTTACGTGATACAGATAAAATTGCGATCGTGAAGAAGATTCATACAGTACCTAATTTTTTTAGAATGACGGAAATATTATCATGGAAGTTCTTCACATTATTTTTTTTATTTCGCGCTAATAAAGTACTTAGAAGAGAAAGAATTTAAATACTTATCAAATACGAGGCCGTTTCGCATTGAGCATCTTCTTACATGCAAATTTTATTTGCTCAATACTGTTTCAATTTGAAACCATTTTAGCAATAAACTATTATTATATTGAAACAATAAATTATTTGAAATAATATACAATAAATTATTTGAAATAATATTTTGTTGCTTAGTGTTATTGAAGTAAGTTAATTTTACATCTTATTTCTGAGTGCGACGCTGTGACATAAATATGAACTCGAATACACATAACATTTTACATGAGAGTTACCCATTAGTTAAGAATAAAAGTTTTTAAATTATTATCTTGAATTACATTTCGATACACAATCTGAGTTAGTTAGGTTTTAAATTGGGTATTTGACTAATTTTTTTTATTTCATTAATCATAATTTCAAAGTACAAGCTGATGAAGAGTGAAGAATTTTTTTAATAATCTTAAAAATTGACCGAGTTATAAAAGTTTCAATTTAACCTTTGGAGAAGGACGGTAATACTGTGTTGTGAGGTCATTTTTAATATTGCACATTATATTCTACGAGAGGAAAAGAGACAGGGATATACACAACTCTATGCGTATCTTCAAATATAGAAGCCTACAACTGGCTTATTTTTCTATCGATTTTTGAATTTTTTCAAGACTGGTTTTTAATTAACTTATATTTCATAATATTCTACGAAAAATATCAAAATTTAGAATGAGTCAACTACCGTATTGAATATCAAGATTATTTTAATAGTAGAAAGTGCGGCATTCGTAAACAGAGAAAGATCAACATCGTCATTTTGACGCTAGGATGTCCATTGACATTGATATGAAATTATTGTTAGATTTAATAGAGAAAAACACGTTTACTATTTATTAACTTTTATTCATTTTAATCGGAGACACATTTAGTACAAATTATGTGTTTTCTTACATGTTGAAAAAAATTTACACAAACTAGATTCTTACAAGTATCACAAAAGTAAGACGTTTTATTTCTTTTCAATTTTGTATTTATTTGACAAGTTCGTTTCTTATTTGACTTCGTGTTTTCTACCATTTCGTTTACATTTTCGGGACCGCAGAGTAGACGAACCGTGCCTGGACGCTTTTTTATTTTATTTTCTGTTCGTAACTCATAAACAAGTTGGAGTATGAATTTATGTCGATAAATATTGGTTTGAATAATTTTTCTGTAAATAACCCATGGTGATGATTTACGACATATATGTCTAATGTATACCCATCTACGAGTACTAATAAAATACCCATCTACGAGTACCAGATCTCACGGAGTATTTCTTTGTTGAAAAATAAAATTAATCAGTTTCAGGAATTTTCTTCTCGCCCGTGCTAATTTGAACACTCGAATCATAACGTGTGATACGAATTGTTTAACAGACGTTTGGTATTTCTCTTCTCGCACGTCTTATTGTACCCATTATGCTTGTTTGCTCGACTCTCAGTTTATCTGCCAGTTTTACAGAGGTAAAAAAATTATCTGTTTTTATATTGCGTCTTTTTTTATATAGGGTTACAACAGTTTCAAGATCACATGTCCTAATAATGACTCGCTTGTACGATTTTCATCTCGGCCTAAATATGGAAATCCATTACATAGACATTTGGTTTCGACATCAACCAAAACCCAGTATTTTATTGCGGACTTGTCAGGTTTGTTTGCTATATATTGCGTAAAGGGGCATCGAGTTTTAGATGAAAACAACTGTTCATCACCAGTCAAGTTTCCACCAGGTATGTATCATAATTTATCCGTCGCAAGTCGCAAAGATCATGAGACCGCATTTCAAAACGCATATATTTCATAATTTCGTTGAATCTATTCTTACTTAGTGTTTTGCAGATTACAGGTTTGCCCCCAAAATTTCGACCACATCAGATTTAAATCTAATGAACAAGAAATGTAACCGCCGCGAGCTTATAGTAATACAATGAAGGCATCAAGCTCCTCTGAAGAAATACACCAAGATTCATCGCTAGTCTATCGACGAGTTTCCGTTTGGGTACATAACTTTATGTGTCGAAGAATTGATTTGTCAACGAATAGGCGCCAAAAAGTAATTACTTTATCATTGTGAACGAATCGTTTTACGTAGGGCGTTGGGCCTGGAACTTCTCGAGGCACATTTTGATTACTGCGCCGACCTGTCTGGATTATACTCTGGGTATGTGCTACAAACTACCATTCAGTACTATAGCAGGAAGTATCTATTATCGTGCAGAATAACGTCCACCATGCCTACCTCGTCCTCCTCTACAGCTGCTCCTCGATCCGATACAGCAACGACCAAGAACCGTACTAGTCGTAGACGGGGTTTCTATCTGAATTTCTTCACTCCAATCTGAACTGAACGATAACAATCTTTTTTTGGTTATCGGTATATAGTCCGTATCTGCGGTATCAACAAATTCAACTGTATCAACACTATGTTCTCCATTCAATTCAGACTCTGAATAAGGCAAATTTTGAAAACTGCAAATATTTCTCTATTTCAAGTCAGATAAACATTTACGAGCACTTATTTGATTTTACTCAAAATAAACACAGAGTTTCAACACCGATCGAATAATAAGCAAGCAAAACAAAATATTTAGCGGTAATGTAAACAAATATTTCTAAGCACCCTCAAGTACCATAATTAACCGAGTTTTTTTGTATTGACGGTTTTTTTCAGGTATAACTCATTGTATTTTGAGAACTACTTAAAATAATAAATTCATATTTCCACAAGGACTATAAAAATACAAATATTAAAAGTCAAAGGGTATCCGGTTTAAACAAGGTGTAACTTTAAAAACATGACCATTTTACTTCACGAAATCGTCAATTTGACGACTGCGGTCTTTCTAGTGTTAAATTAAAAACTTTTTAAGTATTTCATCGAACACAAGTTGAAATTTTACGAATAGTTTTCATTTTTATGAATATTTTACAAACAATTATTCATAGTCAATACAGTAAAAATGACTATCCGATTTTTTAGTTTCCAAGTTGACCTTCGAGTCGTCACGGAGGCGGTAAGTCACATAAATTTTAGCTAAACTCTAAGTGATTAGCTTAACTCTATGTAAGACATTTTTGTCATTCCATGTAAAACTGGTTCGTACGCAGAGACACTCACTCCGACTTCTTTATCTGGCAAGGGCAATAGGAGAAAGTGGCGTTATCTCTTAAAAAAGCGACAATAATTTTTTTTTATTCGCCCCGCGAGCTTGAAAACGAAATCAAATATGTAAGCGGAGCGTAGGGGGTAATTATGTATGCAAAATGCGTTGCGCTACGCATTATGGCGGGCGGAGAGCTAAGTGAAAATAAATATTCAAGATTAGGGGAAAACATATTTTTCCAGCGTATTCTAATGCAATACAAATGGGGGAAAAGGAAATTGTGCTTTCATACGGAACGAGTTTAGCTTTGAGATATTAGGACTCAAGAGGGCGACCGCCCTAAGTCAAATGCCGGGGCACAAGGAGCTTGTCTCCCTTCTTGGACCGATTAAGACTTGAGATGAAAAGTGCAAAGTTGGGCGAAAAATTAGATTATCAGTCATAAAGCGCCATTATTATAAAAAAAGGTTATTCGCAAAAACGACAGAATGGTATAATTACTTAATAAAGAACCAAATAATAATTAATCGTATCTCGATTTATGTTATTGTTATTCTGTATCCATCCGTTTATTTGTAATGTTAATTATTTTTCATAAACTAGTAAACGCAGAGTTAAAATTCGATGTAGTGTTAACGCATGTTAAACTGCATTTATCTCAATTGTTTATTGGAAGTATTATTGGATTTATTTCAATTGTTAAGTATTTTTTTGTTTCATCATGTATCATGTAGGGAATCAAATGAAGAGCTAGTTGTTATTATTTGGGAAAATTATTTTTTTATTATTTCATACGAGATAGTAAGAATGATATCGAATATGTGTATAAAAAATATGTAATCACAATTATGAAAAATATGGCATTATTAGAAGTTCGCCTCTTTTTGCAGAAAATTATAAACAATAAAATGTAACGGAAAACTATAGAATGATTCTAAATCTTACACATTTTGAGAGATTCACAATATCTTTACGCCTGTGTAAGATATAGTAAACATTATATTTACGAGTACATGGTGTAAGATAATATTAATGTTCATAACTGGTTTGATGGAAGCATTATATACCTTAATTTTTTTTATGTGCTTAAGAGCGTACGCAATCTTCATAGTGCAAGTTTACCGCGTATTTAATAGGTTTTTATTTATATGTTCCTAATTGTGATTGCCGTTCTCCGCCAAAATGGAGTGAGGAGCGCAAATTGAATTATTCCGATCTAACACCAGTTTAGTACTAACATGGTACTTGTAACACAATCTATTGAAATTTTACTATATATGCTAGAAAAATAAGAAATATTTTACTCCAAGGGATGTATGAAGTCAATAATATACCATTTGAATATAAACGATATTCAGTGTACTACATGTTTTTGTTTTTTCGGCTTGAACACATGTGGAGGTGTCCATCTCTAGAATTCAACACATAAATTGTATATATATATATATATATATATATATATATATATATATAATTTTTTCTTTTTTTTAATTTACAAATATGCCCTACCCAAACCTAGAAGGATCGTGCGATCCACCTATACGCCCGTTTTATCCACCGTGCTTTTAACATTTCTTAAAATAATCAAAAGAAAGTGAAATAAAAAGTTCGAAAATTTCGAGAGCGAAAGACGATTTTGGTTCTTACTGCATCCTACAATACGAGTATAAAATAAATTATTCCTCAAAGTCGTTTCAAAGTTAAAGTGAGAAATATTTTGTACATTAAATAACTTTGCCAAATTTTATTGTCCAGAGAATTTATTTAAAAGTAAACTATTTATAGTAAAAGTAATATTAAAATATTATTTTCCAATAAAGATTTCTTGAAAATTGTTATTAACAAATTCTCCAATGAAAATAAATAGCCTCACAAATAATTTTGCCCATATTTCATCTATCAAAATTTGGTGTCCCTTCTCTTTGTAAATTTCCATCTAACTTTATTAACAGCTATATACGGAACAAACTCATTATCATAATTCAATGAAAACAAAAATACGACACTTTCCTAAGCCTCAGCACACAGATATGTCACGCGCCTCGACCCCACGTAGTCGGCCGAATTGCAAATTCAACAAGCATAAAGTACGTTGTCCCCGAAACATGCTAAACATAAACTGTCCCTTCTTTGTTGTCACACGGGTCCCAACCATTAAGTTATACATCTCCTTTAGCACACAAAAATGTCTCATCGTACCACAAAGATGGAACAGAAAAAGTTTTTATTTCGTTCTTAAATAGTATTTCAAAATAATCCCAAAGGTAAAGGGAGAAGGACGATGGAGTTCGAAAGGGATCGCTTTGCCGATTGGCTCCTTTGTCGCTAGCGTTATCAGTATGGGCACATCCTGCTCATAGTTAGGCCAAAGCTTCGAGCTATAACGACTTGAAACTCTCCTTAGCTTTCGTGGAGAAGTAAACCCTACACCGTTACGATACATTACATGCAATTTTATTTAAAGATATGAAGCTGAACTGATAAGCCACGGCCAAAGCTCCGGTCGATGAAGGTTTATATTTGTATGAACCCTTTCGTCAAACTCATTAAACGTCTATGGTCAAAATATAAAGAGATGTAGCGGTGTGTAACTTGCTTTTCTTTATAGCAAATGTTATAAAGCTATTATTTTTATATTTCCAAAGTTATATAGTTTACACAATTTTTTTAAAAACTTTTCTTACTTTTATCTTCTCTAATAAACAGTTTTTTTTTATATCCTTAATTTTTTGAAAAGTCAATAAATTTGCATCAACTTATCTTTGTAAATTGGTAATTTGCTGAAAAGTTGACTTTAACAATGAACACGAAAAATTGCAATTCAAAAATATAATTTTGTTCTGTTTTTAAATGTAATTTCCAAACCTTTTCTTTGTTCCATACTGCATTTATTTTTATTCTTTTAATTCCAATTTTTCTTGGAATTATCATTTTTCTTTTCTGTAACTTTAAACAAGTTGCTATTATAATTGTTTGTAATGAATAAACCATTACGCATTGAAGTCCATTCTCTTTATCTGCAGAAGCAAGCACAGCGCTATATATACAGCTTTAATTTTTTATTCATAGCCATATATCTTGTTTCCTTCTGATATTTTCTTAATCCGTTTAAACATCATATATATATATATATATATATATATATATATATATATATATATATATATATGTATATATATATATATATATGTATATATATATATATATATATGTATATTAACATTTCACACTAAGTTTATGAGTAAGGGCGCACTAGAAAGTCATTTGCATAATGTAAGGAAATTATAATTCGTTGTAAGTTTGATTTATTTCTTAGTTTTCTTATTTATATCAAGTTTATTTTGAACTTTATATTTCCTAATGTATAGATTATTTTTGAGAAGATGAAATATGGTATCGTAATCTATGTGATAGTTTATTATTTTAGAAGAACATAAGCTTTTAGAAATAATATGTTAATAACTTATTACCCATTACTTTGCTGAGATATATGAATTGTATAAAAAACTCTCATTGCAAAATAGTCAATTTATTTGCGATCTGGTACAACCAGGGTTTGAGACCTCATACACGGCTGTTTCCCTAATGGAATACCGTTAGTATTTTCGTACCAAAAAGTAATTGTGAATATATATTTTTTCTTGGGTAACTTTACGGGTTTTGTTTATTCAATCCACAATAGAAAAGGTCATCCACTACAGTTAAAAATCTAGTGAAAACCTTGCTTACGTACAGTTTGTTGTCAGATTAAATTTTTTCCCTTAATTCATTACCTCCTTTTCATTTCCTTCATAACTTCAGGTCACGTGGCATTTAGACATTACTTTTAGTGGATTGTTCTACCTTCTTATTAGTGTAGTAAATATTCTTGCTTTGATTTAGGAAGATTTCAATTTGTAGTCACGTCAACTTCTATGCTATTTCATTTGGTGACTGCTTGAATTTTAACAACAGCCGTTTAAATGAAACAAAAACCCCAATTTAACCATCTGCTGTCGGCGAAAATTTTCCCTTCTACCATTTGCGACTATAATTATCTTGCTCTCCGCCCACGTTTCGCTTGGGACTAGTAAGGTTCTCCAAACAAAAGACGCTTACAATATATTTTTTCCATAAGGGGCACATTGTACAACACGTGTTCTTTTGGAATTATCTAGAGAAGAGGTGGAAAAAAAATAAGGCAATGGGAGTAAGAAATTATATCATATAAACAATAGCAACATATTCCATAACTTTATGAGCATCAAAATATTCGATTTTCGCTGTTCGTTTTATTCCCCATTTTACTAAAAATTACAGCTTTCAAAAAATAGTTCAAAGTCATACTTATTAAAACAAAATCATACTAATTTAGTATATTATTATTTGGCAAATAGTAGATAGGAAACAATTAATAAATATTAAAATAAAGAAAGTCATACTTATGTTTCTCTGTGTTTAAAAGAAAACGAAATAAACAGTGGTATTCTGCTTGCTCAAAATATGAAAATTATAATGTCAGTCGCTTGAACTACTGTTCCACTACGGGATAAGTACATTCATATTAGGGGGTTTAAAAAAAGGACAATAAAATCATGAAATTGAGGATATTTAAAGAATGATTGATCATTTATTATACCGATCACGTTGTACGTCTCAGGATTACAATTATAAAAATCTCGCTCCCCTAATGCCCCATAATTGATGTACTACTCGAGAATGGTAGCACTCCTCACAATTCATGTAATGGTGCTATTTAAATTGGAACTATATATATATATTTCGCCGACAGCAGATGGTTAAATTGGGGTTTTTGTTTCATTTAAACGGCTGTTGTTAAAATTCAAGCAGTCACCAAATGAAATAGCATAGAAGTTGACGTGACTACAAATTGAAATCTTCCTAAATCAAAGCAAGAATATTTACTACACTAATAAGAAGGTAGAACAATCCACTAAAAGTAATGTCTAAATGCCACGTGACCTGAAGTTATGAAGGAAATGAAAAGGAGGTAATGAATTAAGGGAAAAAATTTAATCTGACAACAAACTGTACGTAAGCAAGGTTTTCACTAGATTTTTAACTGTAGTGGATGACCTTTTCTATTGTGGATTGAATAAACAAAACCCGTAAAGTTACCCAAGAAAAAATATATATTCACAATTACTTTTTGGTACGAAAATACTAACGGTATTCCATTAGGGAAACAGCCGTGTATCAGGTCTCAAACCCTGGTTGTGCCAGATCGCAAATAAATTGACTATTTTGCAATGAGAGTTTTTTATACAATTCATATATCTCAGCAAAGTAATGGGTAATAAGTTATTAACATATTATTTCTAAAAGCTTATGTTCTTCTAAAATAATAAACTATCACATAGATTACGATACCATATTTCATCTTCTCAAAAATAATCTATACATTAGGAAATATAAAGTTCAAAATAAACTTGATATAAATAAGAAAACTAAGAAATAAATCAAACTTACAACGAATTATAATTTCCTTACATTATGCAAATGACTTTCTAGTGCGCCCTTACTCATAAACTTAGTGTGAAATGTTAATATACATATATATATATATATATATATACATATATATATATATATATATATATATATATATATATATATATATATATATATATATGATGTTTAAACGGATTAAGAAAATATCAGAAGGAAACAAGATATATGGCTATGAATAAAAAATTAAAGCTGTATATATAGCGCTGTGCTTGCTTCTGCAGATAAAGAGAATGGACTTCAATGCGTAATGGTTTATTCATTACAAACAATTATAATAGCAACTTGTTTAAAGTTACAGAAAAGAAAAATGATAATTCCAAGAAAAATTGGAATTAAAAGAATAAAAATAAATGCAGTATGGAACAAAGAAAAGGTTTGGAAATTACATTTAAAAACAGAACAAAATTATATTTTTGAATTGCAATTTTTCATGTTCATTGTTAAAGTCAACTTTTCAGCAAATTACCAATTTACAAAGATAAGTTGATGCAAATTTATTGACTTTTCAAAAAATTAAGGATATAAAAAAAACTGTTTATTAGAGAAGATAAAAGTAAGAAAAGTTTTTAAAAAAATTGTGTAAACTATATAACTTTGGAAATATAAAAATAATAGCTTTATAACATTTGCTATAAAGAAAAGCAAGTTACACCGCTACATCTCTTTATATTTTGACCATAGACGTTTAATGAGTTTGACGAAAGGGTTCATACAAATATAAACCTTCATCGACCGGAACTTTGGCCGTGGCTTATCAGTTCAGCTTCATATCTTTAAATAAAATTGCATGTAATGTATCGTAACGGTGTAGGGTTTACTTCTCCACGAAAGCTCAGGAGAGTTTCAAGTCGTTATAGCTCGAAGCTTTGGCCTAACTATGAGCAGGATGTGCCCATACTGATAACGCTAGCGACAAAGGAGGCAATCGGCAAAGCGATCCCTTTCGAACTAAATCGTCCTTCTTCCTTTACCTTTGGGATTATTTTGAAATACTAGTTAAGGACGAAATAAAGACTTTTTCTCTTCCATCTTTGTGGTACGATGAGACATTTTTGTGTGCTAAAGGAGATGTATAACTTAATGGTTGGGACCCGTGTGACAACAAAGAAGGGACAGTTTATGTTTAGCATGTTTCGGGGACAACGTACTTTATGCTTGTTGAATTTGCAATTCGGCCGACTACGTGGGGTCGAGGCGCGTGACATATCTGTGTGCTGAGGCTTAGGAAAGTGTCGTATTTTTGTTTTCATTGAATTATGATAATGAGTTTGTTCCGTATATAGCTGTTAATAAAGTTAGATGGAAATTTACAAAGAGAAGGGACACCAAATTTGATAGATGAAATATGGGTAAAATTATTTGTGAGGCTATTTATTTTCATTGGAGAATTTGTTAATAACATTTTTTAAGAAATCTTTATTGGAAAATAATATTTTAATATTACTTTTACTATAAATAGTTTACTTTCAAATAAATTCTCTGGACAATAAAATTTGGCAAAGTTATTTAATGTACAAAATATTTCTCACTTTAACTTGGTAATATCTAATTTCATTGATTGAATCCGAAAATTCTTCTTCTTGTATTAAAATAGAAACAAAGCAACAAATTGTATCTATCATTAATCGAAAATACCTCGATAACTGAGTTTTAGCGCCTTTAGTTAGAAAATTATTTAAAATGGAGCATTCACTCTCTATTCATCTCTTCACATCATTTTTTTTAGAATACTTTTGATAAACTGTTGGGAAAACTCTTACCTTTCGCTGGTATTTCAGTATATACATGTGTTATGAACGTTTTACGTAAAACTGTAACATACATTTCTAAATCTACATCCGGTTTACTTTTATATAACAACATTAAAAATCATAGTAAAATAAAAATATAAAATATTATACGAATCGAAATACTGAGGGTCTAATACCTTGTCCTTCATTACAGCACGATATATGCCACTTATAATTGTTTGTGTATTCGTAGTTGCCCATATTTTTATTTTATTTTTATTACATTACAGTTTACAACTGCATTAATTTTTCATAAATGTTACTTCTGGTTGGCTGGAAGAAATTGCTTCTATGAAAATATGTCTGTTATGTGTACACATAACTTTAGAAAATTCAATTAAATTTAATAAGCAAATAAATCAGTTTGATCGAGGTTTACGTCACATACTCGTATGTAAAATATTACATATGTGGTTTTGTGTTTGTTTTTAGACGTAGGTAGCCAGTAAGGCACACATCTCAACAAGGAACTTATCAGCTCTATTAACATACAATTTTTTGTATCGAATTTGTACCTATATTGGGGAAAATACGTAATTTTTTTTACTCCCGTTACTTTAATTTCTTTAATAACTTTATTACATAAATTTCATTTAGGCGAATTGAAATATTGCTTAAACTTTTTTTTTTAATTTGTACGCCATTAATTTTACACACTACGAGTATTTCTGGCTCTACGAGGTTTTACTACTGTATATTCAGAGCTTAGACAAAACAAATTCGGGTAGTCGATGCGTAACTATGTGTTTTTTTTTCGTGTATTTGTTTGTTCGAACATTCAAAATTTACTACACCTAATTATTGCTTTGTTGTCTATGTTGTTGCGTCAATTTACCAAATTATTTTGATGACACACTATTCCTATTACTGCTTTCAGGATGGAATTTGAAATATGTACAACGCTAACAACTCCTTAATTGCTTTGTGTTTTAAAAATTGTATAACACCACAAAGTTTACTCTTACAGATTGCTATTTCAAACACATACGAATGATCGATTTAATAGATGCCGAATCAATATTCTTTACGAAAATGCAAAGCATGCAAGAAATAAGGGATAACTACATAATTAATGCTACGTGAGATAATTATATAACTATTATATGTATACACACACCGCATCACATAAATAGGACCAATATATTTTCCTTCGCTATTTAAGGTACGAGACAAATAAATATACAACAAAAGTACATAAATTAATATTTCTAAGCATGCGACGTTCAGCTATGGACAATCAAACATCATAAACACTAAGCGGGGTGAGTTACGTATCGCGTTCCGCGGATACTCAAAAATATATATTTAACTATTACTGATTATAAATATACTTTATTTAATTATAATTTACAATAATAATTATTAACAATTTTGAACAACGTTAACTCTAAGACGTTGGCCGGTAGGCTCTCTCTGTCAGTTGCTCGGACTTCTATTTTATAGGTCTCCTCTGCTGACGCTTGCGTTCTGAGAAGCTTGGTTTTATTTAATGTTTTTGAAGCAAAGTCAGCAGACTTGCTTCTCAGTAATATAACGTTCATCGGATGTTGTTGGCTTCGCAGCGTTATTGAAGATTAATTTATTAGAAATTTATGCTGAGTGGCTTCCTAGTATTTTACTCCTATCCATCGGATGTTGTGAGTTAGCTTAGCATTCTTGTAACTTAATTTATTTTATGTTTATTGAGTTGGTTCTTAGTAGTCCATGACAATGTTGATGGCCAATGTGGTGCGCGCCATTTGAATAGGACCATTAAATTCCCCCCCCCCCCCCGCGCGGCTGCAGAAACAAAACAAACATAGAACAGTGTAGACGTATTGCATGTATTCGTAGTGTTAACCACGAATAACACCGAGCGGTGGAAAAGTAATCTTTTCTTCGTTTATTATGGGTCGTCAAAAGTATTTAAGCCCAGTGGAAAAATAAAAATTCTTCACGAAGAGGACTATTCTTTGAAAGTAATCGCAAGAAGAATAGGGCGTTCACACCAGGTAGTAAATAATTTTCTAGAGGATCCTAAAAATTATAGCAAATGGTTCATAGGTCGTACTAAATTCGCTACAACTGAAAGGGAACGTAGGGTAATATTAAGAGAAACGTCGAATTTTACGCTAACAGCTAAACTAATAGCCCATAATGTTAAGGATTTTAGATAATTTTCACACTGAAAACCAGGTTTGAAAGAATTTCACTGTACTAACCGTCTTCAGTTTGCTCGTAAAAAATGTATTGAGCCGAAAAATGGCATAAAGTTATGTTCAGTAACGAAAAAAGTTCAACTTGGATGATCGCAACAGGTATTCGTACAATTTTCATGATTTACAAACAAATAAAATAATTTTATCGCACGGCGAATGATGCATGGTCAGGAATGGTCTGGAGCTCAATACGACGGTCCTATTGACTTAATAGTGATACGAAGTAGACAAAACTCTGAGAGTTACATTAAACTTGTAGAAAATGAAAAATGTAAATTTAGCAATATTATAGATGATGAAAGTTTTATTTTTCAACATGATGAAAGTTTTGGTTTTAACAAAATAATATCAATACTGGCCATCACTCTTCTCCGACCGGAACATAACTGAAATTATGTGGTGATGGTCGAAACGCAAAGTTTATAACAACAGAAAGCAATATAACAGCAAGCAAGAACTGGAAGAGGAATTAAAAAAAGGTTGGAGCCAGCTGTCGATGAAATACACAAGAAGTCTTTATGACTCAATGCCATATCGGATTTGAAAAGAACATTAACTGTTAATTAATATTTTTAAAATAATATCATATTGCAATGTATTTTTTTGAGTTTTATTTAACCGTCGTATTAAAGCGAAGCACCCCACTCGCTATCAACAATGTCACGGGTACTGCGCTTAGTGTTTATGATGTTCGATTGTCTATAGTTGAACGTCGCATGTTTTAAGATTTCTATACTTACTATTGTTGTATATTTATTTGTCTCGTATTTTAAATAGCAAAGGAAATACGAGTATATAGTGATCCAATTTATATGACGCGGTATGTATATATAAGTATATATATATATATATATATATATATATATGTATATATATATATATATATATGTGTATATATATATATATATATATATATATATATATATATATATACATATATTGGGTTGGCTAATTAGTTAACCACGAGTTGCTGTCAACAATTTGCTGTAAAAAATGTTATGTTACCAGCCATTAGCCATTGACGTTTTCGTGTATGATTAACGTAGGTAACCCACTTCTCATCGCTACTTACTAACTGATTCAGCTAGTCGAAGTTACGTTTCAATGTCAAAACTGTTGACAAGTATCAACTCTGCACTGAAGGTGATATGATGACAACTCGTGGGGTATCCACACACCGCATTATGAAACTTTTCCCAATTCGTGCAAATGTGTTTTTATGGTGCCACGACCGCAATGTAGCTCATCCGGCAATTGACGAGTCGTTAGTCAAGGATCTTCCTCAATCAGACGTCGTAATCGTTGAACGTCCAATTCAACAGGACTTCCGGTACGGGGTTCGTCCTCAAGATCGTAGTCCCTATTCTTGAACTTTCTGTACCAAATTTTGCCGTCGCGTAAAAAATCGTGAATTTGCCCATCGCATGACATATATTTTTTGTGGCAGTCTTTTGTGGCATCATCTATACGAAATTCGTAAAGTTATGGAATCCGTACTTGAAATCGATTTAAATTCATTATATTTTACGTAATTCACTTAAAGCTTCGGAGCTGACTGTTGTCAACTGACTGCGCTACTGGTCTATTTATACCCTACAGTAAAACCTTCTAGAAGTTTTGGGAATCTTTCTAGAAACTTACTAGGCAACCTAATATATACAACATATCTCGTACAAAAAGCAGAACATAATGTTCTTGTGACAAAATTGTAGCAACCATTTTTCATATCACAAGACAGGAGAGAGTGCAGTTTTAATTAAGAGAAAAGAATACCGCCCATTCGAACGCAAGTAGCTCGGTGCTTTCGCGAGATTTATTCGAGTGTAAAAGTTTATACTTATTTTATGTAATTTGAGTCGGTTGGCCGGTTCGGGCGTGACCGTGGCGTGTCGTCTCGTTACGTTTAGGTTCCCTTTCCAAGCTTTGAATTATGTGTTAGGTAATGTTCCGGTGTTGTATAATGAAGTTGGGTCGCGGCTTTGCCCGTGTGTACTTTAGGTTTAACGAGTGTGAGAGATTCGACGGCTGGAGTTGAATATTTGTTTATGTTATTTAACATCCTTTGCGTAGCGGTCATGCAGAATTAATATTCTCGCAACGAAAGAAACGCGGGCGAATTCAAAACGTTGGTAGTTTGTTTTTAAATTATTGCGGGTCTCTTTTTGCCTCTGTGAATTTGTTAGACGCTTTATCGTCCTTAAACATGTTACGTGGTTTAACGTCGATATTGATATCGAGGTGGGCCTGTTTTAGACATTCGGATAATAATGAATGAAAATAGAAATGAGAAGTGGAAAGTAAGTAAATTATTTTGAATCCAGCATCACCTGGGTGTTGATCCAGAATATTAATTTCCTGACGAAGGATTACAACGTGTTTATTTTTTTATAACCTTTCAATTAAAATGTCTTGCTTTTCTGGTTTACAGCACTGATAAAAGAAATAAAGATATGATTATGATTATAGTCTTCATCTTCATATTTTTATACGATCAATTTAATGACGTTTTCGACTTGGTTTGTCGCTAAGAACTAACTGATACAAAATTTACAGACGTGTACTGAAATCATAACACTTAACATATGAAATCCTAATTATATCCTAATATTATTCGGAAATTTATGAAATTAGTAATTTATACTTTTACGTAGATATTTATGAGTAATCCCTGAAACTTTCATTACTTTTACCGCAGTAATTAAAGTATTCAAATATTCAGAATTTTTTTGAAATAATAAACATTATTTAATGATAATCTATGATTTGAGTACTGGCTGAACACATTTATAATCAATCATGTTTAATTATTCAACGATTTCAATTACCCAATAATATTAAAAAAAATACTCTTTCCAGTTATTGAATATATTTGGCATTAATTTTGTAGAAATTCATTGTTCACAATTAAATAAAACTACGTGAAGTAGTATCATTTATACTTTCATTAAGTTCTTTACCACGACTTAGGTTTCGTTGTATTACAACATCTTCAGGTGGGCTATTAGCACTCCTTTCAGTATAATATTTGTTACAATCTTACTATGTTCACACGATTATGATACATGTATTATAATAAAAATATATTAATAAAATATATATCATATTGTACCTTACAGACTATGCTCATTCAGTCTTGTTTGCTTTATAAAATTATGCCAGGATTATGCATCATATGTTATATTACGTGACAGTCAGATGTTACAATTACAAAAGATAATTTAAAATTATTATGATATATCGTGCAACCTATAATATAGCAAAGTGCAAGGAATTGTAGAAAAAACAATATCCGCCTACCTAAAGGTACTTGTCTAGACCGCCACATTAGAAAAAATATAAAACTGTTTTATGAATCGTCGCTGGGTGATGCGAGGAAATATCTTGACGTCGCTGAGTAAGTTGAGCTTGATACAGCGTAAAAGACAAAGCGAAAAAATTGGAAGGTATCAAATTTTAAGATCATGATTATAATTTGCAAATATATTAGTGTTCCGTATCTCAAAAAAAACGGAACTCTTTTATACACATATGTCTGTCTGTCCGTCTGTCACAGACGTTATTTTAAAAAAATACTTGATGTAGAAACTTTAAATTTGACATGGTAATAAAACATATTAACCTGCACTTATCTCAGTAGCTAACTCAGAAATATTTACTTGCAAATTTTAGTAGGAACAAATTATGCACTCAATGTTTTTTTTTATTTCCATGTACAGTGTGGGGTGTTGTTTAGAAGAGCTAATAATAAGGGGTTCAAAAGTATTTTTGTTCATAATTTTATGTAGTATATTTTCAGAAACAATTCTTTCTTTTTGAAACTATTTAATCTAAAATTATGATAAAATACGATTTTTAAAAACCTGTGCAAAAGTTATAGAAACATAGAAGCGATTATCCTAGATCTTATAATTTCTGAAATATGCACTAGGTTTTACGCCTGCGAAAGATGTGGTCTGCAATATATTTAATTTGTGAAAAATTAATATTTCTAAACATTTTAAAAGAAATTTTCTGTACTTTTGTGTGAGTTATACTTGTGTTGGAATTTGTTTTATCATATGGAAATATATATTACATAGACCAAAAAATAATTCGTCCACGGTAGGTGAAATATTTTCAATTTTGTGAAATAAATGTTTTATTTGCTGTGCTATATAATAACAATAACTAATTAAAACATTGCCATACAAAAATATAAATATTATAGAAATATGGAACATCTAAGAGAATATTATATACTTATTGTTATCGAAGTTGTAATCTTAGTAACAAGAAAGGTTCCGGTCCTCTCAAAATTAGGGAAATTAATTTTTCATTTCCTAAAATTCATAAATCACAATACGATGTAGCTATTACTCAGAAATAATCCATATCGGTCGCCTACTCCAGATAATGTATCAATCGTCTCCTAAAGAAAGGGGTAAAATTATTTGAATTGGACTACAATTCTAAAATATTATCACGCAATTATTTGTTCATTATCATAGAGATGCATAATGTAACAACTAAACCCAGTGAAATGTGAATGACATTGATAGTTAATGACATTTAATAACACATTTATTAAAAAATTAAATGTAAGAAACGTTAACATTAATAAGTATAATCGTTAATCCTAATATGAATGTTTCTGCTACTAGTAAAATTAAATTCCGAAACAGTGTATATGTCGAGTTAAATAATTATAACCGAGCCCATAAACCGATGACCTTCTGTTTAGCCACGACCAATCCCTACGGATTCAAGTAGACCGCATCTCTTAAATGGCCTAAGTTAAAAGTCATTACATGCCGCGTCCTTATCCACGTACCGTATCCGCGTAAACGACTAGTTTGCCGGTAAGAACGCCAGGCACGCTCGCTGCAGTCTTCATTATCAAATTAACATTTGCAGCGGCGCTCGTTGTCGGCAATTGCCAAGCTTGCACTGCTGGCGAATAGCTTTCATCACGAAATCTTCGTCTTAAAGTCAATTACAATCTAGATTTATAGCTTTGGAGTCGCAAGCAGGCAGAGCAGATGAAAACTAGACGGGGCAGCATATAAATTAAATCGGTATTTCGTTGTGGAAACATGCGGCAATTATGTTTATTGAGACTAGAGGGAGTTACTCGTTTTGCTATCAGGCAAATAATTTTCTAAGTGCCTTAGTGTGTAAGTGTGTATGTGCATTGATATACATATATATATATATATATATATATATATATATATATATATATATATATATATATACACACATATATACATACATATATATATATATATATATATATATATATATATATACCTTCAAACGCCGCATGTTGGGTAGATTTGTTTGTGGCGGGTGGCACTCGAAACATCTCGAACAGTTTTTAAAGCACAAATTAATTCTCACACTGTGTTTTATTTAATATATGATTTTTAAAACAATCACTATCTGGAATACACTGTGTTCTCAGCTTGCGCGTCTGATTTTTTCTTTCCACAGTAACACATATCTGTACACACCAACGGTGGTATATAAACTAGCTGCGGCCCGCTTCGCTATGCTCGCCGAAAATCTTCAAATGCTGCATAATGCGTAGATTTGTGTGTGGCGCCTGGCACTCGTTCCGAGAATCCGGAATATTATTTTAAAACACAAATTAATGTTACATACACACACACACATATATATATATATATATATATATATATATATATATATATATATATATATATATACATGCACATGACCTTAATAATACACAGCAATTTTTTACTTATTGCAATATGGGTTCACTTTTAAGATGAAACCGCAGAGGGACCAAAAATTAGGTTTATAATCTAGTGTTCCGAGGATCACTTTAATTTTTAAGTTGAGATAAGATATATGTAAATAAGTTTCTGTACCAATTATTTCAGTTGCAAATAAAAAATGTCTAATAAGTTTGATGAAACACAAAAAAAATTATCATAAAAAAATTATTATGGAAATATAAGAAGAGTTTCGTGGTCATTTTTAAATTGCCCTAAATTTATTTTTCTGTAAGGAGGATGTTTATTTGTAATAAAACCACACTGAGCTATCTATTAATATCTTGAGTAAACTTGCAATGTTCATTTGGTACGTGCTCTTTTATTTAGGAAGAAATAAGTAAGAACTTGTTAAATATTATTATATTTCAAACTATGGAGGTTCCACATACACTTGATCATATTTAAACATTTAGGGGTGTGAGTTCTCATGAAATAAATAATAAAAGGAAGTTAAAAAGCTCGTACAGGAACAGTGCCACACCCAAACATAAATACCTATAATATTTATATCTAACCTTAATTATTTGCATCGTCACTTTTTTGATGACATAATTTACGAGAAAAGTGCGTAATTTCCGGGTAAATAACCAGTAATAAGATGTTCGTTGATTCAACTATAAACCACTAAGGGTAATAGCTATCGTTTCATTAAATATATTGAATTTTCCATTCGTCAGTATCCTCATTTTTGAATACTTATTTTTTCAATCAAGGTTTCTGTCCAGGTTTCAACCGGTGTCATCCAAGATTTGTCTACACACATTATGTGATTACTAGCGTATGTATATTATTTTATATTAAATGTGTCAAATTTCAATACATTTTACGTAATGTAGACGATTTTCGAAATTATTTACAAGAGAAATGGATAAACGTCTGTAGGAGCTATATTCGAGCGTAAAACTATAAAATGCCGTAAATGATGGAAAAGTTATAATTAGAAATTCAAACATATATTAAAACTGAAATATAGAAGGAGTATATAATTTTACTGCAGAAATTTAGCATAACAATTGCGTTATTATTATGCAAAACTAGCTTGCTTTTCTACGTCACCTTAAAAAATAAAAATGTAATCATGATAAAATTGCAATATCCATTGAAATATAATTTGCAATTTATTACCAAATTCGTTTCGAATAAATTTTTTCTAAATTTGGAACCAAAAATGGATTTTAGTAACATAATGATTCCTAATCCGCATTCATATTGCTTTAAATTTTGAAAACTTTATCGTACATAAGGACTATATTAGATTAAAATTGGATCTGTTTGTCACAAGATGGTTAAAAGTCCTATAAATATAAAGTATAGCTTAAAAGTCGTATAAATGTAAAATACTTCAAACTCACCTCTTTTCATAATGGTACGAATAAAAAGTCAAATGTTCGAGAAAAGTGTTTAATTCATGCAAAAATAATTATACATCAATGGCGTAAACTTCGTAATTTTTGTGAAAAAAAAATATGTAAATATTTAAACAAAATTATATTATTTACCTGGACATTTACAGTAAATTTAAAAAATAGGACAGTGTAATTAAAAAAGGACTCAACCCCACACTAAACTTATCTTTTGCCCCGCCGGTGAGAAAATTTCTGTATAAAATTAAAATGGTACTAATTAAACTGGGCCTTCCTATAAAAACTGCTTAAGGAAAAGCCGATCTGCTCTTTTGAAACCAAAAGCGGGCAAAACCAACTTCAATCTACTTTATTAATTCTAAAACATTGCTCCAAAGTGTGTTTATCCGCAAAAAATACCTAAAAGCAGATATTTTTATGTGTAACAATTTCTTGTCAAAATGTAAATACAGTTTTAATGAGTTACTTCCGGTTCGGACGCTTTTCTTCGGCGGATAATTCACGCAACGTTGTGCGCACGAAAAATTTATCCACTTTTTATCCAATAACGTTAGCAAGCTTTAGTAATATCTTCATTTGTTTACTTGGGAGAAAAGTAATATTTATAAATATTAAAAATTCTGGTTTAAATCGAAGTAATGAAAGTTATTTTGTTTATTTTGTAAATAATTAACAGCTTGCGTTATTGCTCAAATGTACTTGCACTGGATACACATATTATCGTATATAATTTCTGGTTAAGCACAGCTTTGTACATGAAAGGAAATGGACAATAATTGGCGCAGCTCTTCCTTTGGAAAACTCTTTAAGGACATTTCTTTTACTATTAAACGTTATTAGTTTAGGAAAATCCATTTTACGTTTACGAATTTTAGATATTAAATGGTGGCAAAAAATAAATTTGTAAATTATTAAAATTATATCTTCTAACAAGTTTTAATTGAAAGACGGGGTTTGATGCGCAGTGAAATACACATCTACAAAAGCAACCAGAAAAGTTTAGCAATTACTAGTATTACTGTATAGCATTTTTCAACTGCTGACTGCATCGAAATGTAAACAGGGAGTACTGAGAAAAGTAATATATTTATAACAGTCATAACATCTGTAACAATATATAATTATTTTATGATTTTGTTCTAATCCTTAATCTTTTATATTGTCAGTAAAAGCATCACAAAACCACAAAAAACCCAAAAATAAACGAAGAAAAAAGATTTTATGTGTGGGTGCACAATTTCTCCGTCGGTCAGTTAAATTAAAATTGCTGACAGGAATGTTACTCGGTCGCAATATACACGCTTCCTCTCCTTCCTCTTAAGAGAACCTGCAAAACCCTATATAATAAGAACAATATTGCAATAACTTAATTTAGTGAAAATAAGGTAAAGGTTTGGCGGCTTTGAGCTATAATTGTACTTTTATTTTTCATGTATTTTTTTCTAGAAGACTAGGTAATCATTATCTTTGTAAAGACATTTTAATAATGTTACAATATGTAGAGGAATATAAAAGTTCAGTACATTTTATTCATTCAAGACGTTTTAATGTCATGAACACATACAAAATTTTTATTATCCTCTCCTATTAAATTCCAAAAAGTTATAGCATTTATTTCTTCACGAGCACTCACAAGCACTACGTAAAACTTATAGTAATTTTGAAGAAAATAAGTTTGTAAGTAGGGAGTATGCAGCGCGTTGCGACGCACTGCAATTCCCAATAACACAAACTTGATTGTAAATGAAAACAATAAAATTTTATTGCCACATCACTAAAACACATATATGGGCTTGCATTCCGCCCGAAAATAAATGCAACGTGGCCGTACTACTTGCATCGTATATAATTTCCATTTCAATCTTAAATTTGAGATCTGAGTATTTATTATTCCCAAAATTCCATAGTTATAATACATCTACATCATCTAGTCTAGTATACGTATATAACTATGTAATTAACAGACACATACTCGGTAAGCAATAGATATTGATCTTTGTTTATGAACATTCAGATACAGTCAATTAGCAAAACATTTTTAAAATTTCGAAATGTTACCTAAACTGATTAAATCAAAGTCTAATAAATCGTGTCTTATTTCGTTGGCCACCTATAAAGCCATTTTTAATGCTGCGATAACCATTTTCATTTATTTAACAAAGAAACGAAATCGTAAAAGGTAACTGACATAATTGTTTGAGGACTTGTGTTTTATATATAGGTCGCTTTGGTTATTTGACGAATGTTGGCTTTTAATTTCGACATACCTAATTACTTTTCATATATTGAATTTCGTAAATTACGAGGTACTAACTGTAATTCTTCAATACTTACAAAGTTCGACACACAAATATAATTAGGTTAATATTTTTTATAATATATAACTTTCAAATATAAACAATTACATTAAAGTATGATGTCAATTGTGCCCTCTCACAAAATATTGTTCATTTAAATTTTAAAACAAAACGGATACAAAAAGTTAAATACGTGCGGAATGATAATTTTGTAATGTTTTGATAGGTTTGTCGATAAATTTGATGGGATCACTGTATTGTTCAATAAAACGTAACATTAAGAGAAATTGTTTCTAAATAAATCTTAGGGATCTATTATAAATTGTTTTATTTTCCCTTAATATACTCCGGGGAATTAATAAACTTTAAATTCTTAGACTTTTGGGTAACTCACCAAGTAAATTAAAATATTGTCCATCAAATGAAATTTATGTGATATTTTTCATACCTGCAGTTCGGAAATAGTTGTTGAATACTCTTACCTTTATTGATATTTTTATTATACCTACTTCCAAAGACAAAACAATTTATAAAGTTCCGTGTTCATTAAACCTTAACTTTTATTATAATATGTTTACATCGCTCTAAAAACTAGGGATAAAAAAAATGTTCTAGTTTTTAAATTTAAATAATTTAAATACATTAATTTACACTAAAAATCGTCGCAATTTAACGATCAAATCACCTGCTTAAGAATCAAGAACATATATATTTTTTATAGGTCAAAAACACGGAGGATATATTAAGACACGACACGGTCTTTATAAATTGTTTTGTCTTTGGAAGTAGGTATAATAAAAATATCAATAAAGGTAAGAGTATTCAACAACTATTTCCGAACTGCAGGTATGAAAAATATCACATAAATTTCATTTGATGGACAATATTTTAATTTACTTGGTGAGTTACCCAAAAGTCTAAGAATTTAAAGTTTATTAATTCCCCGGAGTATATTAAGGGAAAATAAAACAATTTATAATAGATCCCTAAGATTTATTTAGAAACAATTTCTCTTAATGTTACGTTTTATTGAACAATACAGTGATCCCATCAAATTTATCGACAAACCTATCAAAACATTACAAAATTATCATTCCGCACGTATTTAACTTTTTGTATCCGTTTTGTTTTAAAATTTAAATGAACAATATTTTGTGAGAGGGCACAATTGACATCATATTTTAATGTAATTGTTTATATTTGAAAGTTATATATTATAAAAAAAATTAACCTAATTATATTTGTGTGTCGAACTTTGTAAGTATTGAAGAATTACAGTTAGTACCTCGTAATTTACGAAATTCAATATATGAAAAGTAATTAGGTATATATATATATATATATATATATATATATATATATATATATATATATATATATATATATATATATATATCCCAAAATAATACGAACAAGTACAAAAGACAGATGAATATGCATAAATGAACACAAATAACAAATGTAAATGGGAATCAAATAAAATGTGTGTAAAAACTCTCGCGTGAACTCTGCGGATCCGGCTGTGTGTGCGCAATGCATCCGTGATCAAGTTTTAATTAAAGCGGTCCTGCGTACCATTCGCACAAAGTTTTAATAATGACTGCAGAGCTGTTTGCCGCTTTGATTAAATGCTGTCTTTGCAATTGATACTGACTATTTCGTTACACTGCAATAAAAATTCCGAAGCGAGGGCCATTGTACCTTGCTAACATATTAATCAATTTGTATTACTTGTTATATTACTTTCATTACCATCGTAGATACGTATGGGATTTTCTTGTGCTCAATTTTTAAAAATTGGCGCCTTCTTATGTGTGCTTTTTTATTTTGCTGCTAAAAAGATATGAAATGTCATCTTTGTTAATATTAAAGATATATATAGAAATTTGGTCCGCTTTTTTCGAAGATCCCTACTTATACAAATTCAACCGAATTGTATCAGAAATAATTATACAAATTGACATAATTACGAGTTTGTCACGAAATTTCCAAAACATTTCGGAAAAAAATTATTGAAAACAATTTTTTAAAAATTTGATTTCCATAAAAAACTATATCGAACCATATGTTAGAAAAAAACACTACGGGTTAAAATTTGTTTTAAAAAATCGTGTAAAGTTTTCGGTCACAAATTTACGGATTATACGTTTAACATTTACATAATCTTTATGAATTGTTTGCAATATAAACACAATGGTCGTTTAATAGGACTTTTGTAATTTAATTCCTTTGATACTTCGTTCTAACGTACTAACTAATAATAGGTTGACGATAAAACCTACTGACAACATTCAATTATTCTATTAAACTTAATTATTCGCGAAGCTGTTTAAATCAACTGCACCGCTTCTATTCAGAGCTGACACTAGCGTTAAAGATAATCCCTGTGCATTAGGAAATAGTAATCCCCCATCAGTTAACCGCTCCCCCTACCTCTATCGGAACCTGAAGCCGGAAACTGAAACAGAACACGGAGCGAGGAAGCTTTTTCCATTTTCCCCGAAGTATATTTCCCCAGGCGTTTGCCCCGATAAGGATCTACAAGCTTTGACATTTTTTTTCTTCTTCGGTTATATTTTTCATCCTGTTTTTTCGGAGAACGACATTTGTTTACTCACGTGCCAGTCCTCTGTAAGTCTAATCGAATAATGAAATTTTCGTGTTCGGTAATGTACTTGGCCGGATCGGCGCCCGCACGTACGCCAGTTCACATTTCATAATAACCCCATATATAAAAAGCTTTTCCTTTTGCCACGTCCGATCATCTTTCTGTCATTCGCTACTTTACTCTCATACCCATTGACGTACTCTTATTTAATATTTTTATGCAAATAATGTAAAATGGAATTTAAACTATTTTGTGTTGTGTAGTTTGTAACTTGATTCAGTCACTAAGGTAATTGTAATATTAAGTAAAATGTAAGATTCGATATGATAAGACAAAAAATTATTCACGTTAATAATTGTAAAAATAGGATTAGGAAAATTAGGATAGTCATTTTCACTGTCACAATATTTTGTGTGTGAAAACTAATGAAGTAGCGTCATCATATATTTTACTATGTAAATTCTGCGTATATTTAGTATACAATCATTAAAGATGATGCATGAATCCAGTAAGTAATTAACCATAAAATTTAACTGTCAATAAACTGTTTCATCTTATATTTTACTATGTAGATTTGTGCAACGACAATAATGACACTGGGGAACAACCACTTTATATAGGAATTTTGGCGCTAGAGTGAACACGAACGAAATAGTATACAATAATCAAAGATGATGCATAAATTCAGTAAATAATTACCCATAAAATTTAACTGGCAAAAAACTGTTGTCGATTATCAATTACTCAGGCATAACTCGAATAAATAGGTTAAGTAAACATAGGATACACAATTACCTAAAATGTTGATATATAATAATTAATAGAAATATCATACCAACCCAAGAACCAATTCCGGAAAGGGTGTTTTCATAAAATTCGGCACAACAGAAGCCCGACGTCAATAAAATCGGCGCCGATTCTAACACGGTACCAATACGACATGGAACATTTCACACTAACCAAAACCGATTTCAACATCGAACGATAGTCTGTTGAAAATGTGTCCTCTAAAATAATTTTCTTTTTAAAAGCAAAGATCATAAGCAATATCAAAGCGAAAAAGCTATTATTTCATGTTGACATTTTGACATGTTATATAATTTTAACATTGCCATGAAAAATGTTAACTCTAAGTACTCAATACTTCTCGCGACAATATGTAAAAGATAATATGTCAAAGAAGTGAGAAATCGATTAAAAACTTTTTATTTTATTCTAATTCGCATTAATTCTAAACAAAAATTAATGTTTTAAAAACTCTTCGATAAAAGTTTAAATATCTTGATGTTGAATTATTTATTACTTTATTTTAAAATTACATTTCAAATATTCTATAAATATAATACATATATAGAAGATTTGAAATGTAATTATCTATATAATATATATGTATATATATATATATATATATATATATATATATATATATATATATATATGGAATATTTGAAATGTATGTTTCTATATAAACAATACCAAATTTATTACAAATATCTAATTAGTAATTTAATCTACCATTTTTGCGCGTATACGTCAACATAGTCCAAAATAAATACACGTCTACATCTACGTCTACTAATTAAAATAAATAATTTTTAACGTTGCTCTGAAGATTTAATGCTATAGTGGAATCAAATTGTAACAGAGTGAATTCTCTACATGGAAAATTATTTTAAAGAGTGATTCATTTAGCGTATAGAAATGTAACAGAAACAATAAAACCTGTTTTTAGAATTTGTGTCTGTCTGTGTGTTTGTTACTTTGTACGCGTATCACATAAAATCTACTGGACTGATTTGATGATATTTGGTATGATGATATAGTGTATACACAGGGTCAATTAGAGAAAAGAAAGCAAAATATTTTTTTTTAATTATACGGCCACGATCTCATAGGCACAGTTAATAAACAACAAACCTTCAGATTACCGTTTACAACTAATATAATGCAGAATATTTTGCACGTTCTTAACAATCTACGTATATGAAAAAGGAATTTATATTCTAAGCAGTAATTTATAATCTCGAATGACAATTTCCCTGAAGACACATTGTTGGATGAAACTAAATGAACTTATTGGCGAGGTGGCCCTACACTCATTCAGACACGTTATACGCTTATGATACGTTAAAAAAAATTGGCACCAAGTAGTGCCATGTGCAAACTTTGATGAAAGAGATAGAAAGTCTATGAAAGCACCTATATAAAAAAGATAGTTGTATTAAATTTAAATAATTCGTTGTCCCTTAAGAGCCATTTTTTAAAATTTTTATTTAAATTAAATATTATATATTTATTTTTATAACGTAATTTGAAGTTACATTATGTTTAATCTCATCAGAAAGCAATTACCAATTGGACAACCTGGTCGGTAATAAATGTTTCCGATAAATAAATTAACTTTATTACAATAATGTTTTCTCCATGTGTAAAAATCCAGAACGAAATGTAGCAGTTGCTTATGTCATAGGAATTTTCCTTGAAGCTCGCTTAATTTTGTTTCAAACTAATGAAGTTTTTGTCGTGCGTGGAGCACGCTGGCCGGAAGTCAATTACGCACTTTGACCGCACCGGAAACGTACATTCAGTCTATCAACCGATAAAGCGCTGTTGTGACGTTGATGCAAATTCGATTTGAACTGTTTAATTAAGGCAGTTATATTAGTTTTGAAATAACTTACGACAACTCTAGTTCGTTTTATTGCCTCATTTACATGTAGGTAAGTTAATTTAATTAATTAAATTAGAAAAATGGTGCTATAATTCCGTATATCTACCTAGTTCCGAGAGAGAATTGATAACGCAGTAATATAAATTTCATAGACACTTAAAGCAACGAGGATGACAAGCAAAACATTTCAGTACATTTTCATGCATTCTACTACAAGAAAATAAGTATAAAACTGCTTTGCATTTCACGACCGTCCACCTTTTACTCGCCGTGTATTCTCATTTTCGGTCCGCGGAAGCAGAAAGCGCTCTCACGTATAGCGAATGGCTTCCGCTCTGGAAAATTGCCAAGCAAGTTATTGATTATAGGAAAATGCAACTTCATTGGGGCGAAAAATTTTCATGATATGATAGAAGTGTCACAAGTCTTTTATGATTAGTTGATAGCCTCTTTACCGTGACGTACGACTTGGTGCTGTGCCGCGGTGGGGCTCAACTTATTATTTGACGTAAATGACTTGTACGGCCCACAAGCAGTAGAGAAAATTTCCATTAAACTTTCCCGACGCTTTTGATAAAACGTTTAAAAAATCGTAAATATTTAATCGTTATGAATATGCTTAATCATTAGAAAATTTTTCTAATGGCTATTTCACTTAAAAGAGAGTGACATATGATAAAATTTTTTTTCATGTTGTTTTATGTGCTTTCATTAAGTCAGTTTGGCTGCAAAACCAACAACCCAAGTCGTAAAGAGTTAGATGTGAATACATTTTAATATTATTGCAGAGGCTGGATAGAAATTATATTACTTTAATGGAGGGACTACTTTAAATGCTGACGAAATTTCACAATAAACAGAAATCATTTTATTTCTTTGTGTACATAAATATCATAACTTTGTGTACATAAATATCATAAATAAAATAATATTTAGGTATTTTTATCCTGGTCCTAACCAGAGATGTATTCAGTTCTTTGAGTTTTCAGGAAAAATAACATAATAATTACAAATGAGGCGGAATTTGCCATTAGACTAAGAAACTGCAACAACTTCCACGGTTTATTGAAAAATATGTTAAATTATGAATTCGTAAATTAATTTTTATCAAAATGTTAAATTGGTGTAGCAGGGGAAATACTAGGGAAATACCGGGTGATAATATATCACCCGGTTATCCATTACATATAAAATTTTTGACTTACAAACATTTATTGTTATAAAGATAATTTATTTATTCCATATATATATATATATATATATATATATATATATATATATATATATATATATATATATATATATATATATATACATGCGTTTATGTAAATATATACTAGCTTTTCGACTGCGGCATTTCGTTTTCTAAACTTCAATGAAATTCTTATTTAACTTCAAAATATATTATAAATTCGACCCAAATGTAATTAATATTATTAAATATGTGAGTATTTTAAGGCTGCGAAACAAATGCAGAAAATTTCAAAAATTTATGAATATTTGTCTATATGTTTTCCACGTATTTCTCAGAAACTACTAATCAGATTACAGTTATTCTATTTTTATCGGCTTAAGTATATTTCAACTTAGAGAATAGGGAAAATGTTATGAAAATCGGTTTTGTTGTTTAAAATATAAAAGAAAAAGTCGGATTCATTTTTATTAAATTACTACTTACTTTTATGTTGTTAACACTATTGTTTATTTATGTATCAATAAATTCTACAAACAGTTTGTACCTAGTTTACGCACGTAAAGCAGCAAAGAGGAAGTTAGAATTTAATATAGCCCTTTTTTGTGTACCAAATTGGTGGTTATATTATCTGATGCTAAAATTATGTGAGAAGCAATCCTTCCCTAAGTCGATGCCTACACATTTCATAACTGGCCCTAAGATCTATTAACGGCGTTGCGAAACAGATTTTAAGGAGAAATTGTAGTCGCTTGAATTCAAAAACTTAACAATAGGGTATAAGCGGTATTAGCGGTATGAAAACCGACTCCCCGCCCCCTCTCCAAGTACAGCTTGTGAACGCAATGGCACGTAAAAATTATACAAATATTTTTCCCGTATAAACTTAACTACCAATTCTCATCCGAGTAGAGACTGAATGTCGTAAAATTCTTAAATACTTGTTACATTATTTGTATTGAAAATATTAATATTAAATTTTAAGTAAAAATTACCATAACAATTTTCTTCCCATGGAAGTGCAATCACTTTTCACCCCCTTAGGGGCTGAATATCGAAATATACTCAAATGCTTGTTAAATTATTTGTATTTCAAAGCATTAATACAATTGTTTAAGTAAAAATGATCATAACAATTTTCTTAACATACAAATTAGCCACCCCTTCTCTTCCACTTAAGGGTTGTATATAGAAATATGCTTAAATACTTGTTTCATTTTTTGTATTAGAAAGTATTAATGCAAATTTTTAAGTGAAAATTACCATAAATTGTGTTTTCCATACAAATTTAGCCCCCTTTTCATCCCTTAAGGTTGAATGTCGGATAGTGGTTAAATGTTTGTTTAATTATATGTACTGAAATGCATTAAAACATATTATTAAATAAAAATGATCACAACAATTTTTTCCTACACAAATTTAGCTTTTCATAAATATTATAAAATAATATATTATAAAATATTACAAAAAATATTCCCTATACAAATACCCCTTTTCACTCCTTTAGGGGTTGAATCTTGGACAATGCTTAATACATGTTTCATCATTTGTGTTGAAAAGCATTAATACCAATTTTTATGTAAAAATTACAACAGCAATTTTTTTTCTTTTACAATAGCTTCCTCTTTTCACATCTTAGGCGCTAAATATCAAAAAGTACGAAAGACTTTGTATATTATTAGTCTTGAAAAGCATTAATACAAATTTTTAAGTAAAAATTGCCATAATATTTATTTCCCATACAAATTTAGTCACCCTTTTTCCCTCCCTTAGGGGTTAAATTTGGAAAAAATTCTAAAGCATATATTACATTATTTGTATTGAAGAGAATTAGTACCAAGTTTCAAGTAAAAATTACCATAAAAATAGTTCTTCCCATACAAACTTAATCACACCTTTTCATCTCCTTAGAGGTTGTATCTCGGAAAATCCTGAAACACGGGTAACATTATATTTTTGTTAAAGAGCATAAACACCCGTATTTTTTCCCATACAAACTTAATCACACCTTTTCGCCCTCTCAGGGGATGAATTTCGAAATATCCTTTCTCTTCTTTCATTATAAAATCAATACCCTCTCCAAATTTCAAATTTTTATCATTAGCCGATTGGGCTGGACGTTGATATGTCAATTAATATGTATATATATATATATATATATATATATATATATATATACATGTATATACGTATATGTATTTACATGGTACCTTTTTAAAAGCACAAACTTATTTGTAAAATAAATGAAAATTGGATATGGATTATTTGTAATTAATTCTTCTTTTCGATTCTTCTTTTCACTATTAATAGTTTAATTAAAATGACTCATTTTATCTAGACGAGACGTAAAGATATTTAATTTTGACAAAGTTTAAAGTGGAATCTTTGTGGAAACATATTAATTGTTTATTCGATATTATCGTAGTAGAACATGAGACAAAGCCAATATCGCAAGCCAGGCGGGTCCCTTACGAAAAGACAGTGCAAATACCATTTAACGGACAATCTGGTGATAGTAAGAAGCACTTTGCCATTCTTGTCTGCTCAAATTCATTGAAGTTTGAAAGATTGTAGAAATAGAAAGGTAGACACCATGCTACGCAAATATGCACTATTATACAGCCATTCATTTCACACCCAAAGTACAATTTTAATAAAGTTTATTTGTCTTCTATTGTATAACATTTACACAGAAAACAGAGAAACAAAACTGATGCCAACTAGTTAAGTAAGACGAACAAATAAATGAATCGTGGAAATGATTACGCTGTGTGCCTCCACGGTCGAGTCGCATTGCTGCAATGTATTATACTGTTCATTTCGAACACACTTTAGACTCAAAAGTGTTTATCTTAATTAACATCAGCGGAGAACGACACCAGCCCCCATTCGAATTTTCAACGAAATTCTATTTCAATTTATCTATCTGATGGTGTTTGGCTCCCTACATGAGTTCACTTTCGGAACAAGTTGTTTTGTTTGTAACGACAGTTCGTTACGGACTTACGTTGGATAATTTATTGAGTTTATTGAAAATTAGCCCGTGGAAGCATGATACTGGAAATCGAATGTAATCAGGTGTAATAATTAAGCAATTCCTTTTCAATTTACGGAAAAATGAAGTGAAAAGTACTTTCTTTGTTAGATGATACGTATCTAATATATTCCATGTAAACTACTTATAGTCGTATGTCATTACAAAAAAATAATACTCAATATTATAGTTATTTCTGGTATATGTACGAGTATTTATGGTATATCAGGTATTTTCTCCAAGTTTGCTCACATATATTTTAAGTTAGCGCTGTGTAGTTTTCCCATTTCACAAAAATACCTGTATTGGCTTTTGAAGTGCTCCTTTATTAACACTATTTTCAATTTTATTATGTAAGTATTTTTTATGGGTCATAATTTATCTTTTATTTTCTAAACAAATTGACGTACCTTAGGGAATATTCAAGATAAAACAAAGTGCGGATTTTAATATAAATCTCAAATACTAGCCTAACAAAAATGCTGCTTTAATTGGTCCAGATTTTTTGATGTGTTACTTTAGTATATTGACAGTTAAACGAACAACCATTTTATAAACATTTATTATGGGTTCAAAAAAATACATATAGCTACAAACACTATTTTATAGGACTGATAATATAAATGTAACGATCTAGGGATTGAAATCGGCCACAATAATTAGTTTTACCATTATCACATACCTGATTATACACTAACCTTGATTAATTGCCCTTTTGATGTCAGACAACAGGCAATACGGTCAACGTTTTACGGCTATGTTGTAGAATAATTATAGCAGGCTCGATGAATATTTGATCTCGGATATAAATGAACCGATTATACATAATTAAATTTTCCTATATAGTTTAATTAAATACAAAGTAGAAGTCCCTTTCACCGTGATTTGATATAATCAGTAACCATAGCAGCCTAATGACGATACTATTAAAACGATTTAAATCCTAGATGGATGAAGTAAACCTTTCTATAATCAAAGATTAAAAAGTTTACCAAGTTACTACTATACAACTATATGGTACACCGATGTGCATTGCCTTTCAAAAAGTCAAACGCTGCGGGCTCTCTAAAATTATTTAAAGTAACTATCATTTCTGTTCGACGGCCATAGGTCGACGATAGTATTATTGTTTATTTGAAATAGGATTTAGGTATGAAATATTTTTATAAATGCGGGTGAAACGAGAAAAACGTTAGAATCAGAATTTTCACGTTCATTCTTTAATGTGTCATTTTAGTGCGTAGTCAGATTATAGACTATGTTAGCGGGATATATATATATATATATATATATATATATATGTATATATATATATGGATCACCCAAGTAGTGATAATAGTTTTTAAATATAAGCACATAAACTACACAAACATACTGGCTTTGGGTACTGTTAGTATCCAGCAATTTGAAATGTATTGGTACTAAAAACGGTAATTCCAATAAATCAGATACTAATACACTTAGTTATATAAAACCAAAAATTGATCCTGTGTATAGTACTCAAATGTTGCTCACAGTAATAAGTCACAGTCCGTTTCTACTAATTTTGTGTATGAACACAGATATTGTATACACATAAATCCCTGCAAGAAAGGGTCTGTCCCCGTATGTTAATCGATATGCCACATAAGACGGAGTTGTTTCTTTGGAAATTGATAAAGGCTTAAAGGACTTAAATGGAACTGGCGTGTGGTCTGGGCCGTTCCTTGCGCGCCTACCGAGTAAACATTGGAGTTAATCTAATGTGAACATCGGCTTATGTTAAGTCTCTCTACACGTTCGTCCTATGTGTACATTTACTTAGTTTGAAATATTGCCGGCCCCGAGAATCCGGCTTCCCCCGGGACAAGTTTAGATTATCCGATGTTTAAATGTGTACAAGTTTTTTTTACAAGTGTGCTAGAGAGTAAATGTGAAACTAGACTATATTGCATTTGTGATTATTATTACTATTATAGTGCGCATTAGGCGCATTCCTGAAGGAAACTTTGTCTTGCTCGATGCTACATTATTCGCGCATACTCATTACTAAAATCAGAGTAAAAATAAATATATACCAAGTTACTTTGGAACAGTAATTTTTTTAAATTTTTACTGAATTATTTAACACAAAACATGAAAATAAAATAGTTACTGGAAATATATTTGATTATTTGTACATTTATAATTTTGAGTCCGATTTACTTAACTTTTCACCGAAATTAATAGGTTTTAAGGTGAAATTAACAGGTTTTAAAATGGAATGAGATTCAAACGTTCTGAATAAACAATGGTTATGTTTTTAACGCGACTAATGAAATGAACATACGTGTTAAATTGCAGTTACTGTGCGGATATTAATAAAACAAAGTGTAGAATATATATCTAAAATATAGAATATATACATGACCACGTAGTATATATTTATACGTATAAAAAATGTTTCATTTCATCATATCAAAGTAAATTGTCATTAAATATAAAAACTTTATAGGATCGTGCTATATTCGTACGTACTTTACAGGTTAGATTATATATATATACATATATATATATATATATATATATATATATATATATATATATACATATATATATATATATATATATACATATATATATATATATATATATATATATATATATAAAATTTCTAAAAAAATGCGAAACTAGAATTGTTATACCTGACTTAATTACATATGATGATAAATTTTATTAATTGTTATTTCCCTCTAGAAAGGGTACCCAAAGCCATGGTCGTAACTAAACGAATATTGAAGTTAAAATAGAAGTGAGCTCAGAGAGCAGGTCCAGAGAGCTGAAAACGATATATGGTATGCGACAATAACAAATTGATAACCCATGGACAGAAAGCTAAGATTAGTTAGGTCATTCAAAGATGTATTATCAAAATAGATTTTATAACTGAAAAATCGTTAAGTAAAAAGGCAAAAGAGACAGAAAAGTGGAAGCTGTTGTAGGAGGCTTTTCGGCACAAAGCGGCCTAAGTACTGGTGATTAATAGGTTATTTAATAATTAATAAATACAAACATAAACTATATTTTTAGCAGGCTTATGCAGGTATAGAGAAAGAGCTAACATTATAACAAATGGATTAAACAATCATGATGTAGTATCCAGAACGGTAAATAAGCATGTGGCAAATTATAAAATATAATACTTTTCCAGTCAAAATAACGCAAAGTGAGATAACTGGTTGCCGTTCATAACTAGACAAAGGTTCTTCAGAATTATTATCATATAATTATTTTATTATCCATTTATATCGTCACGGTGATGTGTTCGGTTGACCGCGCACCGCGATTCCTGGCCCCTCATCGAAGCGGGACTGGAGAAGTCCAACCTTTCGAGGCTCTGGTAACCATTTTTCTATATGAGGTATTCTTCATCTTATGTGGACACGACAACAACAACAACAACAATTTCTTTCGGGCTAATAAATTTCTAATATTCATTCGTAGCAATAAATGCACTGATAAAGCAATATTTTTAGGACGATTTCTAAAAACAATATGATTTTCATTAGAAAAGTAACAATAAACTATAGTTTCAAAAAGGGAAAGCAAATAGCTATATAGAATAGAATATTGTAGAAAGAAATACGGGAAGCTCAAATAATATATTTTTAAAATTATTTCATTTCAATTACGAGCCAGTATGTCTTTCAGTAAGTCAAATTTTAATGAAGGTTGACTGTTTATCAAGACTCGTAATGATACTTTCTAACATAATTTCTGAATTTGGTTTAATTGTGTTGTATGGAGATTGTCACGAATTCGTGAATTTCACTTCGAATTTACTTGTATATTTTAATCTGAAGATTATATCATTGAAATATATTTTTATTTCTTATTTCATACTCTTATTATAGGGCCAAAACTTAATTGAACAATTCAAAATAAGAGCCATGCAAAAAATTTAATCTCGTATTTCTTTTAAGTGATTTCCATTACTGTAATTTTCTTTCCTTGCTCTTATGATTCAGAGCAGGCGAATTTTTGGTGTCATACATGACTGAAACTAAATGAGCTGTCGGTTCGCGATTTAGAGATTAGATTTGCTAAGTTCGTAAATTTGCACTTAGCTGTCATCATTTTTTTTCACTACCCTGCGTTATTAGGTGTAATAAAAAACATCTTATCATTACATAGAAAGAGGTAAGCTAAAAACTCCGTTGATGTGCGTTTCGTAGATTTTGAGGTATAAGCAAAAGCACTATCATCATCGTTTGTCGTGAAATGTCGTTTTGCTCACACTACCACGATAATATTAATGGTCGATTTATTTGAAACTTTGTTTAATTATGAGCATTTTAAATTGATGTTATCAATTTTAATTGACTTAGAAAGAAGAAAGATTTATTTTTTCAGTGTTTGTCTCGGTAACTACTAAGGTAATTTAGATCTAATTTTTTGCGCTTTTCACTCATTTTCTGTACTTTATACTGCAAAAAATAAATGCAACTAGTACTAACTCTGACATATAATATTTTGTTTATATCTTTGCATATAGGCCTACATTTGATTACACAGTGGTGCAAACAACATACGCAGAAGGTTTATAAGATTTAGTTCTATTTCGTTCACTCATGATTAAAGCTAAGTGTATGTACGCTTACATTTGATTACTGGTAAGATAACGGTTTGACGTAGTAACGTTTTCGATTATATTTGGTACTTGAAAATGAATTTAAGAGAATTTTCCTCAAGAACAAAATTAAGAAATGAGAATATAAGACGGTAGACTAAGCTAAAAGAAAGCATGATTTCAAATAATCAGTGATATTTTATTGATGTAACGTGAAGGAATAAACAGTGCGGTCTTTAACAGCAACGTCTGTACACTAATTTTAATACAAAATTGAAATATATTTGAACGGCCTTTTGGTTTTCAATTTAGCACTTCATTTGTTAGAATCTATTCCTTATTAGACTCAACGAAACATATAAAAGAACTTTAAAATATGTGTGTTTTTTCTATAACGAAACAGGTTTCTAACTCATTTTGTGATGCTGTGTGCCATAGCCATATATATTTAGATGTTACATTGGAACTCATAGATACGTTGAAAATCGTAGATAAACTGGAAACAATATAAGCGTAACAATAATATGAGGTTAAGAGGTAAATATCCCTCTTTCCAAAACTTTTTCATAGGTATTAATAATTATTGATTTAACTTTACAGTCGATAAAATAAAATAAAGCGGGTCGGTAAGATAAAGCATGTATATCTGTTTCCGAGGATAAATTATAAACAACTGCTGCATCTTACGTGATCGGAGACGTTTGAATTAATTTGAAGACAAAATTTAACAAAACGACAGAAATCTTGAAAAGTTTAATCTTAAATTTGTTAGCGAACCTTTTGCGTCTCTGTGACAGGTAGAGAAGGCTGGCTCCTTTGTGCGCTGTTTCATTTATTCGCATCGTTAGAACCGCTTTGTTGGGCTGCTACTATTCGGTGCTGTCATTGTTGGCGAGCGCTGTCATTGTGCCGTCACATGGCGGATAAGTGCAAAGATACAGACGATAGTCTTAATATGATGTAAAAGAGAATCTATAGTATCGGGAATCAGTAAGGATTTTTGACTATTAATCAAGTTTCATCACTAAAGAGTAAGCATGATTGCACTGCGAAAATTGTTCTTTTTATTATTTATTTTAATGTACAAAAATATTATTAAACGGTAAAAAATTATAATATGGATATTCATGAATATATTTCGATTATTTTACCGTATTTTGAATATCATTAAAATAACCTTATCTTTAAAATTAGACAGTTTAACTACGCATACCTTCAAGCCATAAGAATCCGTAGATACGAGGTCATTGCTACAAAATTTTAAGCTGTTGGACCACAGTGTTTCATTATTAAAAAAACACATAAATTACAATATCTTAACTCCACCAATATAATGTTAAACGTTAAACGACACATCTAATATGAGTACACGTTAAATGACACATCTGATTTATCTGAGTCAAAAAAATCAAAACGTATAAAATGCTTTAACAAACAGAATTTGTGAAAACTTGTGATTGGTAATTCTTAATTTACCAGAATTTTGTATCTGCTTAACATAAGTATATCATGAATAGCGAAATACAGATAAATATTCTTCATTTTAATTCAAATTCGATTCGACTCGGGAACCACCTTCTTTTTCATTATACATGTACATATACCATTTTCCAAGAGTGGGAGAAAAACACGCCTCTAAGCGAAAACCTCAACTTCCAAACCGTACTTTCAGTTTCACCAAGACGGAATACTCAAAGTTATTAAAAGCAAATCTCGTTCAACAGGATTTTTCCGGCCTTTGAAGTGAAAGAAATCAACTAAACAACTCACTGCCCAAACACGCTAGGCCATCCTCCATCTATTGTATAAGTTTGATTCTTCTGCGCCTTCATACAAGGCCCACTGCAGGGTGGAATACAAAGCGAACAATATGGACAAGTTCGACGAGTGGTCGAGTTGATAAAAGTTTTTTCGATAAAATCGAAGCGATTATGCCTAACGAAGTTACGGGTCGTTTCGTCTGCGTGCTCTTTATATATTACATAATTCACTAACGAGCACGTGGGCGGAAATGCTTGCACGACTACTGCTTGTTTGCGTTTGCTCACCGTTTCAGCTTAAGGTGATGTCTTCAATTCCGTGGTTTCCAAACAGAATCAAAAATAAATTCGTTTAAGCAAAGGCTACTAGGCATATTAGTTGACTTAGTTGTTTTATTTTTTAAAATACATGTTTTTAATCAACCATTTTCTTGAAAACTAATGAACCATTGTGTCACACAGCAGATCTTATCGGATATGCTTTTTAAAAATGTTATTTACGGTGATCGGAATTGTAGCCATTGATTTTATTTGAAATAAAAGTAATTAGAAAATATTTCTAATATACCATGTTTCCTTGTCGTTGATGGATCAGATATATTTTTTTTAAAATATACCGTTGAAAGAAAATGATGTTCCTTTAAAGTCAAAATTTTGTCTTTCGATAAAACACTTGTTCATTTCTTAAAAAAAACTATATAAAGGGGAGTAAATCCTCTTGTGAACGATTATGTTCATAAATATTAAAAAGCAAAAAACTTCTAAAGAAATCAATTTAAAAATTTTGATAAACTGCCACCATAGATTTGAAATTTATTTTAGAAAAACACCATTAAAGTTAGAGGCAAGTTTTTATTAAAATAAAATCACTTATCTTTTGTTTTGATGATATGTTTTTTTCAAAGTCTTGTATATTTTTAATGACACATAAAATGAATTATCCACATACATAAAAAGCATGGCTATCGCACATATAATTACCACTTGGCAGCCTCCATTTGCTTTGAAAATTTTGCATGTGCCACATACGATTAGGATAACTCAATTTCTGACAGTTGGTTTGCAAGCAAATTAAATATGTATCAGTATATTTTGGAGATATTCTGCTTCAAGAAAATAAAATAATTAAGTCGTGTTCACGGTTTCATTATCAAACCATAGAACTTTCTAATTTTGTCATGTAGGTGCTTTTGTCCGACTGGCCGCCCATCCACCTATGATAACCTCACAATTTCTGCAGTTTTAGATCTATTTTATGTTTAATAAACTAAAGCTTAAAATTCAAAATGACGTGCAGTTTAGTGTACATCCTACATTTTATTCCGTGTTTCTCTATATTTCAATTCATTATAATAGTTTTAGGTGTTTCCTTAAATAAATGAAAAATAGGAAACCCTGTTTCGTTTAAATCGATTCAGTGATATATATTATCTTTCAGGTTACCATTCGTCTAGGTAAGGTAAGCAGCGATGACAAACCGCCAAATTTTTAATTCAGGCTTAACCAGCGTCTCATCACTTCACGTGGGTTTCACATTCTAAATACAGACATGATAATAACCAGTCACTACGGTTTAAGTGGAAGGTATATAGCGTACTAGTGTATGTTCATTAATTTGCATACAATTATAAAAACATTACAGTTATCAAACTGATCATTGCAGTCCGGACTGTAGTATCGGCGTTGCTTTATTTATTATAAAAATTTTTTTTAATTAATTTCCAGAAAAAATTGTCATGAATTTTGTTATCCAATTTGTAAGAAAAATATTTTAGATCCGAGCTGTGACGACGCTTTTGAATTTATTTAATTATTTGCAGAAACATTTTCATAGTATACCTGAATAGACTGTCGATTATATAATTGTTTCATTGATCCAGTGGTCAGAGCGTGTGAGTAGCACACCAAAAACCCGTGTTCAAAACTACTGCCACATTCATTGTATCCCGCCCAACGACGTTTCCTTTCCTGTTTGCCTGTGCCATGACTTGTTCGTTCCTGTTTCTAAATAAGCGAGTCATTTGTTCACAAATACTAAACATCGACCAGTAAAATTTAATTCGCATATAGTGAAGCCGCAAATGTTGGAGTAGCAGTGTCCCTATATTTTTACATCAGTATGGGTTTATTTCAAAATATACTAAGTCGTTATTATGCTAATAGACACATGTTTACATTAAATTGTTATATAAACGCTAGTAAAAATATCTGCCTTATAAGCTAAATGTAAGTTGTTGAAAAAGTACTTTCTATACCAATAGCATTTGTATCAGCAAAGCGTGTTTTTAGTGTGTCTTTCAAGAAATATGCAGAAATCTAACTAATTTTAATTACAAGTTGATGGTGACCATTTGCGCAAATATATCTTGGGTAAATTCTAATCAAATTCATTACCGAAAAGTTTTGCATTGTCCAGCATATTTCTGAAGAATCCATTTTAAGAAAATCATTTCTTAACAAAGTGTGCGAAGAATAGAGATCACACATATGCGCAAAGTATTATGTGGTGAATATTTTTGCGAATCCATGGATAAAACTATTAACATTCTTTGACAAAAAATTGGTCGCGTAACTATTACGATCTTGAAAACAAACGAACCTTCTGCAAACGAATTAGCTCAAAATTTCTGCCGATTAACAAAGGGACAATTTACGTTGTTTTTGAAAACAGCCTAAAATTGCAATGATAAGACGATGCTGGAAAACATTATGAAAAAGTTATTATTTTTACTAAAGATTCCGTCAGCGAGTTGCTTGACATAGGCCGTAAAATTAAGATGAACATATAACGTAAATTGTCTATGGGATTGCTGAAGAAATCAGAAATAGATTCAAAGATGAACCAAACCATCTAAAGTCTATTTCTTGTCAAAAAATTTTAAAATTATTCCTGAAATAATAAAATGAACTACAGTTATCCAAAATAAATGCTACGTATAAAACAGAAAAATTTATATTAATGAAAATAAATTCCAAATCTTAAACCTAGGATTAGGATTCCACTTGAACCTAGGATTCCTATGATTGATTATGATTCTAGGGGACCTAGGATTCCACTTGAATGGTAAAATGGAGAAAGTCTTGAAAAAACCTCCAGATTTTAGTATTGTTGAAGAATTAACCAAAATAGTTACAAAATCTAACCACACCAATATATTCCAATGTCTACATTTCAGTTTGCTTCCCTTACATCTGTAGAATGTAAAAGCTTAAACGTTGACTACTTCACAACATTTCTCTAAAGTCTTGAAACAGGTTTAAATATGAGATAACCAAAATATATCTCAAAATATAATCTCAGGATGTAAAGTTTTGTCGCAACTGGATGAACCTAAATTCTAAACCATTCACTATCCACTGATGATAGTTTAGTTTATTTTTGTAGTCGAATTGCACGTTATTTTTTTCTCATTCAATTTGTTCATTGTAATGTATTTAAGTATTATGTAATATTTTTGTATTGTTTATTTTAATTACCGAGTTTTACTTTATTCTGTCTCGTTTGACTTATTATTACTTCTGTTACTGCGGTTCTTGCGCACTCTTCGTCATTTTTATGTGTATTGTTATATGTTTTTTTTTCTATTCGACGTTAAATAAATAATTATTGTTTACAATGTATTAAGGTAGTGCTCTGACTTTATCCAGAAATAATATTATTTATTCCAATACATTTTTATATTCAGAAAACAGAAATATGGTTGAGAAATAAAAGAAAAGATTTGATATACCAATTAATTTTTTTTCTTTCGTAATAAATATTTCATCCACAGAATATATTCATGACAAAATGTATATAGAGTAAACTATGAAGTCAGGAAACTGATACTCAAAGTTAATTCTTATATTGCGCGTCGAGATTATTCGAATATTTTTTACCAACCATAATCAGGAATTTGGATAATTGTTTATCGTGGGAAAATGAAGGATTTCGGTATGATTGGATTACTCTTATACAACAATTGTTTCCTCGTTCATTACATAAGTAACCGCAATTTGCTATAGCAACATATATTATAAAAATTACTTTTTTTTTCCTTAGGATACAATGATGAGGTATGGAAGGATTCCACTTACGTGTCTCCCTTGCGCATAGTTATGAGCTAGACGAAACTACACTCTAAAGGGTTTGATCTGTATCTCGGTGTATACAACTTGACAAAAAAAACCTATAAGATACCAGGCTTTGTCATACAGCATTCCCACAATTTTCATGCTATTGAATATATTGTTACTTTATTTAACTCTTTATACTCTGTAGTATTACTAAAACGATCGCAGTAGTCTCTAAGCCATAACCCGCCGATCTTCAGTATCTTCAGTATACCGCTTTATGCTTCTGGCTGCTATACGAGAGGATGTCATTATATTTTATTTCATCTACCTAGAGCGCATACCAATATGCTACAGCATATTTTTACCTGTATTTTGTGAACTCATATTATTCAATACAGTACTGTGATACTTACCCAGACTAGATATTTGTTCTACTCCGATGACCTCCTCTGAAATAGGGTTATGGAATTGCTTGATTATTTACGACTAATCACTAGTTAGAGAAATATTTATTCCAATTGGTCAGTGTTTCCATCTTGTTTGATATGCCCAACACTTTGAGCAACCGATAATTTGGACGTGGGATTTTCAAGTAATTAATAAATAACATAAATATCCTATAAAACTATTTACTGCTTTCTTATCACAGCAATCTTTTATATCACTATCCCCGTACGCAAATCCCATTAAATACCGAAAACATATTTTATGTAAAGAATATTATGGTCACATAAAACCAAGTAATGAATCGACATTTCTACCCGATAAAACGGCAGCCATGAATCTCATAACCGGCTTTATATTTAAACTTTATATATATATATATGCTACATCAAATGCCATATAATTTTCAGTTATATAAGTATTGCATACAAGAATCAATCGAATGTCAAGTCCCAAATAGTGTACGGGCGTCGAGCGCTGCATTTTGCCTCTCACCTAGGGAATTTGCACAATAGATAAAAATCACACAACTTGCTGATTATTCATTACGCATTTTTGAGACAAAACGTTGCGCGCAAAAACATGAATCTGACTGAAAAATTTATTTTAGACATTTTTTTGACTTAATATTAAACAATAATGAAAAACGTTAAAACAAAACAAATATATTGCATCGGCCCTTTATTTTTTGGCATATTTTGAGATATTTTTTGAAAATACAATGCAAAAGTTTTAATCAAAAGGATACGCAACACAATGTGTTAATGAAAATACACAAATTGTATTTTAAAGAGGATAATCTAATTCGCGTCTTCTAAATTTGCATACTTAAAATTATTAATTTTACTCCTGTCAAAAATATTAATTTTACTCCTGTCAAAATTATTAATTTTACTCCTGGCAAGTATAAATCGTGGCTTATAGCAATTAAAATTGAAATTATAAATTTTCCATTATGCGATCATAATTATCGCAGTTATGTTAGAGTTTCCTATAATGAAACATTCTATGTTTCTTCCTTTAGCATGAAATTGAGGTCCTTTCAAGATAACTAATTTTCAATGACCGCTTCAATGAAGATGACGTCAATGATAGATATAGAATAGTCAAATCGTTGTTCCAAGATCAAGACTATTCAGAAATATAAAGCAATTCACACTGCAACAATTACAGAAATAGATTTGTAAAACGATTTTTGTTGATAAAGAAATAAAATTTGTGCTATTATCGAATATTCTTATTTCTCAACAAAATATTTAAACTTCCTGCAATAACGTTTGAGGGACAAAGTTTTGTCCTTCAAATTTATTACTATTTTAATGTCAGTTTTTTAAATTAATTATCGTAAGGCGACATATACCGTGTATCTAAACGTGTGTATGTCTAAAGCGGGCTTAAAAAAAAAAATTATATTTTCTATATTATAATGAATTTTCTGATTTTATGATATTACCTTCTTTTTCGAATTATGATCTACATTTTTGTCATCTATACATGTAATAATATTGTAACATTGTAAATTCTATACAGGAAAATATTTTTAAAAGAATGGTTGATTTAGCGATTTAGCGTTTAATAATAAAGAAGCCCGAAAACCCTTTTTTAGATTTTTTGTCTACCTCTCTGTGTGTTACTTTCTGCGTCAATTATGAAAAAATTATTAGGACTTTAATAAAATTTGATTAAATAATAATTACAACAAAGAGCAATATATGAGTGAACAATTTTTTCTTATTCCGAATTTCACGCGAGTGAAACCTTGGAGCACGGCTAATATAAGAATAATTCATTAAAATAAATAACAGGCGATTTTGAACATTTGCGGTTATGAATTTCAGTATGATCTCTCACATTTAATTTCTCATAGGCTGAAATTAACTATAACTAGAGACAACAGAGCCAAAAAAATAAATATCAAGTTAACGATAAAGTCTAAGCCACATTATACGAATGGAGATGGCAGTACATAGGTTTACCGCTTGCAAATCTCGGCCTAAAAATTCGCCTCTTCAAAAAACATGGAAATGTAGTTTAACGCAACTTAACCGCCATATCTTTCTTCATTGCAGCTATTGTTAATCATTTGATTTTATGTATGATCCAACAAATAATATTTCTTTAGCATGCCCATTAAAATACAACACAATATTTCAAGTAATCCATATGTAAATATTTGTCGAGCGTATTTAAAAGTAAAGTAGTTTCGTCTGATATTGTCGGTTACAATTAAAAGGCAACCTTTCGTTAATCTTCTCCCTCCTCCTCTTCTAAACAGCCCCACAACCCGCATCAGCCACAACAACACGCCTTTCCACACAGCCTAACAATCACAACGATCGATCAGATCCAAGACGAGATAAGTTCCTTAATAATTCGTCGGCAGCCCAAATCCGCCCCGAAACCGATCTCGGCTAATCCAGGGCGAGTGGGCGCTGCTAGACTTTAACTCATTCTTCGGAATTCATTTTATCAGCCTCCATCTCCCGCTAGGTCTTTGTTCTCAAATTGTTAATGCTCTTCGCGAGCGGGCCTCGAGTTGATAAATATTTCATTCGCGCCATTAGACGCGCTCAATGAAGGGAGAGGAACGAGCCCTCCCGACTCTCTTACATGTGAGAAAACAGCCTTGCAGAGGGTGGCCCGACGAGAGAATTCGTCGAATATGAATAACACTCGTGTACGTCGGGGTCGAGTGCAGACATAAGACGACCAGTGGAATATTTTATTGCAATTAAATTATAAGAAGGTTTGGATTTGGCCGTCAAAACTTTTAAAAATAATTCGTGTTTAATTTTAAGAGAGCGCATAATGTTTCTTTATACTAAGTTACTATATCAAAAATTTAATTATACTAGTATATTTTATAAATACTGTTTCTAACAATTTATCTTTCGATCTAATCGGATTAACTAAAATATATTTTTATGGCGATTTTAATTGGATAGAAGTAAATTTATAGTAGTTTTTCCAGATATTGCATTGTTCTCAATTTTGTCTCCATATATTATTGCTTTCCGGTCAATTATATGCCAATAATATTTCCTTTTATTTTCGTTCTATATTTGCTACTTCAAAATTATATCTTACTGTATATGTACTTTTGTATATAAATCATGTTTATACTCGTCTTTTTAACGTCATAATAAAAAGTGAAATATAGGCACAGAGTACATTAATTAGTAAGAGGATAGATATAAAAAAGTTACTGAAAATTTTGTTGAAAGACTAATTATCTAGGCATTAAGCCTAAACAAATTTTTTCAACCGTCGGAACAAAACTTTCGTTACATCGATCTCTAAATAAATTAATGTTTGAACATTTTTTCTTCTAATCTAAGCTAAAATTCGATCGCTCTGAACAAAAAACGTGCTAAACGTGCTAAACTTCGATTGTGCTAAACATTATTAAAAAATAAAAGTACGTTTCTAAACATCCTATAAAGTGACTCGGTCATGAATAAGCTTTATCCGGCCAGATAAGTAATGGCCAGTATTTATTAGTAGGCCTAGAATTTTCTACCACATTTCTATATGCTCGTACTCGTCTCGTGCATTAGGTTCAGATGATACACACTAAAGTACACTCGTTCAGTAAACATCTATGAATAAAGTTTTAAGGTTTTCACATAAAGATATTTGTAAAATAATGACACATCATTTATTTGCTTTTGTTGTATAGTCATCTATTTTTGGTTCAGATCAATACTTATATTAATGGAAGTGTCAAAGTTATTACTTTAGTTTTCGTGTCTAGATAATTCCTCAAAAATTTTAGTGTAGGCTAACTGTAATTAAAATGTGATTAACGTTCTTTACAAACAAGTCAGTCTTCTTAATTAGTCGTCTTTAACAGAGACCTTTAATTCCTAAATTAAATTACTAATTTTATTCCACGTGTAACTGGAAGTTAATGTTTTTTTTTAAATTTTGAATACTTCTGTATAAGAGGTACCTGTTTAATTGTTTGCCTTCATGGACCCCTCTGGGGGAAATAAACAGCAATGACGAGGCACTATACCATACTCGTGTAACGAAATCATTTATTACTAAATTTTGTTTAAAATATATCTCTGTATTTATAGATAACATCTTTAATTCATTTTGATTTTGGCGATCACATAATTTTGTTTATATCTACGCTTATGTGTACGCATTTCTACTTCATATTCGTGCACAACACTTGCTTTCAAACTCAGCTGGCAAAAATTTGCGGTTTTCTTTCTTTTTAAATTACATAGTTGTCTTACTATACTAAATGTACAACATTATTATGGATTTTATGTTCCTTGACTAGTCATCATGATAAAAGTACGCATAATTTGTATTGCCATGAATTTTTAAGTATTCAATCCAAGTGGCCATCAAGATCATGCGATTTAACCAGATTAGTACACATGCGTATGAAAACTTTAACCATGTACTGATTGGATCTACACTGTTTTAAAATTACTTCGAAACTTATCGATATTCAATTAGTCCTTTAGTTGTGATTGGTACAAATTTGTCATTAGATAAGTTTTACATGTTAATACGAATACACACTGCAAATATAAATAATGCGCAAATATATATTAATGATTTGTACATTCTAAAAATATCGGATGCGGTGTTTATTTGCGCAAACCTACTTAAAGTGTTCAAAATCTTGGTTCTCGTGAAAAATTTGTGAAAATTAAATATACTATTACTGCTAGGTTTAGTGCTTTACATAGATAAAACATTAATAAACCGAAGGCTTACTCAGTTGAAGCTCGAATAAATGAAGTCTTTGTTATAATCAATCACTTGCTTTAATCGAAAATATAATCAGCGTCATAAATCTCATTCTCCAAACAGAGTTGCGTTTTTGGTTAAATATAGATCAAATCAAATTTGAGTTGTTTATATGTTGTAATTATTACAAAAATAAAATGAAGACAAATACATGAAAGATAAAAAGAAGTAAATTAATTCACAGAATAGATAAATTATTTAAAAATCATACGATTTCGTCGTCTCTTTAACCAATAAGTGAATTGAAAAAGTGAATCCAAATGAAAAACGTATAAAGGAAAAAGAAAGTTTCTTTATTTGTTTGTCTCACTTTCAAGTCTCAAGTACTCAACAGATTTTTGTGAAGTTCTGTTTTATTTATTATGGTGAAAAAATAAGAATTTTAAAGCGAATTTTCGATATGGGATCATTTACATAGTAATTATCGTAATCGTTTTAATTTTAAATTATTTTCAGCAATTATATTTTTTTTTTCATTTTTCATGCAAGTAAAACAGCGCATCAAAGCGAGCGCAAAGCTAGATCAAAACGGTTAGAGCCAGTACAATAAATATGATGTGAACTCGGCATAAGGAGATGCGTCTGACAAAAAATACACGAGAATAAAAAATACTGAAAATAATAAGTCACGGATCTTAAAAACATGTTAAAAAATTAATGTGAAACATAAACGTACAGCAAGATTTAATTTTCCTTTTGACTGTACATATCGATTCGGAATAAAATGCCAAGACTCGCGCATGAATATGTAGACGTGAAGGCGCGCGTGTGAAACTCACAATTTCCTTGATTGAGGGTAATTTAGGTAAATTGTGAATAACAGCGGCGCGAACGTGGAGCCAGTCATCTCGACTGTATGTGTATTGCGCTTTAAACGAATGTTTAAACGTAATCATTGTTTATTTAGCTTGCGTGCTTTAGGAAAAATTTCAGTTTTTATGCGCCTACATTCTGGCGCTATATTTTTGTATGAATATTAAATATAATCAAGCACACTCGCTTAATCTAACATTTGAAGAAAACATTTAGATGTACCAAGATGCATAACAGGCAAATTAATTCTAATTTCCGCTCAGCCGGAACTTTCAACCATATTCTGAGATAAACTGATAATTTTATTCTCCTGATGAACTTATTATTCTTCGGAATGAACAAGAAAAGTTCTTTTCCTCAAACCTAAAAGAACGGAACCCTTATAAGTATACTCACGTGTATGTTCGTCTAGCCGTTTGTAAGTATTTTTCAAAAAACATTTGATGTAAAAATTTAAAACCTAGAGTATGATAAATGGAATAAACCCTGGCATATTTCAATGGTGATATGGAAATTTCAAAAGGATAAAGTGACGTATCCTAACATATATCTTTTTAGTTTTAACTATGTGAGATATTCATAGAAATAGAAAGCTATAAAGATTTCAAAACTATTTTTAGAAATTTATAAAGTAAAGTTCTAGAATTGAAAATGTCCACAAATAAATGTTCTTCCACATAGTTAAAATTATGAAAAAACTAGCATTACTAGAAATTTACTTGAAGTTTATCGGAAAATGGCTTTTGCAATTTTCACATTTTTTACGCCTGTAAAAAAAATTCAAAACAATATTTCTACATGGTGTAAATTATATAAATATTTGTGTATAGTTTATGTATATGTGCGTAAGAATGTATTTTGCATGTGCTTAAGAATGTACGGGATCGTCGCATTTCGAGTTCAACTTGTTAAATACAAGTTGAACTCGAAATGCGACGATCGACGAACTCGACGAACTCGAAAACTTACTTTATAATCTATAAGAAAAAAGGGTTAAGTGTAATAAGTAAGAAATCTATAAATATATTTATTCACTGTGATATATTTTGCAGTTTTTTTTAAGAATATTCATGTGTAATATTCTTGAAACCAAAACAAGACAATAGATATTCAATATTAACTGTTATTCAAAAACTGTTTTTACTGTATAAATATTCCTTATATGTATATTGTACATAAATATATATTTAACTTCATTATACTATTCAAATCCAACGTAACCTTAAATATTTGTATGTAGCTAAGCTCACTGTGCGAGTTCTACTCGAACTTATCAAATAAGCAATAACAAAAACATCATTGTGAGAATAGTTTACGTTTCATAATTAATTATTTAAGTATGGAAATGATACTATAGACATAAGTTTTTTTTTAAATTCGCTTTGCAAAATTGTGTTTTGAAGTGATCCATAAGCTCGTGAAACTTGAACATTTGCTAAGATTTTTGCAGAGCTTATTTCTTTATAGAAAACTGTTGAAAAAACTTACCAGAAATATAGCTGCATTTCACTTGAAAACGTTAAAAATACGTATTTATGTAAATAATTGAAAATTTGTAACTATGATACTAAAGTGAGCGACTAACACCATGAAATAAAAGTGGTTTTAGCATGGAGATTTAATGTGACACTCAAACTGAAAAAAGGCAATACTTGTTAATATTTTTTAACCATTGAAATGAAAAAATATTTTTGAGATTATTGTCCGATTGGACGAGGGACGGGAAATTATGTGATTATTTAAGTAGTATATAGAATTTCCGTGAAAAACAGCTTGCATAAACAAACTCATATTTCCTAATATTGTTCTCAATTCACATAATATTTATATTTAATACCATCTGTAGTTTTATTTTTAAAACCGATGTTCTCTATACAACAATGATGAAAAAAATGTAATAATATATTTAACCCTAATACCTGTTAAATATTTCATCCAGTTTTTAAATTGATTTATAATCCTTCTGAATTTTAGTTGCAATTACAATTTATATAGATTTTTAAAATACAAAGTGTGTAGAAAAAAATCTAGTCGGAGACAATATTCAATTAAAATACTGGATTATCTTTCTCTTAAATTTATTATTGGTATTGTAATTCTGTTAGGCGATCAATTATCTCATATTTGTTTACTGTGCAAATGAATATAATATGTCACCGTATATATCCTTGTGTTATGCGCAAAAATGTTTTTGTCTTTGTAAATTTCTCATAAATAATCTTCTTTATTTTAAAGCATGTCATTATCTAGTTCCTACCTACTTATGGTAATGGATTTTATAGTGAAGTTTGTTATTTAATCGCTAATTTTTTATCTTGAATTTTGTTGTTTTTAAAATATACGCAGTATTTGTTAAGCAGATCGTACTTTGCAATAATACGCATAATATCAGTTCATTGTGTAATTCATAAAAACCTATTATATAAAATAAAACTTCTCAATTTATATACTGCCACAAGCAAATTACAGAAATCGTAAAATGAACATATACCGTTTAAAGAGCACTACACACTGAATTATTATTAAACGCCATTTGGCGAAAAACTTTTTACCTTTTTAATGATGACTTAAAAAATTGAAAAGGTCCAAGACGAAACCTCCACACACCGAAACGCGGTGCCTCGACCGAGACCCGCTCGTTAAAATAATAAAGCCTTTTTTTAGGTCACCTTGTTCTCCTAGCAATGGACTCGTAATTATAATATCTAATTCATGACTTTTCACGTCTATGTCTTGTATTTATGCATCTCCGCATAATAAAGATGATGCCTTTCAACCAGTTTGCGCTATGATCAGCTTAATTTAAACGTTTGTGCACTTATGGTACAAAAAAAGTGAAAGTAGTTATATAATTAAAAATATATCATTGTCTGTTAGATTGTTTTTTTTTCAAACGCAACTTATGTAAACCAATATGTGTATAGTTTCTACTACCGACGTTACAAAGAAATAAAACATAATATTTATATTAGCCGTAATGAAATTAAATATAAAAAAAAATAAAAGTTAAAAAACTAAAACCCGACTACGAAAAAAAAACAACTGAAAAGCATGAAACAAGAAAATGTTCCTCTCAATAGCGGTCCCGCCTGAGAAGTGGCCATTCAATACTCTTAATAACACCCCTTGCTCCATTGACCACTCTCTTTTATACATTCAAATATTTCTGAGCATAAGTCGCGGCCAAATCCAAATTATGAGACTTTATATAATCCCATCGGTTCGATTGGGGTCTCGAGAAATGCATTTAGGCTTAGGAGTTTGACAATATATTTTTGGGTCAATGCAAATATTAACAGCCTTTACATTGTAAATTTCTGATGTTTTGTCCAATAATTCAGTAATTTTATTATAATGTTATAATCATTGACTTTCTAAGAGTAGAAAATATGTGAAAAATTTCACAGCCCTAAATTTTATGTAGCGTAATATAACTCTAGGATATTTTTGGATTAAGATAAATCTAAAAACATTGTATTTGTTGACATCACTTTTTTGACATCAACATGCATATATAGTAATCAATTTCATGTAGCGCTGTATACCCTACGACGCTCTTTGGGTAAAAATGAATCTAAAGACACCTCATTTATTAAAATTACTTTAGTAGTTTAGTCTGTACGAGGCAAAAACTTAAGCACATACTCGTACATACATATATAGTCTGTGAAATTCATAACCCTTCCTCTGCAGTAGTTGGGTAAATAGCGATATTGGTGTCAAGATGTGACATTGACATAAAAGACCCCTATTGTTGTTTATAATAAATGTTTATTATATCTTCAAATGTATACTTAATATATACCCAGTGTTTTTTATTAATGTTGGAAGGGTACATCATGAACGTCGATTACGTAATCATATTATGTGGGAGAATTTAGTTTTACTAATAAGTATGTGATTTGTAGATTGTCAGTTGTTTACCTAATTTATTCAAAATTAGATGGGAAAAATACATAGTGGGTATATCTTTCTTTTGTCGCTTCTGAAAAAGAGGCGTTAGTCTAATGCAAACTTTAAACTCTGAAATATTTGGTTTAAATCTCGAAAATAACCTTGTCTTACTTTTTACACTAAAATAGCATAACCATAATCTTTAGACTAAAATAATCCTTCAGTATAAATTCTGATGTTAAACATAATTAAAAGTAAATAACTAATTTTAATCTAGTCAATGAGGATAAATACGAATGGCTTAGTATTATTTTTTTTAAATAAATGAGAATATTTTGAAATCTAGGTAAAGCCTGAGTTAACTTCATTTCACTTTTATTCCGTTTTATAAACTATCAGAACACAAAAACTGACATATCATTCAAATGACAATGTACGTGTTTCGATATGTTTCATCAGTTTGACCTAATAAATAGACAGATATTTAATGTTCGTATTTCTTCAGTTTAACATTTTAAATAATTTAAAAAACAGATAAAAGCAACTTAAATTTTTTGTGAATTAAAAAGTCAAAAAGCTACAAAGAAATTTAAAGTTTCATACTTTAAATTTCATTAAAAAAAGTAAATTAAAGTTTTATTGGATTTTATACTATTCGACTTTGACCTACAGCTATTATACTTTGACCTACAGATATTACTATTATATAAGTTATTTTATCTACTAAAAACATGCTCGGATACCCACGCGTATGGATTAATATTTCTTCACCGTAAATATCTTTCGTTTCGATGTCAATTACTTTTGGTATTATTTTACGTTTTCTTAGTTAGTTTATAATACAAAAACTGATTATTTTCGTTATTATCAAAATAATTCACTCACGTCGTCATGTAAAGAATTACGAAACACTTATATTAATATTAGTTTTAAAAAAACGTGGGTCTTGTAGAAACAAATGATCATTTATAACGTAATAATGAAATATTTACTTTGATTAACATAACTCTCAGAAATAATATATAAAATAATTTTATACTTAGAGATCGGGAAACTACACAATAATGTTAAAAGTTATGAAAATGAAATAAATTGGTGGACTCTCTACATATCTATTTAAGGAACTTAATAATTATAAATAAACTCAATTTTTAATTATTTTTGTTTATTCTAAAAGGAAAATGTGACAGGAAAGTACAAAACGCATGGAAAAACGTTTTTTAAAAAGTCGTTATCATAACATACGATAACAGAAACATTTATGTTGGTCTCGCTTTAAATATTGATCGGCGCCGAATTCCCAGCCACATCAAAGTTTTGAATGCCAATTTTTTATGAAAATAGAAATATTTTGAAAATTATTTTGTTGCACTGAATTTTGCAAACCAGGTTTTTAACGAGAATTGTAATATTTTATTTTCCGAATTTTCTGATTCCTATTTATATTTTTATTTCTAATGCATTGACATTTTAATGTGCCTACGATAGGCATACAATTCGGAAAATATACGCCAAACAATAGCATCATAATAATACGCATTCAACCACGAACAATGTTAAGAACAAAATACTTTATTATTTAATAACTAAGTTAATGAATGTCGCTTTGATTATGATTTAGCAGTACATTAGGCACTCGGGTAATTGAATGAATTCATTATCAGAGGGTTGAAATATTTTGTATAATACAAAAAAATTATAACGAACGTACAAAAAAAAAAGTCACTAATTCATAAGAAATAACATTAACACATGTAAACAATATATTATATATTAATTACAACGGTGAAGACAAAATTTAAGCCAAGTGAAAACTTAATAGAACGCTTTTCAATTCACTTCAAGAGATTTAGTTTAAGAAAGTCACTGATCGCTCAGGTAAACTTTCCGCGCTCCGCGCCTCCAAGTAGCCAATGAAAGATTTGATAGTTTAATAAGCGTGTTGACAAGACGCCTCCCCAATTCAATACTCAGCCGACCGAACCACGCCAACTTTCAGCCTAACTCTGTTAAATTCTCAGGTAGGCCTCGGCATGGATATAAACTTGAAATAATTTGCAGCGTGCATATTTTGCGTTTATTGATTTCAAGAAGCAACTTTTCCTCGCGCTCGGTAATTTTATATTTTGATATACTATATTTCGCCGTTGGTTCAATTATTTTGATGGTGAATGTAAAGAGTGTATTTGATAACATAAAATAAGTAATATCATCTTACGGGTGACCATCTAATGGGCACTCCATTAAAGTTTGAGCATTAATAACTCTGTTCACAGTCTACGCAACATCGATGTTGGTAGTTGGATCCATAATGGTTTTAGTTTATTGTTGTTTCCAATAATATAGACTGACCAAAAATCAAATCTCTGCTCGTTTTCGTAATTATTGCAGTTTGCAAATATATCTGCAGCATGCTTACATACTAAAAACTCCGCAAATTTGTTTTATGACATCACAATAGTAAATTTTTTGGCATCGAATCTCCTCTCTATCTATCTTCCAAACAATATAAGAACCACGTAACGTGTCAAATGTACAGGATAATTCTAAAAAATGTCAGAAACAACAGGTAGCACTTGGTATAATAATCAAAATTATCAAGATTTAGTTTGTTATACTGTTATGTAATATTCTTATATATTCTTTCCCTCGTTCTATAAGGCCATAGGCATTATAGAAAGAGGAAAATAATACGAAGTGTTAATCTATTTGTATCGCGGTCGCATGAATGCAATTAAACATGAATATACTCGCATTTAGTATATAAGTAGTAGTTATATCCTTAATCTCTTTATATGGATATATCTCCTTAACGCTATTGTGTGTAATTTATTAACAAGAACGGAAAGTAGTAAAATAATGTTTTAATCACTCAATTTGCAGACTAGATCATTCATGACTTTAATCCGACGGAACAAAAAAATAAATAATGATGTTGAAAAAATAAAAATTTGGCTTTGGAAAACAAGAAAATAAATGATGCCCTTTGTAGCTTTTTATGGTTTAATACTCTTTATTAGAGTCTGATATAGAACTACGGGTTATATAATAAACATGTGTATTCTATAGTTTATAGATGAATTTTAAGTATTCAGCCAGTGATCTTAATTAACATGCTGCAAAATTAATATATTTTTAAGATTCTGTTCGGAAACCGCAAAAACGGGGTCTTAATAATTTTGTCATATCCAATTACTATCTATTCATATGTCACAACATTACAGCTCCTTTAATTTAAGGCCGATTGTGAAGAAATTTAAATAAACGACTCGATTGAATTGTAGAAATACAATAAATGAATGAATGAAATAATTTTTCATTAAATGAAATACATTAATGAAAAATTAAATGAATATATCATACCGAGATATGTTTTACATAAAATAATTTTTTTTAAATAAACGAAAGAGGTAAAACGATTTTCCTAAGTGACTGAATTTTCTAGCAGAACAATCCATGTGCATAACTCGGTTTTTATATAGATTACATAATAATATTCAAAAAAACAACTTAGTTTTTATAAACGAGCAAAAATAAAACAAGTTATACGTTTTACTGCCTTTTTAGGATTAGTTATTGAAACTAATGTAAGAATCATAAGCATTCTGCAAATTTTACACTTTTAAGATTCCGTGCTTAAATACCTAAAATGGAATGCTTGTTATTTTGTCATGTTCATTTATTCGCCCGCATATCATAGGATCATAATGCATTACTTTAAAACCTATTATTATCAAAATTTACAAAAAGATGTATTTCCTTTACGAGGATACATTAAAGTAAAGAACCTTCGAAATTCTAAGGAATGCTTCGTCTCTACGAAGCATTCCTTTTCTACCAAACTCCATCGAGTACAGGATCATTAACGAAGTCTTTTATAATGTAATCAATTTTTATACGGTGTCTCCTTTATGCGATGTGAACTTCTAAATTATATTATACGGACTCCTGCGTAACTGTACCTTTTACCACGTATGTCAAACATTGATAAAAAATCAGGATAAGTGTTTCCACGCAAAATGATTCTAGCCGACTTGTATTAATAAATTAAAGAGATATAGGCAATCAAGTCATTTGACAAATAATCTAAAATTAATTTCACAAATCATTATAAGAATTAATCTAATTCCTCTGAGAACCTGATTACACGTATGTGTGAAAAATTATAGCAATATTAATAAATAATTAACTAGAATAAACTTTTGAAATTATTTTGAGATTCTTCAACAATTTAATTATTTTGAAGCAAAATATGGGGTTTCAAAGTGGTTTACAGCAAAAATCTATAAAAAATAAAATCTTTATTTATTTTTTACAATTTTTACTTTAGTGATTTTAGAAATCACGTTTTTTTGCGAAAATTCACTGTAAACTCCTCACCTCTAGAACCTATAGATCTTTAAACCCTAGAACTATTTTAAAAATAATTCTGCAGAAAATAGTTAATATACCATAATCCATAAAAATTATCCTTTTAATTGATACTCTAAAAGGCCGAAAGCAAGAAAAATATTGTTTTATACCAAACTTGATCTGTCCAAAATAGGTTGAAGTTCTTACTATTGCTAAACATTTGGATCTGTGAGTCCCATAATTATGCCAAATTGCAAGTTTTCACATTGAACTGTTTCTGTGAGAAATGGCTATGACAGACAGATAACCGGGTGGATTCGTGTGTGAATGTATAAGTGTCCTATTTTTTTTAATTTGTGTTATTACCAATTGCAGTTGTCGAGTAAAATTTGTAATTAATAGATTTTTGTGAAATGATTGACTTTTAGTCTATTCCGATATGCATTGCTTCGGTTTTAATTTTTTAATTATGTCTCTTGCTATGATATTAACAAAATAAATTATGTAATAAAATTATAAAAATAAAGAAGTGACTAACTAAGCATAATCACTTGTATATATTGTTAGATTAAAACGAGGACTGCTTAATATACTTGACAAATTTATTTGTCATGTTATGTGCCACATAAATGGTCTTAAGTGATGTCATCGTGCGCAAGCAGTTTCAAAGTTTCGCAGCTAGTATGGCGTACCGATTTTACCCCCGATCGTGGCCGAACTGTGAGCGTAATAAACATCATCCCGTGCGTTGCAGTGCTGTGACTGCAATGCACGGTATAACGTTGATTCCGTTCACAGTTCAGCTATTCTAACTCTTGTACGTCTTCATAGAAGCCTCGTCGATGAAGTCCCGAGCAACAACACCTTCCTGAGTACTGAAACGGTAGGACCCGATTCCCTTCATCCAAAGTTGGAAAAGTATTTTCACCCCATAAGTTCCAAAAAGCAGCGTATAAGCATGCCACTGAAGACAAATAAAATAATGCAACTAAGGCAAAAATATAATAGTCTAGGAAGCAGTGATTTGTGCGGCCCCAAAGGCAATGGGATAGCGCTGTCTCTAAGGCAACAGGTAAACGCAGTTCCGAAAGTAACGTTATGCACCGCCCCGAAGGCAATGCATAGGCGCAGACTCGAAGGCAAATATGTTAGAGCAACCCCGAATGCAAGGTGTAAACATAACCCCTATGACAGCGTGTAAGTGTAACATGCGATGATGCGTAAATGCGTAAAAAGACGATGCGTAAATGCAGTCTTGATGGCATTGTGTGAGCAAAGCCCCGAAGGCAATATGTAAGTACGGCCTCACAGACAATGCGTGAACAAAGCCCTGAAGGCAATATCTAAGCACAGTCTCGAAAGTATTGCGTAAGTGTAGCCCCGAAAGCAACGCGCAAGCGCAGCCCCGAATGCAATGTATAAGCGCAGCTCCGAAGGCAATATGTAAGCGTACTCCAAAGGTAATGCGTAAGTGCAGCCCCGAAGATCGGACACAAATTTTAAATATTACTATTTTACCATTTGTAACACTTTAGAAGTAAAAATATCGCGATTATTGTCAAAAAAGTAAAATTATTAACACGAAAAATAATTTATACATTTTATTGTTGAATCAAATGTATATATTACTACAAATATTCTAAAAAAATGATAATTATAACAAGATGCTAGCAAATAGTACTATCCATGATACGGATTTCAATGTAATGCGTATATAAACTTGAATTAGGACAAGTGTTATATTAACTACGTACGATTGACGTTAAGCATTGACGTTGTTTTAGGATTAATTTCACAAATTTAAAATTCACAACTTCCATAAATATCACAGCTGTGTAATTAAATATATTTGGATTCGATTCTTGCAACGAATCAAACTAGACCACAGTAGAAATAAAAACAATGTGCAATTTGAAAGTAACATTCAGTAGCTTCACAAGCCGTCATAAAAATATAATAAGATTACAACAATAAAACGTCTTGTCTTCTCTGCCTTCGCTTACTTTACGAGTTTTCATTTATATCAAGTAAGGTAGAAGGCACTCTGCATATTTGCCTACGCACGTACGTACTCGCCGTGTACATATGCAGCCGACGATAGATATCAAGCAGTGACTTCTGGAAGTCAATTTAAATGTTAATTCGCACAGGCCACAAGGGAGCGAAAGTTGTAAAAAGACGTCCTCGGCCTCTACAAGACGAGTTCTTTCGTAACGGGAATAGGATAAAAATAAAGGAAAAGCGCCGAGAAGAAAATTTAAAATTTTCTCGTGAAAAATGTCTTTTAGGTATGGTAGATTCCAGAATTTAACATTGTATTTAAACGATTTGTGGAATAAAAGCTTGATTGCTGCGAGTTAAGTGGATTATGTTATGTTGTAATTTGGAATATTCGCGCGCTCCTGTCAGATTTTCTTTTTATTATGCAAAGGACGGCGCTGTTGTTCGTTAAAGTTATTCGCGGCTTTTCAAATTTGATGTATTAAAACGAATTTATATTTATTCTTTATCAAATAACAAAGTCCTGGATTTTAAGGCAAAATATGATATGTAAATCAGTTTTCTTTTGTTTAAAAACTAATGATATCGTGTTATTTACATTGTTGGACACTTTTTTACTTTAAACATGAAAGTTATATCCGATAAAACGAATTTATATTTATTCTTTATCAAATAACTAGGTTCATGGATTTTAAGGCGAAATATTATAATGTCAATCATATTTTTTTTGTTTCAAAATTAATGTTATCGTGTCATTTAGATTACCGGACAATTTTTTATTTTAAACGTGAAAGTTAAATCCGAAATCTGAGTATAAATCCTTAAATCATGGGGTGAGTCATCAATCAGAAAAAAAGGTAGGTCATTATGTTATTTTATAAATCTGTACAGTATCATTATGCTATCCATCGTGGAAGTAAGATTTTCGTATTGTGAGATCTTTACCTGAGAACAGTTGTTATGTCAGATCATGGCGAATTCATTAGCAATTTCTAAATTAAAATAAAATTAAGGAAGAAAATATGTATATGGAATGCTTACCGTAGCAAGCCGAAAAGCAAAGCTTTGAAGATAAGACTTTATTAATATTTCAAATTATTTTCAATAACATATGCTTACAGTCAATACATATATATATATGTATATATATGTAAATATATAAATATATATATATATATATATATATATATATATATATATATACATAAATAGAATCATTTACAAAAGGAAAACACGGAAAAGGTATGATTTTCTCAGAAGAATTTCAAAAGTGCGTATGGATGGTGCTTTTCGGCTCATAGGATTCAACAAACTTTATAATTTGGTGACGTAAGCTAAGAAGTTTAATAAAATGATTTTATTGTTTCTTTCTTCATTTCATTTCAATATTACGCTAAATAATCGAAGGATTAATGAGTGCAAAAATATTAATTTAAAAAAATATACTCCTTCCTTCAACAATCCAGATAGTATTCGCAATTTAATGAAAAATAAAAAAATAAATTTCAATAGCTGGTTTAATACCATTAATATATTCGATTCATCCACAAGATATTTACGGCCATATAAATATGATTTCAATTATTTCAAAAAAGTTTGTAAAACGTTGACAGGTTTCAAGCTAGTTAATAATCAAATTAATACATTCTAGAAGAACTGTTTGAGATAAGAATATAATAGGTTTATGACAAACCATCAACGCAAACCTTCCACGATTTGTCTACAAATTTCCAAATGCTAATAGAAGAAAAGTTATTTATGAAAATAGCTATAAAACCCTTCAGGCTTCCGTATCTCAAAAATAAATCTTCCATATGTCTGTTTGAAAATAATATTAATATTTGTAAAGATGACAGTTATACTATATGCTTTAAATAATTTTACTTATGAGGGAAAAATTAAATTTTTCTCATTAAATTAACTAAGTATTATATTTAGTAATCTATTTTATATCTTTGAGTATCATTTATATTTAAATTTCTATAGTACTTTCTTTAATGTAGAGTGAGTGAACGTGTGGGACATACGACGCTTGGGAGATACTCGTATGTATCAAAAATACTATGTGAACTTCAATATTTACACATATGTGGAATCGAACCCGGGTCCCCACGGTGTGCCGCGAAGTCAAAGGTCGCACGCCTTGTGATCAACCCAACACACTACAGCGACGACATATAATCGTTTATATAATAAGCTACCTTGCGCCTGATTTAAATGCATGTGATAGGATTAAGTTTATCACAGAGTGAAAAAAATTGTGTTTTACTAGACCTAAAATAATTACGGAGAAAAACTCTTCTTAAATATTTCAATAGACATATTTTACAACAAATACGTCGTCCAATTCAGAAAGGATCAGCTGCATCTAGTAAGCAAGCAAACAGTACAACATTTCGTAATTTACTTGTCATCTCTCTGAGCACATTCGGCCTATGAATTTAGAGCGCAGTGCTCGCAATCGGCCGCAGATCGCTTCGCCCATAAACGTCCACGAACTGACCGACTATGAGAACATCGGAGGAAGTTTATAGCTGGGTATTGCCAATAATCTAACCGACCGACCAATAGAGATGAATTATCAATAGCTTTCGACCGTAAGCTTGCGCGTTTATTTTATACAGAGCTTTTTTACGCTCAAAGAATCGTTATGAGCTTTATGCTCCACCAAGCTTTTCAGTGATGTGGAAAGCTTGAGGGCTAACTTCGCGGAACGATTTATTACGGTGATTGTAATCTGTGATATTAGCTTAGCTGAAACATTCAAAATTTACTAATATAGATAGTTTATTTATAAAAAAATATGGATTACACTTAGTAATGGTTAATCCTTTGAGTAAATATGTTTTTTTTTCTTTATAGTTGAATTCATCTGAACTCCTTTTTTAATATAGACCTGCGCTAATATACCTTTTAGAAAAAAAATGTTAATTAAAACTTACCCTGACGACCTGATATTAAAGAAAATTTAATCTAGAGTGGGACATACAGGATTACTGGTTGTGTGTAATGATTCTTTTAAGGGGTTCTAGGAGAGCTCATTAGCAACGAAATGACCCAGTATATTATACCAAAATACTTTACACTAAAATGGGCCGTAATCCAGACATTTGTAATTTTATAAATTTTTCAGAAAATCTGGGTATATATCTTTAAAAATTAATAAATAAACAATGGAATTTCATGGAATATACTTTCATTTTCTGGTTTTATCACATTCTGATACGTAATAAACAGTAATTGCATTTAAATAATCAGTACAATTGTTGTAATAAGATCTACGTAACGCAACAAGTTTTATAGTTTATATGAAATTTTTGAAAAAAAATGATTTATTTCTGCAAAAAGTCGCAGATGTACATAGTTGGCGGAACATTTTAAAAACATCTACGTATTATTAGCTATCTAATAAGGTACAATTATATATCTTAAGTTACAAGAATATTAAGAAACTTAACTATTTTTATGAAGGGGGAAAAATCATCTTCTTTTCCAAATTTAAAAAATTCTTTGTTTGAAATTATTTATAGAAATAATATAATTAAAGAAGGCATTTATAGTTAGTTTTCAAAATGTGAGTTTCTGTTTAGGATAATTTTCCTTAATTGAATTTTTACTAAGCTTTAAAAATTGATTCTTATTTCATTTGGTGCGTTTATTTTTCGGTCTCTAAGGTTATTTACTGAAGGCACAGGCGATGTGACGTAAACAAAACTCTTCATGTATCTCCAGGCATAGTAGTCCATCAGCGTCAGGTCAGGGCATCTTGCCGGCTAAGGGATGGTGCTCTGATGCCCATTCACCCATCGGGAAATTCATAATCCAACCACTGTCTCACAGTAATTACAAAATGTACAGACATTCTACCTTTTGTTTCCAGTTCCAGGTAAGTCTTTAAGTAACCCAAACATATCTTCCCTTAAAAACTGTTTGTGCGCTTCTGCGTTTAAATTATGGGGAAGAAAATATGAGCCAAACAAAGTGTCGTTAATTTTTCCCATCCACAAGTACAACGAAAACGTCGCTGGGACCTTGTTAGTCTCGTTTTGTTTGGTTTTAAATATGCTTTTGGGCCTAAAACTGAACGTTGTGGCAATCCGTAATGCCTTCTTGGTCAAACTTCGCCTCGTCTGTCCACAATATTATTCTGGAAAACATCAGATCCTTTGCGTCAGCATTTAGCATGAATCTGCAGAAGTCTAACCGTCTGAAAGGATATCCTTCTTAGATTACGTGCACGGGCGTATAATGATATGGATACAATCCTGCAGTGTGAACAGTGAACCATACTTTCCATTGCAAAATATCTAGTTGGTTCGCCACAACATTTGTAGATGTTGTGGATCTTCTTGAAAAAGGGGAAGAAATTCTTCTTCTTTATCCTGAGTATACATGCGCGGTCTGCCAATATCACAATATTGCTTTCGTACACATCTAATCTCTCTGATTTGTCGATACATGCCCATGAAAACAGTATTGTCAGATGTCCAGGGGTCAGAAAATCGACTATGATACTCACGGTGTGCAGCTGCAGCGTTGCCATCACAATATCCATAACAATAATTGATATCAACGTATTCCTCGTTCGAGTACGGATATCGAAAAGGATTTCCTTCTGCAGCCATGCCAGTTCTTTAATAGTGCCAAGTTACCAGAAGAGCAATCACTCACAGTTCAGTACAGTCACAAAAGAATACAAAAACAGTCTAATAAGCCAAGTCATGCTTGCAAGCCAATTGCAATCCGCAAGATACGTGAACGTGGTACGAGCAGACTAACTACTTGTCGTCTCAGTTTGAAGACGAAAGCATCTCGTCTTATCTAATGATGAATAATGTAATAAATAAGCACATGTATTTGTTTCCAAAACCTTTCTTCTTATAGTCAAATAAACAATAGCAGAAAAGAGACATTACTCCAAATGAAATAGCACGGTACTCTTGGAATCATTCTGAGGAGTTTTATAACACAAACTTGCTATTTCCAAGCCTATATTCATTTATAGCTTAGCCATTATATGGTATGGTATATATGCTATTCTTTATATCTAAATGCAAGTAATTGTTTAACAAAACTCCGAAGAGGTTTAAGAAATCTCCGACCTAGTTTCTTTGTAATAAGATTATTTGTTAAAGTTTTGATAGTAATGACGATTTTGTATCAAATTGGATAGCTAATAATACGTAAATATTTTTAAAATATTCGTCCGATTATGTACATAAGTGATTTTTGCAGAAATAAATCATTTTTTTTGAGTATTTGATAAAAAATATAATATATAAAATGTTGTTGACCTACGAAGCTATTATTAAAGAATTTCTACAGATTATTTAAACTTAATTTTTGTTTATTACGTATCAGAATGTATACAAATCAGGAAATAAAACCAAATACCATAAATTTTCATTTTTTTAAATAATTTTGAAAATATCCATCCAGATTATATCAAAAATATTTAAAAAATAAATATCTCGATAACGGTCCACTTTGGCATAATGTAATGAAAGGTCATTTGGTTGCTAATCACCTCTCCTAAAATCCCTTAAAGGGATCGTGACATATAACCAGGATATATATATATATATATATATATATATATATATATATCTATTGGTAGCCAAGGGCGGTAGACTATAATGGATATATTATAGAATAGATAAATGGATATTATTTTTCTTTTCCATTTTTACCTCCCAAATCGACAAATTACTGCGACTTTGTTATATTTCACTTGTTGTGCCTTCTTTTAAAATGGTGTATATAAAAAATGCCATCTAATAGACAAGTCTCGCGCCGCATCGCGGTCTCGCACAACGCGCTTCCTCGCCCCCTAGAAGGACGAACAAGTCGCGGTCTTCAGACAGACAGACAGGTGAGAGAGCGAGCGGAGGCGCTCAGCGATTTATTATTCTCGAACTGTCGCGCCTGCGGCCGCCGACGATATTGGATACGAGATTTATTTGAGTTAAGTTCGGACTGACGTTTCTCGTTTGGGTACGAGGATTTGTGGGTACCCGTGTTATGTTACCCCGCTCGATTATCGATTTAGGACATGCATGATGATACGGCTACAGGTTGGGGTCGGAGGTGCTGTCGGGGTGAAAGAGTTATTTATTTGGTCACTTGAATTATTGCCGTGATCGGGCCACAAGTTTACGCCTTTTGTCGAGAGCAGACCTATATATATATATATATATATATATATATATATATATATATATATATATATATATATATATATATATATATATATATATATATATATATATATATATATATATATATATATATATATATATATATATATATATATTCTTGTTTTATCCCACATGGTAAAAGTTTATTATATGAAACGTCTTTTCTAATAGGTATTTGGTTCGGTTTTGTCGAGTGCGAAAATTCGTTGCAACACCTTATAGTATTTTCAATTAACAAACGTGTTGATTGAAAATACCATTAGGTGTTACAACGACTTTATTGCCGCGTATCTGTGAAATTACCTTCTTATGATACTCAATTTGTCTTTGTCCCCACACGGGTAATAACATTTTTTTGAAATATTAAATTTTTCATGACAATATTTTACAATTTTTGAGAAATGGTACAGATACACAGAGAAAAAAGAGCGTTTCGCCAGTTTTTTAAATTTACGTCGGAATTGTCGAAAAGAGGCATTTTTTAAAAACAATACTAGAAGAACTACATTTTATACATAATAATTGCAACCGTCAAGTACATATACATGTGCATAATCAACGATCACATATTAGTCAGAGTTACGAATATATTAATATAAATTATGGATAATAAGTGCTAAGGTAGATCCAACGAAACATTTTCAATAAAACAAAAGTTTATTACTATGTATTTCAAATTACGTAGCTCTCGTCATAAACTTTGTTAGTCGCCCTTATTATAACATCCAAATCAAATCATCTTTGACTCGCACGAAATGCTCGTTTGTAGATATAAACTCGTGAATTAAATATGGCTTCCACATATCGGAATGAAGTTAACGCAAATTGATTTAAATTCCACCAAGCACTAACCGATCGATACCGTTCTCATAAATAGATGGAAATAATAATGTTAAAAGGACACTCAAACACGGTGTGTAAAAGTCAGTACCGCGCAATTCCGGACAACAAATAGCGGTCGTAAACGAGTGATGCGCGGACAAATCTAATAATTCACTTGCGCGTTGCAAAGTGGCATTCGATTGACATTTATCACAAACCCAAGGGTCGTTAATAATGTTGGACCATGAAAACAATTACCTTCATGACCGATCTCCTAGGAGCATCTGAGTCATTACTATTGAATTTTATATATCTTTAGAAACTAGTATTGAATAACGTTGACGAACATTCCGTTTGGAATATTTTGTGACTAAAAGTATTATATGCATAATAAAATGGTTAATTACATCCCAATTTTATTTATTAAATACCTACGAGAATTTTTGTCGAAAAGTAAATATTAATAAAAAATTTGAAAAATCGTCTTTTGGTAAAGCTTTTTTACTTGTGTGTAAATTTATTTGTGTTTCTCTGGTAAACCATAACAGAGGTGGAGGGAAATAAAATATCCAATGCGCCTAAATGAAAAACAGGAAGACATATAGGTGACCCTGTATGTGACTCGATCTCTGTGAGTCCGTAAGCCCGTCCATTGAATCGTCTTCGCAACCTAAAGAACTGAATTTGACATAATTATACTTTGTATTGATATAGACATAAATTATAATATAATAAAAGTTTTCAGGTTTCCAGTAATTTTGGCAGTTAGTAAAATAAGTCAACAAATGAAGAAAATAACTGAATAATTCCAGTAATTGTGTATTTTCATTTTCTATCCAATCGTATTAGATATCAAACTATAGTTGGAATAATGAAAAATCTAAAAATATAATATATTTTGATACGCCAAAACCTTTCTTGACAACATAATTAATTATAATTAGTATAGTAGTAGCATTTCTCTTTCTCTTAAGTCAAGAAATTATTTTAAAGAATGTAAGAGTTACGTGATGCAGTTCTGCATTAATGAAAAGAGTAACAGCAGTATATCTATCCAATTATTCAGTTATTGTATCGTCGGACATTTCTCGTTTGGGTTTGACTTACTCTTGGTAGTTCTTATTTTCCAATTCGTACTTATTAATTGATTACAAAACTTTTTTAATTGCTCCTCATTTCGAGCCACGTAAGTAAATATTTTAAGTAAAATGTTTTTATTATACCATAACGTCTCCTCAGCAATTTATGTTCTGCAGAGATTGTTAAGCATAATTAATTTTTAATAAAAGTATGTATCCTATGGGTCTATAGTATGTATGTTTATAAAACCTATAAAGTAAGCTAAATTAGTTTAGGAGAATAATTAATTACAATATATACAAATTAATAAATTTAGCAAAAAGCGATACGTAAACACATTTGTATCCATTGTAACCTATTTAGACCAGGGTCGATAATTTTTGAAACCAAACAAAATCGTAGTAGAATGAAACCTATTGGAAAATGTTGAGAATATTACAAAAATGAAAGGAAAAATAAATTACAGTCGATTCGAGGTCGGGAAGTGGGAGAGGGTGGGTTTTTAAGGGTTAAAATCGGTTTATCTCGATTTCCGGCAAAACTACAAGTCTAATGGAAAAAAGTTGCACAGCAAAGTTATAGGTAATAAAAAGATCTACAACTTTTGTATTTACACTTTTTTCTCATAACCTCAAAATTCACATGAAAAACTCAAAAAACCACGTTTTTGGTTTTTTATTTTTATCTTTTACGAAAATATTTTTTTTTTCATGAAATTTGGTGAGAACTTACCTTTGTATATACCAAACACACAAGAATTTTTTGGATTTGAAAAATTAATTTTTTCTCCTTACTTTTAATCCAAAACCGAAAAAGCACCCTAATTTTCAATCGAAAATTCACGCGTCAAAATATTAGCTTTTTTAAAAAAGTTATAAGTTAAGTATAATATTGTAGATGTTTTATCAAATATACACATTATTAACTTAGTTGTTTGTTAATTATAGTAGTATCTTTTAATTGAAAATTTGTTTGTTCATCAATGTAACTTAGAATCATACGTTGAATGAGTAATTACAGCGTTAATATTAATAAATAGCTCCAATTTGTACATAATGATAGAAAAATAATTTTTCGATTCGAGTTTTTTTCGTTTTTTAAATTTTTTGAAAATATTTTCCATAGTGACGTATATTTTTTATTATACTATCAGAAAGTAGAGATTCCAACGAATAAAAAGCCCACCAACTTTTTTAAAAAAGCTAATATTTTGACGCGTGAATTTTCGATTGAAAATTAGGGTGCTTTTTCGGTTTTAGATTAAAAGTAAGAAGAAAAAATTAATTTTTCGAATCCAAAAAATTCTCGTGTTTTTGGTATATACAAAGGTAAGTTCTCACCAAATTTCATGAAAAAAAAAATATTTTTGTAGAAGATAAAAATAAAAAACCAAAAACGTGGTTTTTTGAGTTTTTCATGTGAATTTTGAGGTTATGAGAAAAAAGTGTAAATACAAAAGGTGTAGATCTTTTTATTACCTACAACTTTGCTGTGTAACTTTTTTCCATAAGACTTGTAGTTTTGCCGGAAATCGAGATAAACCGATTTTAACCCTTAAAAACCCACCCTCTCCCACTTCCCGACCTCGAATCGACTGTAATTTATTTTTCCTTTCATTTTTGTAATATTCTCAACATTTTCTAATAGGTTTCATTCTACTACGATTTTTTTGTACTTTTTACCTTTTTTGAAGGCTTCGACACTGGTCTAATTCGTACAGGTGACCAAATCTCGGTAGTTATAAGCATTCAAATCACAAGGGAGATAAATATTTTATTGAACCTTTTATGCTGTAGATTAAGGAGGTAAGAATAGATAACACAATTTAAATAGAATTTAATATCGGAAAGAAAACATTTAAAATTACTCGAGTCTAAATAATTGTTTTTTTTTCGTTCTTCAGTGTTGGTGTTAAATTATGTGCTTTTTTAATTCGTACTTATAAAATGGTTAGCATCACGAATAAACAACCGCTTGGGTAAATCAACACGAGATATATTAACGGTAAAACACGAGATATACTACATTTGTATGTCTTTTCGTTTATTATGTTTCGTGTCATATCAGATACTATCCTAAAATACAGTTTTTCATATTGTAAGACAATGGCGCATTAACTTTCTCCTCGTTAAAGGTTCAGAGTGATCAATGTTGATTTTCATCACAGATTCCAAAACACACACGGTATCGACGACAATAATCAATTAATATCGATCTTATTCAAGATCTTCGAGCCGTTACATGAAGCGAATTCGTTAAATTGAAAGAAAATGATAAATATTGAAATAAGTCCCAGATAAAATAATATCGCGGAAAAAATGAGTCGTATTACTCATCAGTGTGCAGAGACACGTGCGGGCTTAGACAAGATGTAACCGGGCGAGCTTCTGCGGAAATATCAGCGTAAGCTTTTGGTGAGCTTCGCGAAAATTCAACCACTGCAACAACTTTTCAAACTAAGCTTTTAAAATGTGAGACGGCGCATAATTCAATTACAACAGTCTCTTTCTATCCCCGTCTCGCTGAGTTCACTGGAGTTACTTAGAACGTAGCATATCTAATTTAAAATTTGGTTTTATAGTGGTATATTAAGAATTTACTGCATTTCGAGAGTTGTTGCAAACTTTATCACCATTTGCTGGAAATCCTTTTTTAGCAACATTTCTACATTAGTAAAATGGTCTATACTCGTAATTTCAAACGTTGTTTTCAAAGAATCTCGTCATATATCGTAGTTTTCAATAGAACACCTCATTCTATTGAAAAAAAAGAATTAAAAACGTCTACCAAATAACTATATCGACGGTTCTAAAATCTTATAACTTTTGGGAAGTTCATAATATGGTTAGGCCTTTAGAAAAATTCACGAATCATTAAAAAAAATGTTTGACCTGAAGTTCAAACGTTTTTAATTCTTTTTTTTGTAATTTTAATTTAAGCCGTTTCGGATAGAGGAAGGGTGTTATGTTTTGATATTTCTAGTAATTTCTCAAGAATTATCCAACATAAAATTGCATAAAAATGGTTTTATAACCTTTATTACTCTTTTAATTGATGCTCCACACTATCAAAATTATAACAATTTTGTACGAAATTTGTCGATTCTGAAATTCTCAGAGAAATATATTTTGGGTATTTACTATTAAGAAACATGTAAGTTAATAAGCTTCAGTAATACGCCGAATGGTCTTTCACAATATTATTTAAAAAATTATGAAAAAGTATTTTTGTCTTTATAGGTAGATAAATTATTCAAGTGAATGCGTATCAGATGGAGCTATGCTACATATACTTTCCTACAGAAATCAACTATATAAATATATATTATTTATTAAGTATGCTCGTATATGCTAAACATTTAGTTTTAGTAGTTCCTCTATTATTCCTTTCGTTTATAATAGATATCTTAATAAAACAGTAAAAATGTTTCCTTACAAAACAGCCGATTTAATTGAAATACGACTATTAATTCCTGCAATAATTGCAGCAGACTTAAACAACTTAGCTATTTGTCTGTATATATATATATATATATATATATACACACTCACTATATGGTATATTTTTCAAAACTTTTAAAAATAGTTTGAGTATGCAACTGTACTCACAAGGTCAAAATTGTTGGATATATGTACGTATATATGTCACCTAATAAATAACAATAAATTATATTTCTCTATTTACTTTCAGGTAAAAAACTACAATACATCACTCGGATTGCCGTAATTCCCATCAAACAGCAGTATGTGCAATGTTTGTTAATCCATTTGAATTCATCATATTTACAGTGCTATGTTAGAAATAGTGTGTTGAACTGTTGTAGGAGATCTATATTATAATTAATTTTTCATAGTCCGACACTTTATTTTATACGCCTACAGGAGCATTTAAACCGTTGGTAATTTAGTATTGCAAATGTAGATCTTAAAATTATTAATAGGACACCATTTCTATTGTAAATTTAATATGTAAACAAAGTATAGAAAATACATCTGACGAACGTTACCCAGTACAGTTATATTTGACAAAATATAGTTTCTTTTACTGATTATTGGGTGAGAGTAATATACTTTTCTTCCATTTTTATGCGACCTTTACATTTACTACGAACCAAATTACATGATTTTGAAACGTTATTTCCCTAACTTGTAGTTTGTAGAATATTAGATTGCTACCGTGGGCGAAAATCTTATTGCAAAGATTGTTTACAATTTTCCCGTATACTCGTCTACTGTTTTTTAAATTAATTTTTCGGTTATTTCCCGACTGGCCTCCAAGAAGAAAGTTTGGAAGTAACTACTTGCGTACCTTTTCTAGAATCATAATGAATGAAGTCTTTAAAAAGTAGCAAACCTTTTGTTTTCAGTCACTTCGTTTTAAGGTATTAATAGTCGAAATATGTTTCAGAACATGTACCTTTTATTTATTATAAGCTGGGCACTATTTACTGAGATTAGTTTATAAAACAAACAAATCTTTTTCGTATCAAAATAGATAAAGTTTTAAAATAAAATATATTCTCTCTTCTATATTCCTTTTTTAACATAGTTTACCCTATTGAACATAATTATTCAATGTAAAAGTACATGAAAATATTTAAATTTATTATATAAAATATTGATTTTACCTAATTTGACTACCCCGTAATTTGGAAGTACTCGTCTAAATAAATTTCAAAGTAAAATTTTAAGAGCATTCCTTTCCCATTAATTTTGTAGACAAGAGGTCACCCTTATTCTTTACTAAGGTCACATTGTTTTGATGGCATTACCTCAATCACGCATTGGTCATATTTTCCTTTTTATTTGGTCATCATATATTCTCTGGCCAGACAATGCCTAGGATGTTCATAATAGGTTTTCTCAAGAGGTTAAAAGTGAATAAATTTGCGATAAACCTCAGGTTATTGTGCTGATAAAGATGTTCTACTTCTAATATACAATGTGACTTAACATAAGTTTAACACTTGTGTGTTTAAATAAAATAATATTTTTTCAATTATTTAAAAATAATTCAAAGCAGTTAGGTTCAAAATTTAGTAGTTAAAAATTTAGTACAGTTAAAAATTTAGTTTAGTACGGTACATAAATTAAAGGTTAGCAAAAAAAATTTCAAAGAAAATGATTTCATTTAGTATTTCATACAATCTTCATTTTCTAGTTAATAAAATATGAAATTAATCTTTCGGAAACATATAAAAAATAACTATTCTAATATACCTGGTTATTGAAAAAGATAAACAAAACTAACGCCGATATTAATATTAGTTCTGTAAGTTATTATGAAATAAGGAACTTATTTGAAAACATGTTTGAGTATAAACATTGAAAATGCTTTAAACTTGCATATTTTACAAAGTACTCTCATCATTTTTCCAGTCTTGTACCCCTATAGGCCCAAAGTTTTTATTCCTTTAGACCTATAAATGTACCAAAGTTTTAGATAAATTTGCTAGTAGATGTTTTAAACAAGGATCTGAATTAATATAAAGCAAAATTTGAATAATAAAAATCAAATATTCACCCAATATTGAAAATAAAATAAAAGTTAATTATTTTTACTCACACCCCATCGATAGGGACGAATATATATTTTAAAATGAAGTTGCAGTTTATTTACCATTTTATTTTTTTTAAATTTTTATGCCCCGTTTGAAAAGCTCCAACGCTATGTGAAATGTGTCAACCGCGTTTCTAATTCTTCAACCGTGGATTTAAATAACCGAAAATATATTCTGGCACTGATTAGAACTTTCAATTCAAATGAAATCAGTTAATTTGCGTTAACAATATCGAAAAATGCATACATTGTGACATTTTCTTGGGAACCTATCAGACACCTTTGTATTTCACAGTACGTATGCAGTATATATATATATATATATATATATATATATATATATATATATATATATATGTATATACATATATATATATATATATATATATATATATATATATATATATATATATATATATAAAGACGAGCGTAATAAATACATTGTTTCGGATTATCATTTGCAAAATATTCAATTTGGTATGACTATGGAACTTTACTGATCTTACTGTATTTCGACAATAGCACTGCCACCACACGGTCAGCGCTATAGACAATAGCATGGTCAGCGCTCGGTTGGCTGAGTGAGAAACCATCGATGATAATTTATGGGAGACCACGACGACAGGTCAGGAGAAGATGAAGTTAGCGAGAAGCGGAAAAGCTAATCTTCTGTTTCCAATTCTATCGTTCAATTTGTATATGTATGAATAAGAGAAAAACTGGGACAAGAATTAATAGAATTTTTATTTATTTGTATTTTGTATAGCAAAGTGATAAAAAGTATCTCATTCGTTGCCCACCTGTGAAAGTCGCTTTGGTCGCTGTTAAAGGAAAGTTGGTAACTTTATGGTTCTGACGCTCACTCGAACAGTTTTATGGTATAAAAATAATTCTTATATAGTTTATCAGAATTATTTTTAAAAAAATTTTTTTTTTTTAGATGTTAAAATTTTAGTCATTATCTTATTAAGTAATTTTAAAATCTATAATAATGAGATATGCGATACCGAATGTGTAACAATGAGATGTGAGTTATGTTTTAAATGACATAAGGAGCAGAAATGAAGCCAAATGACAAATAATTAGGCATATAATAAATCTGACTGGCTTCTACCAGGAATAATAGTGGAGAACATGGATGACAATTAACGTCTTTGTAAAAAGAAGTATTCTCTATCTGTACGTGTACTACATATTGTATTAGAAGTAAATAAGTAGAACATTTTAGAATACGTTCGTGTGCAAAATAAGCTCGAATTAATCAGTCGAATCATAAACTTAAAATATCGTTTTTGTTAGAGTTTCCTTGGACGAAATTCTGTACTTATGATACTTCAACGTGATAACGGATGTGTGCGTGAATAATTTTTTGCGCTATCGCGGAAGACGAACTTTCTAAATAGCTTCTTGAACTTATAGTTACTGATGTTTCGTATTACCACACAAATATAATGTGACCATCATGATTCAAAATCTGAATTTTTATGGATTTTCAACCATATTTTAGGGTTATGTGCCGTAACTTACAATCATACATCACGTCTGTATGTTGAAATTTCGAAATTAAAAAAATAGACATAATTTATCCTTGTTATTAAATATTTGTACAAGAATACGCTTATAAAATATAGTTCTATAAACAATATTTACACCGACCGGGTTACAGTTTTATTTTTATATATCTTGATAGAGTAAAAACGGCTGTGAGAAAACACAGTCCGCTTCCACCCTGATATATCCTTTTATTTTATATCATTCGCAATAGTCAAATACTTGCTTATCATTCCTTATATTTTTACGAGTATTACCCATAACTTACATCCACATTATATTGATATTACATATACACTTTGCACCTAGATACCCTATTTTTTTTCGAATTTATGTACCTCAAAAATCCAAACAGAAGCGTATAAGACTTCTGCTTTCCCAAAATTGTCATTCAAACTCCTTCATCCAGACTCACGAAACGCGGTACACGCGAATCTTTAGTTAAAACCATATGTTGGAAGTCAACTAATAAACATGCTTTATTTAAAAAAAAGTGAAACAAATGAGGAATTTTCTACTTTATTCTAATATTAGGATGAAACTGAAAAATAAATCTAATTACGGAGAGTAATTTGATCACGTAGTTTTATTTTAATCTTTGTCCCTCCCTTTAATATAGATTCATAGCTAACACTTATCTTAAAATATGTACTCATTTGGCAGGAACACTTGAATGTAGGTTAAATTTAGGATTTTCTATACATTTAATGTAAATCTCTAGAACTTAACCTCTGATAGATATAAGCTATCATGCTAAGCATCTTAAATTCGGTGTAACAAAGCATTTCTAAATATATTTCCATATCACTAGTAGTACATTCATTGTTCGATGTTCTATATACGTATGGACTTGTTTCAGCAAACTCTTTCATCTGTTCACTTACCTTGTGTAACTTTTGTATTATCACAATAGACTATTCTTAAAAATATAACAGCTAATTATTCATAAACTTTAACTCTCTACAGTTTTGTTTCTATATTTTCAATTTACCATCCACCAAAAGAAATTTAATAATAAAAAAAAGCTTCACCTTTCCGCAGTTCTTTTCATTTATGTCAACTTAATTCGTATTACCAGATATTAATATTTTCTTTTTTTCCCTTTTACAGGTGATCATTTCACTTTTTAGAGGAATGATTTTGAAGTATGCAGTCTTGTTTAAAATTTTTTTACTTACAGGAAACAAATCATAGAGAAGTCCTAAATAATATTGTTTTTAAACCAATACGCTGAGTCACTAATTAAGTTAATGGAAGTTATACAAGATTTTATCTACTTTACAGTACTGTTATATATAAGGATGAAAGCAGACCATAATAGCATCAATACACAATGTACATAATATGAAATATTATTAATTTAATTTTTATGTGCATGACATTTCATACTAAAGTAGGAGAAACAAGGTTAATGGCCTGGCATATTCTTCTACAATAATATAATACATTCATTGCTTATGTTTCCAATACAGATGAGTTCATAGAATGTTTGTCTCTCTTAGTAAATTGTGGAATATGTTTTAAGTAATCTACACCTCATATTTATAAATACTTCTCGTCGATTTATTGCTGTTCATTGTGCATTTCAAAACCATCTCTTTGTTTTATAATAACAATTTTCTTTCTTTCATGCGTTAAATTAAATTTTAAATTGTAAATTAAATATCGATTCTTTCGATTAGTTTTTCGATTCCTTCGACTTTGAGTTTACGCTAAATGTTTAATATTTTATGTTATTAAAGATACGTGAACAAATTCGTTTCAAATTTGAAGACTGCAAATTGATTTATCAATAAAAATCAGAGTAAATTACATATATTGAAATAAAGTCCTTAAAAATGTGTGATTTATTTACAAAAAATAAAAACGGCAAAATTCGTGTCGGAGCGTGCACAAAGTAGTATTTCGTAGATGGTAATACCTCTTGAAATTGTTGAAAATAATTTAATTTGTAAGTTCTAATCAAAATGCTAATATCTGAATACTAATAATCTGTTCTTTTTTTCTATTTTTTACACCCGTAGTTGAAAAATAAATTAAAAGGACGTCAATTTGAAAATTTATATTACGTATTATTTTAAATTTATATTACATAGTATTATTCTCAATATGGAGCATTGTTAGACGAGTGCAGATAATAAATTCAAATACTTGGGTGAAACTATGGGATGATTATCGATAAACAAAGAAAGATTGAGTACGTCCCGAAACGATCAACGATGGCCATAGAAGTAAATGATTACTTAACCACCACACTATATTCTTTCATCTACAATGAGAGATGAAGTTGTTGCCAAATACAAAAGATGAAATCCACTCGGATATTTTATTCTCGATAGAACACCCGAGTTATTGCTTCGATATTTAAAACAAAACTGACATCCATCCGCAGACACCTCTATTTACAATAAGTTTCCAACTTCAAGAATGTTATAGAGTTATATACTTTGATTTTGTATGCTTAATATTAATTTATTTACTAGGTAACTCGACAGGTATAAATACTCGTTATATATGCATGTTGTAAACATATATACACGTGTTTATGTGCGATTTGAGAATCTTCTAGTAACTGGCAGCCGCGTGCGTGTAATAATAATGTATTTGTTATGTAACACGATCGGTATAATTAATGCTTGTAAACATACAAATATGTATATTTCGATTCGAAAATGTTCTGGTAAGTAGTAATCGGGCGCGTGATTAAGTAAATAAGTTTGACGGTTTGTTTCGGAGATCTACAAGATTCTTTAAACTTTATTTGAATGTAGGACAATAAATGGATTTAAATGGTGTCTCAACTAATCAATGCGTAGAAAATTGTTTTGTTGTTATGAGTGATTATTAATTGCCGGAACAAGTATCTGCTTGAAAAATATCGTGTTCATAGTCCTAAAATTACAGAAAGTATAAAGCTATGATGGACGGACGAATGGATAAGATAATTTATTGCTTCTTTACGAGACCCAGTAAGTCACCATAAAATACATCAAAGTAGGAACAGTATTATTAAAAATTGTACTGTCTGAATTAATAATGGAAAAAGGAAAAGTTGTTTGCATGGAACCGATTTTCTAAGAAACGATTTATTCGGTTCAAATAGTACTCGCATACATATATATATATATAAGTATTACTATAATAAAATCTAGACAAGAATCAAAATAAGTAATAAAATGTAGGCAAATTTCGAATAGCTGCTGCGCGCTACTTGCTGACGACTGCTCGTGGAATATATGATTATTATTGTATATTTCCGTAAATTTTCGTCTTAAAATGTTCAGAAAATGTATTAAGATGTTAAACTTTATTAGAATATCTAAAATAACTAAAAATTGATTTCCTCTGACTTTTCAACCACATTTAAATACTTCATTTTGAAAATAATGGGGTAATGGAATTGAAAGATGTCATTTTGAATAATAATTGATCATTACTTTTCTGGTTTTTTAATTCTTTGCCTATATTTTTTTAATTCCCCTTGTTGTATTAAAAAATTAGATGTACGCGGTTGTATTCCTATTTTCGAAAATAAATATTTAATACATAAGAATTTCATGTGACAGCCATTTTCAAGATTGACATTTCAAAGAAATTGGAGAAATTGTTTCTACCACTCAAAATTTCCTTTTTCAAGATGTTATACTTTTATGTTTTGTAAGGAGCACCTCTCTTCTTGTTTAAATTTATCTACTCAGTTACTTTCTTCTCGAGGGCTCGTACTCAGATGCTTGTATAATTTACTTACCGATTGTCATGTCATTTCTTTTGATAGCTCTAGCCTTTTTATTCTGCAGTCTTTCTTTGCATAAATGAAGGCTTATTAAACGTCCTAACACTATGGAACCATCTGTAAGGATATTGTTCTTAAGAGCGTCGTCGAGCGCTTCCTTGTATAAATATAATATGTATATTATGCGTGAGTAAAGAAAGCCATGGCACATTTTAAAAGGCGTAACTAAACCGCTAAGAAGCAGAACCCTAAACAAGTAGACTTACCCTACCTAACGTAACAGAATTTAATTAAGAGACATTCAAACTGTAACACTTAACTAGACATCGGTCAATTAGAGGAATTTTCAGTCAGAATAGAAGAGCCTTCAGAAGCTATATAATTTATTCATTGTCATATTAGATCCTTTAGTAATTGCAGATTCACTGTTTTGCAGTCTTCTTTTGCACAAATGAAGTAAGGTACTGGAAAGCACTCTAATAAAATAGGAATATTTGTATATTATATACATGTACATATATTATACTATCAACACACAAATACAGACATATATATATATATATATATATATATATATATATATATGTTTCTCCATCCGTTCATGGTGTCTTCATTTTTGTCAATACGCGAGCGTTTAGTGGCCCAAAATTACCGGTACAGTTTGCACATACGATATATATTGGCAACAACAATTTTCGTAGATATTTTAAAAGCATGTAAATACATGATATTTTTATTAATTCAAAGAAAAGAATACCCCAAAATCCTAATATTTTAAAATATGAATTGTTTCTCATAGATACAAAGAAGTAAAAAAGGAACAAACAAATGTTTATTTTTTATTGCAATGCTAAAACTTAAAACGGTCGATTTCCAGATCTAAAACAAAAAAAAACAAAAATCATCATCTCGGAAAACCTTTTTGTGAGGTTTTTGTAACGTTTAGAATGTATGTTTTATTAATTTGCGTGTAAATAACCGCCCCTATGATTCCTTGACAGGAATGCACATGCCGTTGAGCGAATATCAACGTATAAGATATTTTCACTTTTGCCCGCGTAGTTGGTTAAGATTTAATAAATATCCGGAACTAAATAGATCTAATAGCTTCTCTATAAAATGCCATTAATTTCATTTTCTTATTATTACTTAAACTTTTTAAACTAATTCCCCTATTTCAAATATAAATTTGTTTAATGGAAACTTCGACAAAATCAATCTCATTTAATATTTCGATCTTGGTTAAATGCTTTTTAAATCACACAATGTCTTTATAAGATATATATTACTTATCACTCGATAGTTAGTTATATTTTTGTAATATAAACTTAGATAGTAGTTATATTTTTGTAACATAAACTTTATTATAAATTTTTTGTGTAATATGCCTTTCAAACTTAGACTAAATGACTTCTAGGCTTTAAATAATTGCCATTAGAATTTGCATTAATTATTCTGAGAGTGAGTCTATTTATTTATGTTGGAAGTTGCTTACGAACGGCGTCATATGATATAAAATTTATTTTCGTAAGACAAAGCATAGGGCAGTCACCGACTACACAAGACCTCACCGACATTCAAGTGCGCGCATTATCGTTCTCGGCGGATATTGTTTTATTTTCCGGTCAGTTAGAGTGGTCTTCAGATAGAGTAGAAGAGTTGTCAGAAGCTGTATAATTTATTCATAGATCCTCATATCATATCCTCATGTCGATATAATTTACACTTCAGCTCCTTATACGTTCGGAATTTTTGCGAGCATGTAGCTAGCCATTAAAATGATTATACCTTTTTACGGGATACAATTTTTTTGTAAATTAAAAAAAAAACACTTTATTGCGCATAAGTGTGTGTATATGAATATTTACACATGCATATATACACACACACACACACACACAAACACACACACACACACACACACACACACACACAGACACACGCGCGCGCACGCACGCACGCACGCACTCACGGACGCACGCAAGCACATTTTTTTTTATGCTTATTGCCCACCTGAATATTATTCCTATTGCCTAGGAGGGGTCGGTACATACAAAAATACGAATTTATTCGTAATCATTTTCTAAAATTTACATAATATTTAAAAAAAACACGTGTCATGTAAAACATTTGTTTGAATCGTGCGTTCACATCAATATCTAATTTTTTTTTCATTAACCTTTAATCTTCACTTGAATTGTTTGGACATATTTTTTCCGAGGCCGTGCCCGACTTTACCCCATCCCGCCTACGCCAGTGCATACAAAATAAAAACCCTAGATCTAAATAGATAATTATCTTGTTTGGTTATTCGATTGTTTGAAGTGCATTGGGTACAGGTCAAATTTTATTGCACTGTCAACTTTATCGCGCAGACTAAAACTTTCATAACTTTACGAAAAATTACGTTCAAATTGATGAGATTTTTATATGATGAAAATAATTTATTTAAAGTGTAATTTTTTTTATTTTCTACTGTGGTAGCAACAACTTAAAATATACTAACAACCTTACATCAATTTTATTTCTTTCGCAAACGATTTACTTTCTTTAAGCCTATTTTCATTTATGAGGGACCAGCCAGTCTTCATTTTTATGTAATATTTAGTAAGCAAATTTGAATAAACTTCTCTGGGATTTATTTGAGATTTGGAATTGGGTTGTTTAAAATAATGATATAAGCTTTTTTTTAAAGATCATAAACAAAAACTGTCAAAAAAACACAACTGAAATTTGGTTCCCCAGTTTTTTATAATGTGAAATGTATGATCTTTAACAAAAAACTAATCTTGCTAGTTAATTATCACACATTTCAAATAATCTAAATAATTTCTAATCCTTCTATTGAATTATTCCATTAATCAATAGTGCTTAATAATAATAATAATAGTGCTTAATTAATAACTTCTTAGTGCTACTGCAATTGTGAATCCGAATAAGGAAAGTCATTGTCACATAACCTGATAAGAAACAGCATTACCTTCATTGAAATTTTGCTCAGGATCCTTCACAAACAAATTGGATGGAATTGAGATCCTACCTACATCTAAAACTACCCAGTTTCAGATATGGGTAGAATGTATCAGGAATTGAAACAAATACAGGAGAATTGAAAAAAAATTGAGGAGATCTTGATTTAATCAAAGAGTTAGTAAAATTACATATACTGATCAAAGATTCTTGTTGGTTTATTAAAACATAGAATATTTTTTATAGTCGTATTATTTGAAATTATATTCCGTTCTTCAAAATACTACAAGAATTAATACTAAAACGTGTTTAGAATTACTTTTTAATTCGTATGTTTCCCGACGTCGTAAAACCCTATCATTGTATTTAAAGTATAAAATTTACTTTGACATTTCAAATTTGGTCTTGGAATATTATGTAATAAGCAATTATGGACAACACTTACCAAATTTCGGTTCGAGGCAATGAGAAAAAACGAGAATTCAGGCGTTTTTCTTTGAGTAGAATTACATGGACTAATAACACACGTCATTTTGATTTTCATCGCCAATTAATAACATATCCAAGATTGTAATAAACCCAAATATACAACGATATAATGTCTGTAGCACCGTATTTAAGTAACACGCAACACCTGTTAAGTAACACGAAATATGTGAAAATATTTAATGTAAAATAATATATTGTCTTCGCAGTAAATTAAAAAAATCCGCATTTAGCATATGATCTGTTGATCTGTATATTTTTGCGTTTGTATGGTTGGTCTAGATCGATGACATATAGCTGTTAATAGAGGTCGATGTGTATATTTTATATTCATCGCCATCTTTTTATTGAGATGCTGTCATCAATCTGGGCATCCATCTGAACACATCCTGTTAGATGTTGTGATATAATGGTTATAACCCAATATATAAACATGTGACAGTTTCTGATCTTAGGAAATTTAGTGAAAGAAACGTGATTAATAAAAACAAATTCGTATTTCACTATGCAAAAGCTGAGGATACTAAAATGCTATGGTAAGCAATCATAATAACATGTAATCTGAATAAAATAATATATATAAATACACAAAAAAAAGAAATATATATATATATATATATATATATATATATATATAACGAGAACAGGATCAAATCTTACCTGTAGTTATATTCAAATCAGAGCGAAAAATTATTAGGTAGAAATAATTTCAACACAAACTTAAACTACTAGTTTTAAAAGAATTTGTGTCACGTGAAATTAATTTGGTTCCGATTGCAAAAGCTAGTTTTCTTATAACAAATGAGCAGTCAATTGATAAGTACTGAAATGCACAAATCTCAAATGATGAAAGTACAATAACTTTTTAAAGTACTTAAAAGTGTCACTTATTATATGAAAGTGATTTAGGTAACCAACAGTTTTCAATTCAATAAAAATTACAGCCTATAATAAAATTTTAATTATTTCACTTCTTTGCAAGTCTATATGTTTGAGAAGTCTACACGGTGAGAAGTAAGCAATTTGTAACTACATTGCTATGGTAGTTATATTCGTATAAGCTTAGATATTTGCAAACACAGTATTCAGACACACATCGTCAAGTACCGCAAATCTTTCGTAAAATCCTTTTAATCTCGCGAAAATCAAATCCGCCACAAATTTATAGCTCCTTTAATTTCACGAGCGACTTATGTATTATACAACTTCTTGTAGTATATAAAGCTTTCTCATTTTCTTTTGCAGTATTTTTGTACAATGCTTTTACATACACGCGCACTTTATACCTTTCCAGTTACATAATACACCTGCCCACACATTTGTGCTTATACAAAAAATGCTTTCATTTTTGGTGTAAAAAGGGGATTTTGATATAATGTAAAGGAGGGAGGGTAATGAGGCGTAATAAGGGGCCCGTACGATCTTGCCACTGTGGCGGTGGAGCTCCTTAAGAATGGTATTCGACGCTTATAACTTTGTTCATTAAGCCACTCGCCCGATGGTGAATTAGTGTGTGGCAAACGAGGAAACGGGAGTTCCGCTACTGATTAATTCGCGGTCCAAACTAGGATTATGTACATGTGTAATGTTGTCACCGGATAATATGGTTGTGTGAGTATAGTGGGAAGATTATTGCTTTGCAAGGAAGCAAAATGAGGGGCTCAAGTATTATTCTTGATCTCATGCTTCTTATTGTTTAAGTATATTGGTACCCAAACTATTGACTATTATACTATCATTTCAAATCTGATTAGATAAATATTTGTTAAACTTTGTATGTGATGTAATAATTTGTTATTAACACATTACGCAAAAATATAAAATAATTATCAATGTTCGTTTAAAAATTAAGTAACGTATAAAGTTACATTTTTTTACTAAAAAAAAAATGTTTTTTTCGGATAAGGTTTGTACATGGCTGAGATCATGTCGAAGCTAAGTAATTTCTCTAAAAAAATTTACTAAAATGTGTTGATAACTATTAGTTTCCTATATTACAATGAAATCAGTCATTCACAGTACATAAATAAATTGTTCAGGTGCATTTCAAGCTTAAGGCCCATTTCAATCTTTCTCCGACGACTCCAATATTTGAAATAGCAGGACAATTTTACACCCTATATTAGCTGTGCATTGAGACTACAATCATCATCATATCCGACCAAACAGAAATCTGGTTGATTACAGAAATATTCCAAAGACTGTTCTGTATTTAACTGTACATTGTATCATGTTTAGCCATATCGCTTCTTGACATCAAAATTTTATTATATGTATGAAACTAAATTTAACGAAAATGGAGTATTTTTTATGACATTTGAAATACATAATAATTGCTATTAACTATACTAATATTTAGAAAATTAATAAAAAAACTTAATATTTAAAATTGGACCCGCCAATTACTTCATAAACTTTACTTATTCATGTTGCTAGTTCGTCATATATTTTCATCACTACTATTAGGAATTGAAGATAATGGTAATTTTTTTATTTTCTTGTATGAAATCTCAATGGCTAAGTTAACATTCATATGACAAACACGATACTTTGCATTTGATCGTTTTGGAGAAACAAAATAAATATACGTCCTACTCTGTGTAATATATTATGTAAATATAAGCTATATACCAGTATATATGCAAAGTAGCATTAAACAAAATGCAGTATTAAGTAAAATAAATATACAACTCACTCTTTGCACTATAGTATTGTAGTTGAAGTATAAAATGTTACAATATCATGATGATAACAATAAATTTAAAAACCGTAAGGCAAATTGTAATGAAATTTTTTTTCTTTTTTTTTTGCTGTTGTATAATTTATTTAAAATTTAGGTCATACATTAGCGTTCATTCAATCAGGAATAAAATGATATACGCATCAAGTCAGTAATTTTCTTTTCCATTTTGTTTTTTTTATTTAAAAAACACGGTTAAGATTATGAGATGTGCATTTAAATATAAAAAGAGAAATAAAAAATCCTTTAACTGAAATCACCCTATTGGTATTTTAATAACAACCTATTTATTCTCAAAACAAATTGATAGATGCAACTGGCATAAGTGAAATAGACCTCACAAAAGTGTTTCACAAATAGCTCCTAAAAATAAATGTTCAAAAAACGTTTTAACTAAAGAAATTCGTTTACAATTAAAAAATGTATATTTTTCAAAATTAACAGTGCTTTATTAATTATTTCATTTAAATATTCATGAACGCATATTTTTATATTAATAGTGATTTATTTGCAAAACAATTATAATTTAATAATAGATATATTTTTATAATTTAATCACAAATTTCAGAATAAAAAAGTAAAAATAATTATCACTATAACTGACATAGCTCCATTATGGATATGAAAATTAATATTATTTTAGGATATTTCATTATGAATTACTTATTTAACACGTAAACATTAAAACGAGCAATGTTGTCAGCGATACGTTGACGACATTGCTTGTTTTAATGTTTACGTGTTAAAAAATTAATTCATAAAGAAATATCCTAAAATAATATTAATTTTAATAAGCCCCTCATTTCGCTTTAATATTGATTCCAATCAACTTTTCAGAAAGCATTATTGATATAAATTATTAGTTATGTTGAAGCAAAAAAGGTTTGTGTCTACTGATATTTTCTGGATGCCAAATGTTACTTATTCACTTCAACATAGCGTAAGTATACTAAAATTGGAATACTTTAAAATAATTCCTGCGTAAGAATGACATTCAAAATCGTGAAGGTCTCATATTTAAATTTTACGTTAGATTACTTCTTGAAGATTACGTGTTAACGCTCAAGTGGGGAATAACACTCGTTTTTGACTTGCTTTCACGTTATTACCGCCACATATTTTAGGACGCTCCTTAATTTTAAACTCTGATATAAGATTACTTTTCTCTTCCAAGCGTATTTTTGTCTCTGCTAAGATCGTTGCTTAAAACTAAATAAACAAATCCTTAATTATTTTCTTGAGTAATGTTAAGAATTCTTAATTATTAGTAGATTCATAAATATGACTATATAGATAACTACAGAGGCAAAACTGCGTATAAAAGCCATGTGAGTGGTTTTAAATTAAAACGTAATTTATTTTTCGAGCTTCCATATTTTTTCCACTAATATAAATAATTACATTTTTCCTTGTTTTATTTTAATATTCTATGAAAAATATAATCATTTAATTTTCCTTCCGTATTTTTTTGAGATTACTGCAGTATATAAAAAAAAATATATACTACATTACAAAAACAATCAAGATATAAAAGAAGAGAAAATAATCCGACCAGCGATGGTTGCAACAGCAATGTGTAGTCTCGCATGTGCTCGTGCACGCGTTCATACTCTTATGTGCATGTGCAATAAATAAACACGTGCAATTGATATTAATTAAAAAATAATGGTCTGTATAATTAAAGTTTCAAATCGGAAAGAGATATAGTCGATCGCCATAAGCAGTGGTGTCCTATTTCCCTAATTTTCCTCACAACCCGACCTACTACGTTTCCATCATTACTTTTCATGACATTTAAAATAAGGTTTAAAAGTTTTACACCACCTACGTATATTGCACCGTTGTCATAGGATATTTGAAATTCAAAGAGTGGGCTATAGTTTCAATAACTATTTTTAATAAAGTAAGATATATGCTGTTTCTTATTTGTTTAAATATTTCTCTTTAATATTTCACTTAAATATTTTTTAGTCATAAAAATACATTTCAGATAAACTCGATATTCGTGTATTACTTATATTGATTTACCAATTGAAGCGTAGGTGAGGTTAAGAACAAAACTTAAATCTGAAATAATAGAAGTAAATTTCTTATATGTTCCCCCAAATTCGAAAACATAGGAAAGAGACGTAATATGTCGTGGGACATCCGGTAGAAGCAAAAATTCTTACACATCGCATACAAAATTCAAATTTTATTTATTGATTAATATAATATCGATACAGTAGTAAATAACAGTGAAAACAATTCGAATTATCCATCACAGAATAAAAAAAACACTTAACAAAAAACAAAAATACTTTAACACGTTAAGTGTACTAAAGAAATGTCTATGTGTGAGATTGATATTTTTTTCCTACTACATGCGGTATGCGTATAGTACCATGGTGGTACTAAACGCAACGTATTTTCTCTCCTTCGGAAACTATATAGACAAACATCTAATAAATATATATATATATATATATATATATATATATATATATATATATATATATATATATTGTGTGGGAGAGAGGCAGCAACACGCGCTCCCTGTTGTGTTATGCATCTCTTACTTTTTCTTAATTAGCTGTTAGTTCCCTATCCCAAACATCCCTTAAGAAACTTCGCTTCAGAAAGAAAAACAAATTTATTTATTTAATACCTTAAAGAAACATACGTACCATTAATGAGATAAAGACAAAAGTCAGTGTGGCACTACAAATGTAGACAAGTAGAATATTGGAACAAATACACGGTCTAAGTGAGGTATATTTGATTGTATATAAATGATATATTTACAAGGAAAGTCATAACCAAACCCTTCTTGAGACATTATTTTAGTATACAATAGGGTATTATAATTGCATTTTGATGACAACAAACTATACTAATAATAACGCGTAATGAGTTAGAGATAACAGCACGATATTTTATCGAGATATAAATAATTATAAATCTTTATCTCATTGAGTTACCGTTTCAGAAAAACATTTATTTTTAGATAATGTGATTGAAACTTCAAAATTATTCTATCCTAGTTGTTTTAATGTTTGCCCAAAACTAAGAACGTGCCGCAATGAATTAAAGATTTGTCACTTTATATACTTAAAATAACGGGCCCTAACAATGACTTCGTACCGTTTTAATAAATGATCTTAGCGAACTGAATTTTGAATAATGTGCTCAAGGAACTGCCTTTTAAAGAGAGGATAATTTTGAGATAAAACATCGCACGGGAGGCCTACATAGATTAAAGCAACCGGAAAATTATTCAGGCAATACAAATATTATGCAAAACGTTTCATGTCAGGAATTTTAATATTATTCCTGCCTGGCGACTATATTTAATGAAATAATATTAGCATTCTATGGGTAGGTAGTCTGCACTGGATGTGATGTATCATAATGACATCACTTGAAATAAGTTAAAATTTAATTAGAATATTCGTTGGAATAAATATTTATTAGATCGTTATTTATGAAATACTTGTTACAAATGAAAAATTTACGCATTTTTTATTGCCTAAAAGAAAAAAATTGCCATAGTCATAGTCTTGTCTTATTATTATCATTATGTTATCAAGAAATTTTAGATTATATCGAGAAAGCCCAAAGGTATTGTGTCAATCGTAGGTAAATTAAGTAAATTATTATCTTAAAACGTAATATTTTCTTAGGCGGTTGTTGATGTTAATGAAATAAATTTTAGAAATTAACACTTAATCATAAATTCATATAATTTGTTTCACAATTTATGGTATTTGAATGTTACATATTCAATATTACAACATCAAAGTAGGGATTAAATAAGAAAGAATTTCAAATGTATCCATACGATTTCACTGCTGGTTTAAAGTATGTGAATAATGAAATATAATAATCCTTTATAATACGCTATTTATCAATATTTTTAGGGTGCCCTACGTCACGCTGAAAAAACGGAACCCTTACGAGATCACTCACGTGTCCCTGTCGATTAGTATCATAATCGATTTTCACCAAAATTATGCGACGTAGAAAGTTAAAATTTGGCTTTATAATACATCCTATTAACCTATGTATTGTTACTAGATAACTTTTAAAAAATTAAACAATTTTAAATTTCGTGTTTAATAAGATATTATAATTCGTGTTTAATTACATATAAAAAATTATAAAAAAGAAGGTCGATGAAATTTAACTTAAATATTACGAGACAACTATAGCGCATTTCCTAGATCTTATAAATTTTGGAATACACCCAATGATTTTACGCCTGTAGTACATATAAAAGGCAATACAATACGTAGCGAAGAATTAACATTTATAAATAGTTTAACGGAAATAATGTGCACCCTTAAATATTTATAAATTCATAAACGTATATGGAACCCTCGAAGCACTAGTTTTACTCGTGCAGATAGGCTTTTTATCAATTCTGCTTACAAATAACTCAAACAAAAAATTATTCAGTAAAATTAATTGTTATTAATGTTGCAAATTTAAATATGAACTATTTTTTACTCGATTGACGGCTTCAATTTCTTTGTTTGGCTCGTTTCATGTTATACCGTAACTGAAAAAAAAACATTATAGTTTCATTATGTCGGTACTTTGGTTTGGCTCATTATGTCCATATATTGACTTTGTTTGGACTCGTTTGGAGATTTCAATGTGTATGTAGGTAAATTATTTAAAAACTTGGAATAAACTTCCCCTTACATGTAAACACATAAAACGGGAGAGAACAAATTTCTTGAACGATATCTCATCGAATTTTCTTTTAAATCAAATACATAAATAATAGTACCACTGTTTCCAAAATGTAAATTCATATGCAATTTACATAAATTAATGATCGTTATGATTTATGTCGAGTAAACTTTTACATTAGAACGCTATTTAATATAATAAGCAATATTACTAAACATGGATATGGTTTCTTATGATTATGTAATGATATTCAAAAATTAATTTTTTTCGCCCCGTTTTCTCGCTTTCACTCTCTTTCTCTCTCTCCTGGCCCATTTTTTATGAGTGGAAGATATATTAAATTCATTTCCAATAATATGCTACGGATCTTGACATAACGCATCTACTCACCATATTTCATGCAAATACGTGTAAAATTGCAGGAGTTGCGAAGCTTCTACCGATGTACGGTTATGACAAAATAATAAGGATTACTTGTTTCATTACGAAACCCCAAAAAGGTAAAAATGGTCTAAATTTGAAATGTTGGAAAGATAAAGAAGAAACATGGAAGTATTCAAAATACGGAAGAAGGAATAACAACACGAGTAAAGTTAAAAAGGTTGTCATTCTATGCATAAGTTTTCAAAGCGTATATGAAAAGTATATTTCTAATGCTGAGACTCAGCGAATACCTAAATTTTGCAGTGTAAATAGAAAAGAATATTTGTATGGAAACCGGCAATATTTGGGAATTGAACAAATCAATCATTTTGGGAATTGAACAAATCAATTATTTTGGAAATTGAACAAATCAATCATTTTGGGAATTGAACAATAAGGAAATAATATCAGTAGTTTTTTAAATATAATTCTATTTACGTGTTTCCACATGTAGGAATGAATTACCTTTTAGTGGAATTCGATAGTTTGGATTTTGATCGAGTGTGCGCTAAAATGCAACCAGTTTTTACGGTGTGAAGATAAATTTATTGAAATCTATGTTCCATTGTCCAAATAAATAAATAAAATAAAATCTGGCAATTTCCGCTTACAGCGCCACCACCTCGCTCCAAATCCTGCGACACACGAGACTTAATCCCGATCTCTCAACATAAACATTACTCTCTCCCTACTCCGTGTTGTTCTTATGCGGCACAACCACCAACCATTCATTAGGGCGGAATTTGCCCGCAAATTGCCGCCGCCGCCCATAACTCACGACCGCTTCAAAACTTTTTAATCATTTCCACGACGCGCGGGGGCTTTTTCTTTTAAACGACGGTGCCACCCAGACAAAGCCGTCTCAACTTTAATTTTATGCAGTTTAGCTAAGTGAGTATGGTTAAATAGATGCGACTCTGCGCTCGTGTATTACATTGCGAGTTTTAGTTTGCGACTACCTTTTAAGCTTAACGATGTTCTCGGCTATCATGGCGCCTAACTTTTAAACGAGCCATAAATTCATATTACACAAATACTTAGGTATCGAACTCAGTAAAAAAAATAAACGATTCTCAACACAATATTGATTATAGCTCTTAAACCTATTATAAACGATTTAAAAACTGTCATCGATTCAATATCTATGCTCTTGGTTTTGAAACTCAATTTGGTAACATTGTTGTCATGCATATACCTGATTGATGTATTTTTAATACATAGGATTAATAAAACATCTCTAAGCGACTTTCACCAATAAATATCCTTGTTAATCCTGAGAAACTTTGGATGTAAAATACGATCTTCAGCAAGGATTTCCCCGGGACTCTATTCGTTTTTCATGTAATACTTATAGTATTCACTATGTCGATGTCATTTAGTAGGAAAATATTTAGACAATAATAAAAGGAATGTTAACTTGACTATTATCACATTGAAATTTGTTTCATGTCGTTGAACAAAAATAGCTGCAATTTACTTAAAAGTGCATTTGTTTTTGATATTTTTCAAATGGGTTGTTAATTTTTTTTTGTAATTTTAAAAGAAGAAAAAATTAACCTAATAGTTGTTTTACTAAAAAATAAAAAAATAAATGTAAATATAATAAAGAGGAATACATGTTTTACTCTGAAATTATAATGGTAATGAATTTATATACGAATTAAAGTCACGATACTTATAAATCCTCCTTAAGGCTAGATGCCTTGGTCTAATTTCCTTTTCATTGGAAATCTACAAACTTGCATTTACTATTTGTGATTGTGACAAGATCGGTAAGGACACCTTTTAATTTCTTTGTGTACAAAGCTTGTTTTATTTACAAATTCAGGTATTATTTTTTTGTTATCCACAATAAGCTTTCTTGTTGATTTTCTTACTTCCACCCTGCACTCCACATAGGACTATTATATATATGTACTTGATTACGTAAAAACCATATAATTGATATGCATCACTTAGGAAATAGAATAAGTATATACGGGCATTTGAAATTAGGCCGATATAGGAATTAATGAATTACATTAAACATGTAACAAACGCTGATCAATTGAATGCTTTTCACTTAGTACGGGTAAGAAGCAGCAGATAAATGTAACAGATAGATAAGTTCCTTATCTCTGAATATACTTAGAGATCTAAAATTTTATTTTAATATGCTGAGTGAGTTGAGAAATTATTTTTGGTGTTTGACATGTATAAAAAAATATAAAAATACATTTTATAATATTTTTTAGCACTTTGAGAAATAGCCCTAAAAATATAACGCACGTCCTGAAATCTCAACTTTGTTTACTAATATAAATTAAACGGAGCACAATTGATCAGCTGCCAGTGGCATTAATCCTATAACAATTTGAATTGTACTGACTATCGCATAAGCAAAGTATTTTGTCTCCAAAGAAATTTAACTATACGCAAAGGTATTAATGTTATTTCTCTCAATAAAATACCTAAATAATCCACCGATATAACATATCGATATTATTTTAGTATTTTATAGATATATTAGTCAAAGACCTTTTTTACATGACTAACGCTATTATGTTGGATCTTGTATCTATAGACAATCTTAACTAATAATATAAATATGAACATATATTTTTGGTTCTTAGTAATTCTACAATTAAGCAAACGATATTGACCTCGATAGTGATGTGGACAGAAGTGAATGGCCAGGCCACTATGGAAGCTAATATCGTATCAAGTGGCGGCGCTACAAAGTAATTTTAAACTATTTACTTGTATGAAGTTAATACATACACGGAAATAATTTATACTCTCAGTGTAATTACCGAGGATAACTAAGTATTAACGATTAAAATCAAGCAATGCCAATGACGCTCGAGCGCTCTTTTTCATTATGTTTGATTTATCGTGTATATATAAGGTGTTAAGAAAATCGACCAACACTGGTTCGTTTACTCGATTAATCGTTATCGAACAATTATGTGGCTGGTGTGAGGAATATTAATATAACAAATTAAAACAAATACATAAAATAAAAACTTCACTCACAATTGATTTACAAGTTAAATAAACAAAATATATGAGATACTTTAAACATACTCAATATTAACGATATATTTCTGCGGTCGGTATTTGATGACATTCTTTTTTGAACTTATTCCTTAAAGTATACTATAGTATACTGAAGTAAGTTGTTTCGGTTTCGTAAAGCAACGACTGAGCTGTATAATAATAATAATAATAATAGAAATTGACGTCAATACTTTTATTATCATTGCTAAAAGTGTCATATTACGAAGTAAACTACAATTTTAAAGCAAGAAAACAATTACAAGAACAATATTCGCAACGCAAACTATCAAAACTTAGTTCAAACATGTAAACGAAAATGCCACTGAAGCCATCTGGTGCCTCGCGACTTTATTGATCCATTTGGCGACTTTTTTTCGTTATTAAACTCTTCCCCAGAATTTAATCTACATAATATCGGATAGGTTATCGTAAATAAAAGCTTGATTTATAGCTTATATTAGAATAAGCTATAAATAAGTGCTACTAACTTCGAGATCATTCGATCTTTTTATCGTAAATGGAATCCTTGAAAACACAAAATCAAACACGACGTTGTTTTCTATTATTAAATCATAATAAATAAAAAGAAGATTTTTCACATTTTTTAGATGCTATCATTCAAAGTGCTCGTTTAATGGATAACAGTCTATTACTCATGGTTTCTATCAATAATATACTTTTATCTATGTGTTGCATGTTTGTTCCTCAATCGTTCCTAAAGCACTGGTAAAGACAGAGTTCATGATTCGTATTAACATATAGGTTACTTTTTAACCAAAGAAAGAACATATTTCCTGTTGAAGAAAATTCCATCTCGCTGTTTCAATATATGTATTAAGTTTGTTACTAACTTATCTCCAAAGACAAAAACCTGAAAAGTCCTACTAGTGCAGGGACACGACAGAAAACTAATACTTAATAGATAATACGTAATGAACTGTGTTAAATAATAGAGTCAGTGTGAAGCAAAAATATAGCAAAAATTAAGGTTATCATTATTTTCTGACAAAACATAAAAGGTAACAAACTAATTACGTTCGAAGTACTTTAGGTAGGATCTTTAGAAATAAATCTCGACCCCGTGAATGGGGGGTAAATTCTAGATATTTAATATTTGGATTCAAGGTTTCCACTTTGTAGCAGCGCAAAAAGTAAAGGAATATCCGTAGGTAGTTGCGCTATATTCGAGGATGAGAATGATGAGCAAATTTCAGTAATGTAGTCCGAGGCCACGGACCAGTAAGGCCGTAAATCTTAAGCCGAGATAGGATAAATTTTGTGGAGTTGATTATTCAAAACAGTGAAGAAGAGGGATAGGGTATAAAGATTACGTCGGTTACGAAACTTCACCCTATTGCGTCAGAAATATCATCGTGCTTTCTATGTGTGGGTGTGATGGATACATACATTTTGTTAGTGTTCTAACTTACTCGTCATACTATTAGATTATATCAAAATATGTCACACGCTGGTTGGTAGAGAGGAATACTTAGAGTTTGGTAGAATATCAATTTTAAATTAAAACTTGTGGCATTTAAGAATAAGTAATCCTCTAAAATTTCAACAATAAGTCGCCTTTTTACTTAAGTTTTGCCAAATAATTGACCAATGACGTTTATATACTGAATTTCATTTAAAGAATCAGCATCGAAATAATATTAGCATCTGACCCAGAAACCAATAGTGAAATATCTAGTTCTAATTATATAATATTTGTTAAAACAAATGAATCTCTTTCTCATATATTAGGAAGTTGATCCATATTTCTAAATGTATTTCATAGTCCAAATAAATAGAAAATTAAACCTCGTAAGTACGAGGAGAAGTCGCACTGCTAGGGATCTGTACAAAACTTAAGTACAATTGAAAGATTAAACTATTAAGGGTAAAATATTACTTTTTTCCTTATTAATATTATTTTTCTAATATATAAATTCATTGCTTACTAAATATTTAACTGACGTAAAAATTTCTAAAATTTAGAATCGTAACTTAATTTACCTTTGGCAAGTTTCTAGAAATATTGTTTTTTTAGTTTCAGAAATAGACAAATATTTTATCATATGTTTTTAAATATATCTCTAGCAACATATACCGTTGCTTAAAGTTACGTAAAAAAATATTTTGATATTCTTATAAACAACTTTTTTAAATCCATACAACATACTAAATTTTAAAAAATCGAATACTTCAGTAGCATCCTCCACTCCCTCCCCCCTAAAATTTCCATATAATTATTTTTGTGTATTAACTATGTAGTGTCTATGTAGATTACTATCCTTTAATACGATCGCCTTCGACTCGGCTTATCTATAGTTCTTCTGTATCTAAAAATGCGTGCGTAATACGCTTTGCTAACAATTATGGAACATACTCGTAATGATTGTTCATAACTGATTAAGTCAAATTTAATCGACTTATTATTTGAGATTTGAAGTAAAAAAAGATGCCTTTATAATTTCTTTATATCTGTCTGTCACTCTCTCGTAGATTCTACAGTTTTAGATTTACATGAACTGATTTTTGCTTTAATATATTTCACAAGAAGATCTCAATATATAACAGAATATATATTTTTAAATACGTATAAAGGAGGGAAGTGGACATAATTTTATTCCCACATCTAATTGTGTTGAACCTCGTTACATATGTTTAACAAAATTAAATTAAGGTTAATTAAGGTTTAGAATTAAGCTTCAAGTGACGTGCAAGGTTCTCTCACTACCACCCTCTAATTTTTAAAAGTGGAAAAATGTAAAAAACTTCTAGCATACGAGTAGAATTTGAAAATAAAAATGCTTTAATTAACTTTCTTGGATAATTTCAGGTTATACGCTCAACTATTTTGTGTGCGTTCCGTATGAACGTAACTAATATTTTTTTTAATATTAAGATATTCATTTTATATTAAGATATTAATTTTTTGCTATTGAAGCATTGGATTCTTTTCTTAATTTCGTGTGTCGTATGAATTTAAAAAAGTTGTTCATAAGAATATCAAAAAATGTTTTTTCGTAACTTTAAGCAAGATATACCAAAAAATGTATTTAAAAACTATATTCACTTGAAAAAAATTAAATCTGTAGTCAGTTATTTTTTTTTATTCTTTTGAAGTCAAGTTTGAATTGGGGTTAATCAAAACTGTTGAAAGGTATTATTATAAGAAAAAAATCCATTGAAAATAAAAGTTTTCACTTTGTTTTAATAGGAATAAATGTTAAATCTTAGTTGATTAAAGTAGGAATTAAATTATGTAGAAATTAAAATTAGATATTCCGGCTAATATTTCATTAAAGCTCACGGATTAGCCTCCAAGCATAAGAAAACGGTCAGCCTTTACGTCGCCTTAAATTAGAATTTAGCAAACTCTCTCAGTGTCTCACATTCCGAACTTTAATTTCGAAGCTATTACTATGAAGGTACGCACGTGCCTATGTATTAAAGTGCTTACATAGGTGTGTGTGCTTTTGTAGGCTTATAAAATTCGAACGAAGTGTTCTATTCATTATAAATTTTTTGTGTGGTATTAATAGATCGAGGTAAAGAAAGAAAAAAAATTGTTTGCCAGTTATTGCTGAGTTACTGTTGTTTAAACCAGTGATCCAGCAATAAGTGGCAAGCAGAGGAGTTTAAATTAGCCGTTGTCAAAATTAGTCCATTTAAATTTTTTATTTTCAATTTACGTTTAGAACCTTAGTAAATACTATTTTACCCTATCTCTATTATTTTTATCTATAATTTTATTTATTCAAATCAATAAACAATAAACCTGAAAACTATATCCTTAGGTTAATACAGGTGATACAGATCTAATTATTTTGTATTAACTTCCGAAAAAAATTAATTTACAAAATGTGAGATTTATACCCTTAATAATTGTTTTAGAAAATGTCAATCTCTCGCCTTTATACGTATTTAAAAAATATAAATAATTTTATTTTAGAATATATTTAGTACTTACACATACTTAAATTTTATGTTCCGTCTCCGTGTTAAGGGCCTTCCCCGTTGTCAACGCGCTTTCGCAACCGACGACAATAATTTCGACTTAAATTATCCACGTTTTGCATCTGGTGTTCGAATTTTGCTTCCTTATAAAACGACTTAGCACATTTCGTTTCATGTTTATCGATATTGTTGGAGAAGTATCGCCTGATATCACTAGACTGACGGGTTATCCTCCTGTATTGAATTGATCTTAACAAGACTTGGTTGTAAGATTACGTTAGATGTATGTTATTTTATCTATCGTAATGACATTTGGCGTACTAATGCCATATTTCACCAGCACTGAGAAACTATATATCGTAATTCCACTCAATCGATATCACAAATAATAAAAATTATTTAATAAAAAGCAAGCGACATACGTTACACAAGTTAACTGATATGTCAATACTGATATATGTGAGGGTTGCCATATTAAATAATAAATAATCCATAAAAATTTCATTTGGAAGCGCAATTTAAATTAATATATAATTATTAATAAGAAAATAATAATAATTTATTTAAATGACAAAATCGTATTAATAGTTTTTCCGGTAAGTTTATTTTAAAAATCCACGAGAGTATTTTTGTAATCTTGAAAGTTTGAGCGAATTATGGATTGTTGTTAAAAATTATCAAATGGCAATAATTTTGATTTACAATATGTAAACAAAGTCTTGAAATTTAATTTATTTATCCATTTTCTTTCTTCTAACCTTTTTTTGTAAAATTATACAAATGAAAGGGATAGTTAGAAAATTCAAATTCACCATCGAACGCTAAGAAAGGTAATTATGTAATATTACCACATTTCTTATGTTTATCGGAATACAAAATATAGGTTGATGCATTTGCATGTTAATGGCTTATGACAATTTTTAAATAAAAAAAGTGGCATGATTTGAAAAAAAATCCGAGTATTGCGATCTACCCATGTAGTACTATTACAGATTAACGTCCCAAAGTTTCCTGACTTTACATAGTATATATACATATATATATATATATATACATATATTTTTCCACTTTTGCACTTTTAATATTATATGGGATTGTAATTTCATTTAGGATAAGATTTCTCCAGTTGTAAAGTAACCTGTATTATAATCCGGTCCGCCAACTATTTCTTTGCAGGAAAACACGTTAATCTATTGCTCCATTGTAACGTGACAGGACAGACAAATATATTTCCTAATTTATAAACTTTGGGATTGCTATATTAGTTAGAATAAGATTGTCCCAGTTGGAAAGTAGTCTATATTATTTCTTGGTCCGCCAACTAACTCTATGTATAAATCCACGTTGATCTGTTGCTCCATTGTGACGGGAAGGAAGGACAAACAAACGGAGTTTTGAATTTTCAATTTTATTTCAGATTCTCGTACTACTAGGATGACATTTTCCGGGATGGCATTTTGCCTATGTCATTTCCTGGCCAAAACTATCTCCTGGCCACAATTATATCTAGTCACGTCGATCTGTGGCTCCATTTGACGTGAAAGAATTACAAACACTTTCAAATTTTTAATGTTAGTTGGGATTTTTGTTTTAGTTAGGAAAATATTTCCTAGATTGGAAAGTAGCCTATGTCATTTCCTGATCCGTTAACCATATCTATGCAGAATTACGTAGGTATATTGCTTCATTCCAACATGAAAGAAGGATAAACAAACACACTTTCGAATTTTTAACAGAAGAAGAAATTTGTTGTGTTGGTAATTAGTCTATGTCATTTCCTGGTCCGCCAACTATTTCCGTGTCAAGTTATGTAGATCTACTGCTCCATTTCGACGTAAAAGAAAGACCAACAAACGTGCTTTTGAATTTTTAATGTTATTTGGGAATGCCATATTAGGTAGGATGAGATTTCCCAGACTGGCAATTAGCCTATTTCAATTCCTGATTTGCCATCTAATTCTGTGCAAAAAATCACGTTGATCTGTTACTCCATTGTAACACGAAGAAAGGGCAAATAAATATACTTTATTTAGTTTAGATAAGACTGTATATGTTGGGAAGTAACCAGTATTATTTCTTGACCCGCCAAATATATTTGTACAGAAAGCTACATTGATCTGTTGCTCTAATGCAATGTGAGAGAAGAACAAACAAACAGACTTTTGAATTTTTAATATTATTTGGGATTGTGATATTAGTTAGAATGAGACTCCCCGGGTTGGTATTTTACCTATGTCATTTCCTGTTCCCCCAACAATATTTGTCTGACCTTCTGCTCTATTGCAACGTGAATGACGGTAGTTATCCCGACAACCGTTTCTATAAAAAGTTGAAACTGTAAGGATCACCTGGACATAACGTACATGGAAAAAGTAACGAGAGAGAAGATTTTAGTCCAAAATCGAGGTAATATTCTAACTTTACTAGTCTTGGTTAATTGGCTTCCTGAAACTAGAATTGAATTTTATTTAGACATTTACACCCTTAGCTTGTTGAGGTATTTTCAAAAGGTGGTATTTTATGCTACGAGTACAATGAAAAGTCATTAGACAATTAAAATAGTCATTATGGCAACCGAATTGGAAATTGTCTTCTAAAAGATGTAAACATTTTCAATAAAGGAAAGGGAGCCAGGAGGGATGGATAAACGTGACAAGGCTATCGCAAATCCACGCACAAAGATGTAGTGGTGACAGAGTTTTGCTTATTTCTAAGACGTGTTTGTAGTAGATTTGTGGTTACCAGGGAGAAAACATGAGTGCACTAAAGAGCCAGACTCGTTATCTTTATTGGTGCGATACATAATTACTAACAGCTGACGGAAACTCCTGGAACTGGAAACTAAACGAAGACAGGACGTAGAGTGCAAAAACTTCATCTAGCACAAAATAAGATGAAAAATATAATTGTTTTTTTTTTCAATAGATACTGAACGGTCTCCGATGTGCAAACCAATGTTGTCAAAAGTCCAAGTTCAAGTGTATAAAATGTAACATAAGTCTTTATACCAAATGTCATATGGTGTATCAATTCGGAATGTTTACCAAAGAGACGCACTATTAATATAAATATATTAATAGTGCGTCTCTTTCGTAATCATTCCGTGTATATATATATATATATATATATATATATATATATATATATATATATATATATAAATATATATATATATATATATATATATATATATATATATATATCATATCATTTTCCAAATATTACTGTTTTTTTTTAAATTTATCAAAAATACTTTTGTGTTTTGACCATTTGAAATGATTCCGCTATCTATGACACCCAAAAAATCAGAAAATTCCTAATATTTGAGTTGGATTTTTTTTCAAGTAAATTCTTACAAAATTTTTTCATTTAAGTAAGTCTAATATAATGACGTTTACTGAAAAACACGTAAAAATCATGCAGATAAACTGTGCACTAAATGTATTTATTAAACAAGTAGCGTGGAATGTTGTATTGTGAAGGTCGTATATATTATGGAATCCGAGAGTATTAAATATGTGATGGCACGGTACAGTATAACATTACTCTTATGATTTAGATATTACTAGTATGAAATATTGAAAAGAGAGGATTGTTCGAGTAACTTTGTTATGGGTTTTCGCCCTTTTGTTCTGAATAGCGTCATTTCATGGAAGTGCAAGTAAAAATTACTACCATGATCAGACTAGATTTATAAGAATTGATATTATAAGATTAATAGCTTTGTAGATGTTGTAGACCCCTGAAAAAAGGTTAAACAATATCTATAACTGTGAATACATTTTATTTTATATTACAGCGTGGGGAGATTTAACAGTGTTTAATTATTATTATTCATTGCTTTCCAAGCCAGCCAAAATGACATAGCGAGTAATTGCACCCAAGTTTTTTTTCATTTTTAAATTATTTTCTAACTCTGTACAGTATTTAGAATCGTTCCACTTTAATTCAAGAGAGTGTAGCGGAGTTATTATCCAATATTACCACGTTCTCTTCTAGTAACTGTATCGTTTAAGAAAATATTAATAAATTTTAAAAAATGTACTTATAAATAAGGCAAAACTCACTTTTATAATCCGATGTGGCCGGGTATTGCTCTAATTAGAAAGATAGGGACCTTTTCTAATTTATTAGACTAGGCTTGGCTATACTAGTTTTGGTTTGATTAGGTTGGTTCCATTATTTTTTATTAGGTTAGGTTATGTTAGTTAACTTTCATTAGATAAAGTTAGGCTAGATTAGGATATGTCAGTTTAGATTTGGTTAGGGGATGTTAAGTTTGATATATTAGTGGTTAGGTTTGCTTAGGTTGGATTTATTTTGATTTGATTAAGTATGATTCGATTCGGTTAGATTTTGCTTAAATTTGCTTAAGTTAGGTAGTTTCGTTTACATTAGATTTGGTTAGGTTTCATGAAGTTTGTGTTAGGTTATGTTAAGTTTCATTTGTTTCGGATGGGACACACTTAGTTTGCATTATTATCTTGCATATTAATGTTATTAAATATAGCACTGTTATCGAGCACTATGGAAATTTACTATTACGCAACTCCATGCGGTGAAGTTTATGCCAGAAAGAAGATTTTCCCAAGAGGAAGGGCTACATTCTAAAGTTCTATATTCTTAATCGGAATGTATTTTTGTAACTTGCGATAATGCCTCATTCATATTATGTATGATATATATTTATTAATTTATTTACATATGTCGATACATTACAGTTAACGAAAAGCAATTATTGTTTTAATAAATTAAAACCAAAGAAGTTATATATTAAACATGAATACAAAATACACAAGAACTACAAAAGTTAACGACGACACATTTCGAAAAATTTACTTTCACTTATTATAAACATATCACAAATGCAACCACGATCAGGAGGGCGAGCAATTGAATACCACAAGAATATATAAAAGTAATAAAAAATAACTTCAAAAATTAAAAGTTAATAGCTAATTTAATTCAAAAAGTGGATATAGCAAATGAACAGCTTTTCAATGACGTAATATATAATATATACCAAGAATACAACAACATAGATAAATAAATATAGCAATTTATATATAATTAAAAATAAGCGACAAATATGATTTCATTTCTTCGATGGAAGAAATGATGGAATATAATAAGGTTATGTGGGGATAAAATAATAATGAACGTGCAATTCAATAAATAATTACTCCATCCTTCATTATACAAATTCTTTGCTTACAACGGTGAAAATATTAAGCATCATCCTATCGTAATATACAGTCAACATCCTATCATATATCGGCTCAAATTGCCACTTCAGATAAATTGCTCACCTATTCTTGTGACCTCCACCAGCATTTGACCCTGAATAGAGAGAAGGTGCGAAGTAGTTAATTTACCTAACATCTGTCATGGTTCATTCCCAATCGTTAAGTAGATTTAAAAGCGTTTGGAGAGACGCGATTAAGATGATCGTATATGTCGGTGAAGCTGCCTACTGCGACGTTTGGGAAATACGCTAGGTACTCTCTCGGGTTATCTCATTGCGAATATGCTAAATGGGAGACATATGTGATCGTTTGTTCTCAATGTCTATGGCTTCCGAGAAGTTAACTCCGAGCAGGTTAATATTGCTGTAAGTACATGTTGACTAAAAAGTGCTCATTAAGTGAAGTCAATTTAGCAAACAAGCGCTTAGACCAATTTAAGTAGCGTATGATGCAACGTGATGTCCGAATATATATTTTCATGGACATTTGATATTTGGAATCAGTTTTTATAATATCTTCCATAAATATGGTCCATAAGAAATACATATTTTTTGCGTGTTTGTTTATTTACAAACTAAAAACATCAGGCGTTATAATTACGAAAATGTTATTTACAGACGAAAGTCATGAAGAAAATCATTTTAATTATGTACTATATAAGTATTTTTATAAATAATTTTCTTTACTTTGTACGTACTTAAGAGGATTAAAAAAGTTATTTTATATGCTGATGATGAACTTATACCGATGAATGAACTTTTGTGAGATAATTAATTTTGGACCTTCACTTTATGATACATAAAATAACAGTTTTTCTGACAAGTTTGCATTATTTCAAAAAGTACAGTAACTTCACAAAATATATATCCAACCATTATTAATTAGTCCAATTCTACGTTGATCGAAATTAGTTTTACTTAGTAGAAATAAAACACACACACACATGTATTTAATTTTATAACAACACTATTTTATTAGAATTTAATTGTGTGTGTACACACCTATATTATAAGATGATTATATGTATATGTATATATATATATATATATATATATATATATATATATATATATACATTCGGCAAACAAATGGAATCTCTTTTCGCGTTATGGTTGAAATGGGTGAATTCTAACATTTCGGGTGGAATATTATAAAATATTTTATGAAATCAATTCGAAATTTCAAATCTGTAAGAAAAGTCCTATAAGAATATTACAATCAATTTTTTACATTTTTTATAGTTTTTCCTCTTATAATTTGACACTTGTCAAAATTTGTTTCGAATTTGTGATAACTAGGTAACGAAGCAACCTCATATTCGAATAAAGTATAAGCAACATTTTACAGTACTTATAACTTTGTTATAAGATGGTTTGGCCAGAAACCTAAACTTTTGTAAACCACCAAACAATGTAAAGTTGCATATCTGAGGCATATGCTCAGGTATGATAGATACGAGCTCGTAATCTAACAATGATGGGATAAGTTGCTAGGATAAAGTAAATCGGTCGTAGAAGAAAGTCATGTTATGGCAACATCCGTGAATGGACATGGATTACGAGTGCCGCTGAACTCTTTCGCCTTCTTAAGAACAAGGTCAAACACGCAGAGTTGACTACCAACCTTCACTAGTTGGAAGGCACCCTTAGAAGAAAAAGGAGACAACTGCGTTATACTTATTTAACTAACAAGTGCCATGCTTTATATAGATAAAAAGAAAAGTGTTTTTGGTAGGATATTTTGTAATATCTAGATAAATTATCATGAACATTTTTTCCCAACTAATAATAAAAATGGCAAGATATGGATCGATAGATATTTGTTACTCCACAACTCCGTAATTTCTGAACGAATCTATATGAAATTTGGCATCAGATTCACATGGCTTTTGACTATTTTTATTATGAAAAAGTAATTCCTGAATTATGGTATACATCTTTTATGATATTCATTGCGATCCTACTCGAGCACGCAATATTGTCTCAGGACAATCTGTAAGTTTAATTTTAATAATGAGAAAAGTAGTGTACCATGAAATATATTTATAACAAATTTCATGGCAGGTTATCCAGCTATTTTGACGTGATTTAGTAATAAATATTCAAACATACTTTTCGTCCTATTAGTACCATACGCGAAAGGAACAGCAGATAACAGACTGTGTCCGCCGCCTCAAAAACTACATTATTTACAATATTAATAGGGATTATTATATGAGGAATACGAATATGTATATATTGATTTATAATATTAAAGGTATTTTGCATTATTAAAAATATTAATAAAATAAAATTATCCTTACATTTATCTTATAACGTCACGTTAACGTCTTTAACTCATATTTACGTCTATGCATAACATACTTGGAAAATATATTGTCGTTAAAGGATATTTATGTCTTTCAAACTTAGTTTCTTCTGTTCTGTTCCATTAACATTCATTATACTTTTTTCATTCATTAATAAATTAGAAAGAAAAGTTTTTGGATTTCGGATTTCATTTCAGTTTTTTTTTTATTTTAAAAATTAAATGCTCTAAAATTATATACAAAAAGTGAAATAGGTACACAATTCAAATTATTTTTTTAAGATTGTGAATTACGTTAACAATACAGAAAATAATTTATTGAGTGACAAGTATTTACAATATTAACAGTTAATTTAAAATATTTTTCTCCGTTATGTACTTTTAGGTGAATTTGGCCAAAATGCTTCGATTGCGGTGATATCGATTTTAATATGTCCACGCAATTTCGCTGCATCTTCAACGATCATAGTCCCCAGAAACCAAACCCCAGCACATATACATGTAATATGGGATATAACGAAGTTTGTGAAAGTTCTGAAAGCCACATTCCTCGTTCGGTCGAGATCAATCTTGCTACAAAAATAGCATAAGTCAAAGTAGCGATTGAGTTGGTAGATTTACAAAAAATTCACATTTTCAAAGTGGTATCAGCTCAAAAGTTCAACGAAATCCTTAAAAATGTATCTTATAACTGAAGCACACAAATGAAACATTAATTGCAGCGTTATTCCATTTTCGTAAATATTTATTTGAAACATTGTGCATTTTATTCTAAATTTTATGCGTTCGTTAACGAACATTTTGGTTTAGTAGTCAATTAATATTTATTTTTTTTAATAATTTTAGGCAAGCATGCCATCTAAAGCATATATGTTAATAAAGAAAATAGAATGTAACATCGAAATTAACTCTTTTCAAATTTCCTTTTGCAAAGGTCGCTGTAGAATTTATGTAATAAAATTAAATTTATATTTTATGTATAAAAATACTAATTAACTTTTATTTCATTTAAATTTTTATATTTAAGAATCTGTTTAGTAAATTTAAGCGCCAATTGAAAAATGGATTTTTGTATAACTTAAATGTAAAATAATTTCCCCTTATACCCAATGCCCGATTATAATTTTTCCTTAGCACTATAAAAATTATAACGGGCTCTTGCCGTAAGTTATAGTTTATTTTACATTTCTAACATAAACACTAAACAATAGTTTTATTGTACGACTGTTGTTACGTATAAATAACATTCAATTAAAGCATTCCAGGACAGGCTCGGCACGAAATAAAAAAGCTCTGAAGCAACTGGGCCCCAAACTAACCTAAGGGCAAAAGCCCATCCAAGGGGCGGGAGGATTTAATCATTTCTTATTTACTTTTAACGACAAGTCGTGCCGTTAAAATCGCCCCCGTTCGGAATTTATTCCCGTTTAGGCAACGTTATTGTGGCTCCGAGCGCGCTTTCCACTTGCTTTGAGCTGCCCTGGTCGGCGAGCTTTTTAAATTATTTACTTCGGGCGAGCGCGGCCCAGTCGCCGGTAATCGATGTCGTTATCTAAAGTCGAGTTTGTTAAAAAGCCATAAAAAGATTATTAAAAAGTTGAGCGATATAATGTTATTTTTTATATTAGGTAATAGCAATAATGCACAATTTAGTTTAGATATTAGTATGTTTCTCTCGTAAGACAAAGGAATAATACTTGAAATACTTTGAAAAGTTTAAAAAATGTAAAATTAAATATAAAATTCTACAATTCTACTACACAAACACGCACTCGAACACGCACTCGAACACACACATCCACACACACATATATACATGTTTGTGTATTTGTGTTTGTATTTGTGCGCTTGCGTGTGTGTGTATGTGTGTGTGTGTATTCAGATAAAGAAATATCATAGTTTAGATAAAATTATTATCAATTTGTTTATAATTGTACATTTGGATATTAAGATTTAAAGATATTTACCTCAAAGTACCTAAATATTCTACTGTTGGTACAAAAATACATCGAAATCTTTGAATATTGCAATAGAAGATGTGGATGGCTTGCGATATAATAAGCGTCTAAATATATCCAAAACTGTCGCGCACAAAAATATATTATAAGTACCTGGAAGCTCTTTTGCAGAGAAAAAAATCGTAATCGCAGTCTTACACTAGTTGTAAACATAATTATCAATTTATAACATCCTTTGCCAAATATAATCCAAAATTTTGAGACGGGCCTTTAAAGAAAGTTGCTAATCGATTAAATAAAAATATTGCAAAAGAAATATTAATAAAACTGTTTGAAACAATAAAAATATTAATAAATATTTTTATAAAATTATGTATATATATTCAACTCATACATTTATAGTCCCCATTAATATGTTGAATGATTCATTATTCAAAATTATTGCCCCGGCAACTACAAGACTCCAATAGCGTCTTAAAAAAGGTAATAACTAAATTCTAAATTACACTCAAGCTTTCATAGTCATGGCGATAGCAGAACATTAGATCTGTAAATTATTAAGCTTACCAGATTATATTAAAATTTAAAAAAAAATCTTAATGAAAAAATTAGTCACAATTAAATGAAACTACGTGATGTAGTATTATTTCTACTTTCAATATTTGATTTATTCTACTTATTTCTTATTATTTCTACTTTCATTATTCAATATTTGAAAAAATTAGTAATAAGTCGTTCAAAGTTGAAATCATTCACCAGTTACTTTATGCAATATAAGAAGCGTATCACTTGCCGATGAAGATCTTATGGGAATAAGCCAAAAAAGTCTCGTAATTTCAATCGACATTGTAATCAAAGGCTATTCTTTTTAAATCCCTTTTATAGTAATAAATTATATGGAGGATATAATTGCAAAATTTCTCTAACCTAGTTATTACTACAATTACGGAATTGGAGTATCAATACCTTATTTGAGCAAACAATATCACTATATGACGCGTTATCTTCTACTTGCCATACATTTTTGGTTTGTGTATCCTCTTTTCCATGGGAATGTTTGTGTCGACCGATGGTGATGTCAAGCGACAGTACATAGGTAAATACGGAGCTGATATACATATTACACGATCAATATCCCAACAGGAGTGTTCCTCCTGATAATAATTATATTATTATACGAAGTGGCGTGGTAGAATGTTTGTGACAGGCCGCGTGAGTAATGGACAGCGGTCGATGCCCGTCGCTTGCATATTTATTGACGGAGCAAAAACAACAGTGTCTGGGGGAATATTTTTAATGGCCAAGTAGATCGTATTTATTCGGTTTTTCTTTGGGCGAATTTTTTCCACCATCTTTCCTGTTTGTTTATGAGAATGAATTAGTGTCATATTTTTCTGCGAATTGGTGATTTCTGCGTGAATATTATGAGAATCCTTTAGAGTTAAAGACAAGCAGTTTCATATATCTGAGTATTTACTCCTTCCAAAGGCGTGCTCTTCCCGAGTTTTAGTAATTGCAAATATAGAATATTATTAATACAATTAGAATGTTGTTTTAAAAGACATGGAGATATGCTGTGTATCTTGTTTGCTTTCCGAAGCTACTTTATAAACTAAAAAGGTCAAAAGTCATGATAAGAATAATTTAAATGAATGTAATTTGACATGTAATTGTTTTCTATATTTAGGTCTATTTAATCAGTATGAGCTAAATTAGCTTTTTTATATTATGCTCTATTAATTATATCACAAAAAAAAATTAAAAGTAAATATTATCTGACAACACAAATACTTGATGCTCTCATGAAATAAAAACTTAAACCTCAATAAAATATTACACTTTATTTAATATAGGGGTATTCACTATACATATTTTTCTCTTTTTTTTGATCCAGAAATCAAATAGTTAATGCTAGAGAGAAATTCAAAATAATTTTAAACTGTTTGCTACAAATTCTAAACGCCATAAATGTAGAATTTAAAATCGGCATATCTTACATCGTATTATTTTGATGGTCGTTTTTATTGACAGTTCCATAAAACTGTATGAAATGGTTTTGAAGAAAATTAAAATATTTGCCTTGGGAAAGCTTTTCGCAATGGGTAGAAATTTCTTTGGAAAAAAGAGGAACATCATTTTCCATTATTTTAAAAATATGTTTTAATTATATTTGTTACCTTTTAATATATTCATTTAGTTACTATTTATTTATTATTATTACTACTATTTCAGAATTATAATTAACTATTACCAGTAGAATATTAATAAATGTAATACAATTAAAAATATATATCCATTATGCATTCTGCTCTATTCAATATTTGGCCGGTTTTTCGCATGTAAAAATAGGTCGACCAGCCATTGCAGATTTATTTTATGACGTTATACAGAAACTTTTAAGTTCGCGCAGCGACTAACAAATTCATTGTTATAAAATGAATAAGGAATGAATATAAAAGCCGTCTTTTCCCGTGAGAGACTACTTTGAGTAGCTTCATTACCATTTGCGGCTGATTAAATTCTATTAAAATTCTGATGAATGGATCTTCTGATAAGGAGATCCTGGTTTCAATAGTTTGCTAATTTACTGTAAATGGCAGCCCACAAGTTGGATGGCAATATGGAGAATTTATATATGTACATGGAAATTTAACAGTGAGAGCTAAATTAAATTAAAACTGGGTAGAGTATATGAAATGTAAGTAGAAACATCATATATTGTCTAATGTTACCTGCTAAGAACATAAGACATATCACTAAAGAGAACCATAAGTATTTTTATCTATTTGAATTTGTGCCAGTAAGGACGATCATCAGTTAAAGAAATTAATTTCAAATGAAGTTGGAAATTCTTGTAAATTTCTTATTAAAGCGAAAAATATAAATAACCCAAGTTTACGTCGGAAGCGAGTAAGGAACTATTAAGGTTGTTAATCATTAGTTTTAACAGCTCAGATTTCTCTTTTTCAGCAGTGACATTTCCTGCTTAGTATGTAATTACTGCGACTATCTTTCGATATTTGGAAGCGCGTTTTCTTTCTGGATGGACCTATATATGTATATATATATATATATATATATATATATATATATATATATATATATACCGTCAAAAATGGAGAAGAGAATCACAAAACAACGCTAATATTCATTTCTAATCAGAGTCGTAAGAAAAAACTAAAACAAAATGAAATTTACGATACTGAAATTCGGGTCGAGAAATGCAAAGGAAATAAATCGTCTAAAACATTTCTATACTTTAATGCTAACTTCACTATTGAAAACTGTGATGAAAAGAAGTTTCTTATGTCAAGATTAAGTTTATTTTATCATTTTAAGGTTTGAATAGAAAATTATTATATGAATAAAGTGGGGATTGAGAATTAAATAGAATATAAACTTTGGTATAAAACTCAAAGTTAAAAACAAATGCAGTTTTGAATCCGTTTATAAGGTAATTTAGACTATTATAGGTCATAAATAGATAGTTCTAAATTCACATATTTCTCTAGAAATATGATGGTATTGTCTTTCCTGCATTAAAAATGAAACGTATATACTGACGACGCTCAGAACAGGACAGCCGATATATTGACATAAAATTTAATAGATTCTGAATTTTAGCAATGCGCGAGCGTGGTTATATTTTTGGAGTTCAGGCATCATATTATTATAAATAGAAATTTTGTAAGAGCTTTTTTCAAATAGTCTATCTGGATATCTGTCACTGGATGATAATAAGTTTGAAAATTAACATGAACATGGGTTTTACGGCTTATAACTTAACGTGAAACATAACAAAGTTTTTAAGGCCGGAGAAAAAGTGGAATGATTTACACTGCCTGTTTACTGTGTCGAAATTTGGTAACCATTCTCGTAATAGCCACTGATAATAATTTTCCCCCAATTCTTCACTTTTATATTTTCACAATGTATAACTGAAGAATATCGAAACTTATTGGAGACGTTAAAGGTGTAAAAGAATAATATTAAAATCTATACCTTTATCTAGTTTTTGACTTAAATTATGCACTGCGTGGGTTTCGTATACTTAGGTATATATATATATATATATATATATATATATATATATATATATATATATATATATATACATATATGTGTGTGTGTGTGTGTGTGTGCGCAATAGTTATCCGATAAATTTTAAATAAATTTCTTCTAACACCATTTTTAATAAATTTTACTTCAACAATCAGCAGTCTATACATATAATCAAATTGAAACAGAGTGGATTCTGTACATGGAAAATATATTAGAAAATGTGATTGAATTAGCTTATAGAATGAAAGTGGAAGCCAGAAAACCTTTTTTGAATTTTTGTCTTTCTCTCTTTATGTTGTCAATTTGAGCGGCTATCACGCAAAATCTACTGGACGGATTTTGAAGAAATTTGTTATGGTAACAGTATATACATATCAAGAGCAAAATACAAGATAAAAAAAAACAAAAAAAAATGTTTTCCTAAGTACACGGGAGCGAAGTCGCAGGCACAACTAGAGTTCTTATAACTAACTTTAACCTTCATAATAATATAATAGTTTACGAATTATGCACTTATTTACATTAAATACATAACCCGGATATGGTTATGCTTATTATGGTTATGATATGATTATTATAATATGCCAAATTTTAACTTTTTCTCTCTGGCAATCGATTTCCGAGAAAAAAACAGCTGTGACAGACAAATAGATTTATGAACACGTCCGTGATCTTTAAAGGTTCGGTTTCACACACGGAATTTTCAAAAATAATTCATTTAAAGTAGAAAACATGAATTTGTTGAGGTAATTGTGTAAAACGAGTTGTCGGTGAAATTTGCTGAATTTTTAATATATTCAAACTATAAATATCTTTCTAAAGCTTAAAAATAATTTATAATTCAGTTTTAGTAAAAATCAAAACTAAAAATGTATACAATTAATATTACAGAGTAAGTAGTTATTTCACCACACTTTTAATTTTATTTAAAAAACTGTCTAGAGATTTGTTTAAAAAACTAAGTTAATATAAAATGATGTTATATCAACATCTTGAAAACATATTTACTGTTTAGTTTTTCATTTTATTTAAAAGACGCGTCGAGCGATTAGTTTTAAAGAACTAAGTCAAAGTTAAACGATTTATATTGACATTTTGAAAAAAATTAAAGAAATTATTTTCCGTTTAGTTTTGGAAAAAATCGCTCTCAAAATCTGTAGAAATAATTTTACAGGAAATGTACTAATTCCATCACACTATTTTTTTTAACGCGTCGAGCAATTTGTCTAATAAATTAAGCCAGTAAAAAACTTTATTCTATTGAAATTTGGAAAAGAAAAGAAAAATTGTTTATCGTTTAGTTTTGGTAAAAATTGCTCTCAAAAATTGTAGAATTAACTTTACAGGAAATGTATTAATTCCACCACACTATTTTTTTTAATGCGTCGAACAATTGGTCTAATAAATTTAAATTAAAATTTTTATTATATTGAAATTTGGAAAGAAAAAAAAAGAAAAATTGTTTACCGTTTAGTTTCGGTAAAAATCGCTTTCAAAAATTGTACAATTAACATAACGGGAAAACTACCTTCGTACTTCACTTTAATTAAAAAACCCAATGAAAAACGCGACAATTACCTTCATGGTGAATAGGTATTCACACAATATATCGAGATATCTCTTATTCATTTCTCCGAAACGTATCCAATATATTTATTACAATTTTAAATACTTCTTTATTTGATAAGAAACCTCGCCCGCCTTAATGAACAAATCAGCTAGCAGTCCATTAGACAATAGTGTGATTCATCGGAAGCGTCAGTCGACCATTAGAAGTGGCAAATGAACAGTACTGGATCCATCGAGTCGCTATCGGCCTATCTAACATCCGGTCCCGTTTGACGTCTTGATTACTGCACGAGGTTGACCACTATCCACAGTTTGAGACGATAAAACATTATTTTTGTTTTAATAAACTAGTATACGTTGCGCTATCTGGTTCTGACAATGTTACGGCTTCGTTTTTTATTGTCTGATAAAGAGTTGTAGCATCGATGTGTCTTATGACCTATTTCTGAAGCGAAAGCTTGTGGTAAGGAATAATATATCAGCGTAAAGTCATTTATAATGTTATTGCAAAAAAATACAAACTCATTTATAATTTCGCTGAATTTCGACTGCTTATACAGTTTCGTTGCCAAACTAGCAATGCTGACAGTTTCGCTACATCTGTTTATCTGTCTGTCACAGTCGTTTAACTCGTAGACTATTAGTGTCATAAAGCTGAAATAGCATTGTTACACATATCTGTAACGCCTGTAATGTTATGATATAAAATGATTTAAAAAAACTTTCTCCCCTTCATGAACAATGGAGTTTAATTTTTTCAATGGAGATTAACTTTTCAGATACAGGTTTCCGTTTACGAAATATTAATCTTTAAAGAGGTCATTTTTGTTAAAGTTACGTGTCCCTATTCCTTATCGGCTACATAGCAATATTTGAATATCTGAAAAGTATTCACAACAACATATATATATATATATATAACGTAAACACTCCCATGTAGTTGAGTGTGTAAAAACCTCATAGAAACTTCATACTTGTAATTTAAAGCAACTGCAAAATTATATTGTGTTTTGAAATGTAAATTTATTACGTGTGCGATAGACATATTAGACAATCCATTTATGCAAGATTATCAGAATCATATTATGGCAAGAAATAATATTATTTAAATATTCATGATATCTTTCCGCCTTTGACAGATGTAAAGACAATATATTTAAGTAATGAAAAATTAATGTTTGTAATGGAAATACAATATACCCCCAAATTTTTATGAATTTCTTAAATATATACAAAACTTTCATATTGCGAGTACTAATTGTACTTGATAGTTTTTTTAGCATAGTTCTACAAAGAACAGTTGTCCTGGTAGTTCAATATTTCTTTCTCAATCATTTTTATAATTTAATATGTACTTTACTAATGGATGTAATTAAAGGTTCTTTATGACCACTATGTGTACCGTTATCACACTCTATGCCAAACCGGGGCCACTTTGATAGTACAATCCCAGGTATTATGCTCGATCACTTTATCTTCCAGTATTTCATGATATTACGTTTTATATCTTCCCAAACTTTCTTCAACCAGCTTTCAGGGAGGATTTGGCAACTTTTCTGTTCGATTTTGACAACTTTTCAGGGAGGATTTGACATCTTTTCTTGCTCCTCCCCCTCTTCTAGTTTGCTATTATATATATATATATATATATATATATATATATATCTGTAATTTCACTTATTCTGCCATTCTATTTATTCTTTAGATGCTGTTAAAGGAAATGCAATAGATGTTTAAGGCGTATACGATAATTTATTTATTCATTATATTATTTTAAAATAAAAATAAATAATACGTTCTATTATTTTTCGGAAGAATGTCCGAAGAAAAATATTAGCATTACAGGTTTTTTCATTCCATGAACAAGAAATAAATAATTTCATAAAAATATGGGCCTAAAATAAAGTAACTCATTCAGCATTATCGTCCGCTATCATTTATCATTACCTCATATCACGTCGTAGTTTCATTGCGAAAAGCTCATAAAACTTTGCCTTCAAACCTATTATAAATACAAAGCTCTGGCGACACATTTAGAAACAAAGCAAAAGAACATAAAGAGAAAAAAGCTCCGGACTGGCAATTAATTTAACCGGCCAATTAAACTAACGACTGCCCACCACTCGTAAACCGTGTGACAGGTAAGGCTTTATGTTAACTACGAACGCTGATAATTATATAATTTTCACAAACCGTCACGTAGATATGGTACGTTTACCTCCGTACTTTTGTTCCTTTGATGATATTAAACTCGGCGAAATGCGAGGCTGGGTGTGGCAACGGCTGGTTGCAAGTACGCTGGATGTGTGTCTGGATAGAGAAAATATTTAATTTATGAGATTACTTGAAGGTTTTATCACATAAGCTTTGGTGAGAAACAGCGTTTGGAATAGATAGATAGTCAAGCTTTAAGGTATGTAATGGAACAGGATATTCTGTTCCTTGTGTCTTGAGAAATACCCTAGACGTATATCCAATGCTCGTGAAATAGGTTCTCGTATAATACTTTTATGTCACTTTTAGTCAAAAACATTGAAGATAATCCTAAATTCAGATTCTACCATATACGAATTCTTTCTATAAAATGATTTCTTAACCAAAAAATTGGCTAACGTATAAATGACACTAATATGGTTTGAGATACAACGCCAAAACTACTATTGTATTCTATGTTTTATTCAACATTATATTACATAAAAATAACTAACTTTAAAATCGGCTAACACGAAAAAAATATTATTCAAACACAATCACATTACAAAGCATAATGATGCGAGTTTCCATTTCTTACATTATGCCAACCAACTTGGCTTTAATAATATGTAATAAATATATAATAATAATAATATCATTCCGTTTGACTTTGAATTGAAATTACCTAAGGAGATGATGAAGGAATAATTATAATAATCGTCCAACAATGCAAAGTTGAGTTTAAAGAAAATATGATGCACTATAAGCATTTAAAAAAGGTAATAGAAAACATTCATGTGTGTAGGTATACATGTGTGTATGTGGGTGGGTACACACACATACAAATAGGTGTTTTTGTGTATGCATCCAATAGTTTTGCATCTAAACTAATAGAAAAATTAGCATGAAATTTGGAATTTTCTTTCAAATAATCTTTACAATCTTTTTTTTTATTTATTCTTTTGAAACGTTTTTCTTTTATTTATTCTTTTGAAACTCGAGATTCCAAGTGTACTTTATATAGAAAAGAAATTTAAACAATTTTGTTCAATCTTTTCATGTTGTTTGTTCTTTATAAAATAGATATACCATCGTTCTCGTTTTCCTGGAAAAAATCTGATTAGAGCCATTTAAATTTAAATAAATTTTTCGCATTTGTACAGCGAGGGCGAGGTATGATAAGTTATGTAAGTCATTTAAATTGTTTTGCTATACGACTTTCAAAATTGAACTAATTTATAAGTTCAACAAAACAATAATTCAATGAATTTTTTTGCGATATTAGTAAAAACATGCACATTGTATTTAGTGAGTAAAAGTATACTGAGTACTTCATATTCGCCGTAAGTTTGCATGATGGTTTTAGAGATCATTAAAAGGATTAAAGAAAGATAAATAAACGAAGCTAAATAATATACAAGTAAACAGGTACACGATATTAAGAACTCATAATATTTATTATATCCGATGCATTTATCATTTACATATTTGATAATACTCAAGTGCATCTACGTGTTAACGATTAGTACTCCATTCATATTACAGCTAATATATCATGTTAAAGCTAATATATTCATGGTATAGCTAATATATCAAAGTTGTTTAAAAAATCGAGAATTTATGCACATTTATAAGTGAGGAAATATGACTCATATTATTTTTATTGCTTATTCAGCTTTATTTTTAACTCTGAATTGTTTTCTCATCTTACATAACATCTGCAAAGCAATATCATGAACTCAATAGTCCGTCTTTATATTGACTTAGAAGAAAGTGGGAAATATTCTTCGTATGTTATACGAATACATCATTGTTTTTGATATACAAATTGATGTAAATATCTACAAAATTGTACGTACTAGAGGTCATATAATCATATTCTACAGTACAATAAGTCAGTGGAGGTCGAACTCGTCTTCCCACACCTCCTTCTAAAGGCAGTCACCCTGTGTCCCTCAAACTGATGGCCACGCAACTAGCTTCAAATGAACAAATAGGGTCAATCTCATTATACTAAATCGAATTTAGTCCTTTGACCGGCACGGATTAAGGCGGCACGTCGTAATTCTTACACGGAGTGAGTTCTCCGCCATTCTCATTGCGCAATTTTGTTTAGAGATATGTTTTTAGCTCAACGGGGACTTGTAAAAGAAGTGTCTTTTCACTATTTGAAGTGGCCCAGTGTAACTCTGTTTACCCACCAGCTTCTAATCTCGTGGTCATGATATCGTTCATAAATGTGTCTATGTCGTGGTCATGATATCGTTCATAAATGTGTCTACGTTGTTATGAATGAAATACTGTTGGTCATAAATGGCTCGAATATGTGAGATCGATTTAAAAAGCTAATAATAAATATGTGTTAAATGTATCTTCTTGTTATATGTACCCATATTGACTGATCAATTTTGAAAACAAATATATTTTGTCCCACTTTTCAAATCGATTTCAATAAAATTTTGTCATGTAATGTTAAACATGTGACATTGTTACTAAGAAAGCCAGAATCTTAAGAATTTATAATTATTTACTTTCATCACTGGGATACTCATTATACACACACATAGAATTATATATATATATATATATATATATATATATATATATATATATATATGACCTATTTCAAATTTTTCGGGTTACTGACCTCAAAAGTAAAAACAGAATCTTTATAAAATTATTCTCATATCCATTTGTTCGTAGGTCACGGGAGTTTTTTTCAGGACAACTGAACCTAGGATTATAGAAAATAAAGTCTTGAAAAGTCTATACAAAGGTTGTATGAAAACTGGAGGGATGATTTTACAGGTCGTAATTTTTTCAACATGCACCATGCTTTCACACCCATAAAGACATGGTACACAATATATTTACTTTGCGAAAAAATAATATTTATAAATAGTTCAACAGAAATACCATGCACCCGTAAATGTTTGTAAGTGATTTGAAGTGCGAGTTCTACTTATAGGCAGTACCTGCAAGGTTCCTTTTCCTTTTCATCAATATTAAAAATTGAAAGAAAATCACTTTCTGAAATATATTTTGCCTTTTTTATTTTTAGTCGAGCTTCAAGGATGGGATATGGTTTTATCAAATTAAATTATGTTTTCATAAACAAAACCCAAGGCTACATAGAACATAAATATCTCTGACAAATGGGCCTTTGATGTCAGGTCTTTATATGGTGAGGTTGTTTTTATGGTCAAGTTAAAGAAGTGTTAACTTGAGATTTTGGAGAGCTTTGGAAAATATCACCACACTGTATAACGTTTTATAGTTACAACCAACGACATACTAAAAGTACAAGATATTTCCATCGTTCTTTATTATGTTCAATAACTGTCGTTAAAGCACCTGTAATTCCAGGAACGATGAACGAAAAAAAATATTTTTAACATACTCTCCATATAACTTAAACTTGCTTTTTTCGGATTCGAATTGGTAAAACCATTTAGCATTCAGTCAAGACCAGTAGAAGGCCCTGCCTCTATTCCGAAAAGATAGTAAAAATGTAATAACATGTGCATTTTTGCAAATGTGATTTTTTTTAACGTACGGTGTGTTATTATTCAGTAATTTGCCTTTTTCTGTCCATTATTTTAATTGTTTTTGAAGTCACGTAAATTATTCAGTCAATTGATGAAATATTCACGAAACTTGTAAATATATTTACTTTTTAATAAATTAAATTATTGGAAATAATTATATATATAAATATTATAGGTGAAAATGTAACATCACTTCGTCAAAATTAGCAAAATATTAATCGCATTCAACTCAGTACACGTGACAGATTGGAAACTTCTTTTCCGATATAAAACTCTATTTGTAAGTGTACAGTACAGGAAGGGGTAAAACGACAGAGAGAGAGAGAGCCGGAGATAGAATGTACTAAGTCCATAGATTTTACTAAATTCGTATAAGAAGATTTTAATACCATACATTCAAAAAACTCATGATATCTACTAAAATCTCCGTATCAAAATATCTACTAAAATCTCCGTATACATTTACATAGATAATTCTCAATTAAAAAAAATTGCCGCGAATCTAGTACCCGAACAAAAAAATTGTATTTGCGACAATAATAAATGCAGGTTCATTACGGATTTATAAATAAATTAAGTGCATATGTTTTTAGTATTGTAACAGACAAAGTTAGCAATTAATAAATTTTAAATAGATAAATAAGGTAGTCAAATTTTAACACTTTTCTATTGATATTCATAACGTTAAAAAAGACAATAGCAGTAGTGAGCGCCATCTTTGTCTTTATGCAAAAGTTTGACAGCTTACTTTTGACACACATATTATACGAAATAGCTAATAGCACTAGTGACAGCCATTTTCGTTCATTTTCGATCAAAATTTTGACAGTTTGCTTTTGACACACAACCTAAAAATAGCTGATAACCAGTGGTTAGCGCCATTTTTGTTTATTTTCGCGTGCATACACTTCTTGCCTATTCTATACTATTCATGTTTTATTCTCAGTTGTTAATTACTAAGCTAAGTACCTATTTTCCCTCTTTCTTTCGATAGATTTGTTACATTCTGACGTCATAAAAATCTTGCGATCTTGAAAATGTTACTCTCAAATGAAAAGAAATTTCACTTTGATAATACAAAATTTATGTTTTATACAAGTGCGTCTTATTTGGGTAAATTAATTTTTGTAACATATCAACGTCATAAATTGCACTAATAATCATAGAAAATGTGGAAAAGAGGAATTTTCCAATTGCGAGAAGAAATGTTGACGTAAATGTATTTACTTCTATGAATAAAATTTACGTTACCGGTTGCTAGCGGAACAAACCACGAAATAGATGACTTAAAATTGTACGTGTTACAAACAGTACTACCTAAGTAGATTGCTGCCATCTTTAACGACTGCTTCTGGGATTTATTGTCCGGGCAAAATATACCTTGGAGGTTAACGGGAGTCTTTTAGATTCAAGTGGGTACCCTCACAGAAATATTGGTATTGGTAGTATGAATACCGTATCCTGTTTACATTCAGTAATTATTTTAATCTGTTCTATGTTTCATTGAAGAAATGTTTTTTGCCATGGCCTATTATAGAACATTTAGGATTCCTTAGGTAACTAATGCCCCGAACTTAAGAACGAGTCAATAGAAGGGAGCCCAAATTATTTGAGGATGTTGAATTATTGATTGAGGATGTTGAATTATTGATTGAGGATGTTGGATTGCGCTGTTACCACCAACGTTTATATTTCATTTTGAATCTTTTCAGTAAAGTATCATTAATTTTGGTAGCTGAAATAGTATACTCTTACATTCTTGACATAGGTTGTCCCTTGAGGTCAATGTTATTAGGCTATATTTTGGCGTAACTCATGCTAGGTACAATTGTGACGCTGGAAGGAACGACGATCTTTCTTTCAAGTGTAGGGTAATTTCTACACCCTATTTTAATTGAAACAGCAAAGAAATGCCCAGCGAAAGCTACGCCTTTTAACCTAGAATTAGTAAAGTCGAGTTTCGTAAAACATAGAAATGCTAAATTGTTTGCAACTTTTTTTCTACATGATGCAAAGTTTTGAGCCTCATTTAGTTTCACCGCTCCTAATCCACTACACGTTACTGTACATAAATCGCAGTACAGGATATATAAGCCAGGGTAATATGTTGATATGTAAAGTGTATTGAGGTTCACCAAACCTCGTCACATCAAAAGTGTATTTATAGTTTATTTCAAGCAAAACTTAATTTTTCATTTATTGCGCTACATTGTAACTCTGAAATCATATTTTATATGCATATTTGACAATTTACCGCTAATTGACCTTAGTAAGTAAATTTTCAGATATGTTATTCCAAGTTTATAGTTTGTTTTAGGTTAGTTATTATAAACTAATTGTTTATTTTACAACAACTCAACGACGTTGCCATCGCAGACGAGGAGCCATTTACTGAAGATGACGGTAGTAAAGCTGATTTTGAATTGGCCAGTAATTACGACTCGACAGAAACCGGAGAAATTTAAAGGAAATTTCGATACAAGAAGCGTTTTACTTGTTAAAACATAAACAAAATTGAATAAAATAAATTAAGATCTCGAATAATAATTCGTGCGTAGTAAGGCAGATATTTGGAATGCAGGAGAGGCAAAAATGCCAAATTTATATTGAATTCATCCCAGCAATAGGTGATATCGATGTTAAGTTATTCAGGAGTATAATGCTTCTCGTTTGTTTTCGTTTTCTTTTCCGGCGCTTTTCATTTGACGGGACGAAAATATTAGAACTGGGACGAAAATATCGTGTTCATAGAAGGAATATCTCATGACAAGTTACACCCGATTGAAGAAATATTTGATCTGTTTAGCTCCATCAAGATATGCTTTAGAAGGGAATATAACAAATGAGAAGTTAGGAGATTTTCGTGACTGATATAGTTTCGGGCAATACATCGAGTAAGTCGGCAAAATATGTGATAAAAGTGTTTGCTTCATTAGCTTCAATCCATACATATTCACCATATTTCAAAACTAGAAGTATATGTTTGCACATAACCGGATAGCTCATATAAGGTATCAAATAGTACCTCCGAAACGGTAACCAGAATGATTGCACTTATATTTGGAAATTGATGTGATGTGATTATAAACTAGTGCGTATAAACTAGTCTACAAGCTTCCTAATATCTAAAACCTCGTTGCAAGATCTTCTACTTACTATGGTAGGGACGATAACAAAAATTATGGAGAATTTCCCTCAGGTTTGTAAATCCAAAGCAAATAATTCCACCAACCATGATTATTATTTTTCAACTAAATATTACCATATACATTTCGGTGCAGTAGATGTGTTTAAACTGCTGTACACCTGACAATAATTGATCGTTACAAAAAAAAATTATTACGAGTTTATTAATTATAACATTTTTTTTAGTAATTCAGAATTGTACGTTAAATATCCTATTAAGTACGAGTGGTAGTTTATAAAAATTGCCACCAAAAAAGACATAATTCTGAAGGAAAATGAAAGGTTAAGAAAGTATTGTTATGAATTTTAATTTAAAACAGAACATAATAATGAATTAATATATACAGTTAATTTTTACAATTATATTAAATAACTTTGTCGAAACTTTACTGCAATAGTATTAATTATAAACTTTTGAAAGTTACGACACATACTCAAATTATCTTAAAATTCTTCTTTTTATGTAGCAAGTACATTATACGTTCAATGTTAAAATATCTTTAATATTGTTACTAAAATATACAATCGAATATGACTTTGAGAAATCATCTTCTCTGATTAGTTTATAAATCAATTGGTCGACATGATATTTTCGAAATAAATTCTTTTCTCCAACTAAATTAACGCCTCTCAGGATAGATCTGACATAAAGTAGTTATATTTTAATTTTGAAGAATTTGTATAAAAATCGACAAGATTTGCTCACTAAATATGCGTTTAGTGACTGATGCTATATTCATGATAGTTATTGAGGTATTTGTAAATACACAACGTGTGTTTTATATTCATACAAACCTAAGTTATATTTGTACTTTGAAATAATATTTTTAGTAATTGAAATTTTATAGTGTTTCATGTAACAAAAAACATTTATTAATTATGAATATTCTTGATAGAAATAGTGCTTCTAAGAATTTCAAAATATATTTTAATTGTATATCTCTAAGTGAGGTTAAGTTTCGGTATGTATTTATTTGCGTTATAAATTGTAAATTATAACGCAACAAATTGTATTTCCACTTATTAATTTTAAGTATTTGCTAAATGTTATTGCTTTAACATTTAGTAAATACTTAAAATTAATAAGTGGAAATAAATTTTCAGCATATTCAGTTATTTTCATTATTAATTGAACTTTATTTAGATTGCTTTAGTGAATTTAATAATTGATTTTAGACACGTCTTAGACACGTTTAGACACGTCTTTATATTAAATTGTTTTATTGAATTCAGATTTTACCAACCATATTTATAATCACGCTCCAGTCTTTTTATTACTTCATTACCATTACTTAATTTGCGTGCAACATAATGTTCTTTTTGTATTATGTAAAAGAAGTATAACTGCTAACGTGCGTACATAATTACACGGACGATTGTTTTATTAATACAACCATTATCGCCAATATGACGTATAACCGCGAGACATATAAAAGCGAGGAAATAAAAAAAATACGAAAGGTAAATTTTAATTAAACTTTTCTGCTGACAAAACCTCGAAGAAAGAAGAGAATCTAATATTAGAAATAATAATAATAAACAGAATCTACTATTATAAATAATAACATTTCTACTAGATTTTAATATCATTAATGAATTAATGTTCCGTTTTACAATAAAAGTGGTATTTAATTATAAACAATAAGTTAGCGCGTGTACTTTTTAATTCACTTTGGTGCTTACAGGAGCCACGTAAGAGATAATAATAATTAATTTGAACCTATAAAATAATAAAACTCCCGTTAATGTTACAAAAGCATTAACAAAACTAAAAGCTCTCGTTCAAACCGAAAAGATATCAAGACATCTGTCAGTCAAGCACCTCCGCTTATGAAAAGCCTAAAAGTTCGCCAACGTCGGATCCGTGGTTCCATCGACGTATTTCCCATTCGCCACTACGGACACGATACTAAAAATAAAACTCGTAATTAATTTCAATGAAGCGCGGCAGCTCGCGTGTCCATCGCTACCGTGACGGCTTCCCACTGTCGGCCCGTAGTCGCTTTTATTACTCTCTGTGGAATCTTTATTTATTACATACCTTCTCTACCTTATGTGCATAAGTTATGTATATTATACATACCCAAAATCAGTGTTAGAGTACAGACTTTATCCTTACGTACTATTCATAAAATTAATTTGAAATTTTGCCCCCACTATAAATTGCTGTGTAATTTAATCAAGCAAGAATACATACATAAATTTAATCGTATCTATTTTTCATCTGTAGACCAAACGGTAGTTCATAAGATACGTTTTAAATTTTCGATACCCACATTCTTATTTTCGACTCACTATGAAAATATTGCGAAATTAAATTTCAAGAGCGTTAAATTACCTTTCACCCCTAAATCAATATTTGTGATTAAGGTTGTCATAGGCAATACTTGATTTAGTATAAGTACCCTTAACCCAAGATGCGCCGTGTCAAAAATTTAATTTAAAGGAAAATCTTTAATTTGAAGAATGATAATTTTCTCATTAATATAGTTATTTTTTAATTTATTATATAAGCAAGCTCTACGTCCATTGGGGCTGCGCCAGTAATTTTTTATCCAAGTCATACTACATTTCAAAATAAAGTGCTTAATTGTGTAGCTAACGCGCCTTGGTACGTTTGTAACTGTGATCTCCACCGCGATCTTACGATTAGGATGGTAGAGGATATTATTAGTAGATTTGCTATTCCTCATCATAAGAGACTTTAAAACTATATCATCGTAGAAGCGTCCAAACTCATGAATGTGCAAAATATCACTAGATAATTCAAAAGGTTAAAACCATTTGCATATGCCAGATATTAAAAAACATGACGATTCTATAGAAATGTAATTTAGACATTTCTTAATAAATTAATTTAGAAACAAATGAATTGTTATTTTTGTCAATAGTTTTAATAAAAATTGTTAAAGAGAATTGAAATTAGGCACGATAAGTTTTTTTTTATTTCCAATAACTTTAAGTTGAAGTAGCATCACCCAGCGAACAGCGAACTCCTATCCTATAAACGGTTGCTTGGAAGCATTAGATGATACATGTTGAGAGCAGTAGTGATAAATATTTTTTTACCGTATCTAATATAATAACAATTATTGTTAGCTCCTGTAATGGCATAAAATATATCTAAAATCATATTAATCGTATATCGATCCCCTATATTAGTTGCAGCAATATAATTTAATTTTGAACTGCATTGGACCTACTGAAGGCATATCGAAAATTTATGTGCAAGGATGAACATTGTTTGTTGAGAAACATACTAATAAAATCATCATGTATGCTTATCTGATAGCACTTGCACTGAATTGATTTTATCACAGTAAACAATTTTTTTGTACTCCAAATAACCAATCACAATTAAAATAATTCCTGGCATATTAGTTGGTGTACTAAATTACCATAATATACAATTAATTGCTATAAAATTTATGTACTAAATTATCATTAAACAAGGAAGCACATTAAATATTTGTTTGAATTTTAACGGTAGAGAAAAGAAAAATCATTCAAATAAGTAAATCGTAAAAATAAATGAATGGTCCGTAAAAATGAAATAACCTAATTTTGATACAAATTTTTGAAAAATATAATATCGTCACTATCGTATATTTTTAAACACCTTTATTATATATTTTTTTAATTTCATACTAAACGCAGTATGTTTTTGAAATATGCCACAATGGATTTGACGCCTATTATATTCTTCAGTTATTGATAAAATAATATTAGTGAAAGGACTGCTAGCAATTTTCCCAAGAACTGGAAATCAACATCAATAGTTTTATCACAGGATCCCAAAATTACAAGAAATTTGAATTTTTAATACATTTTTCAAAATTCATGTTTTTGGATTCAAAGATCATAGAATTATGATACTCAATGACGATAGGTTATAAAAAGATTGATAGAAACCTTGCGAACATATTAAACAAATCTTTTGTTTTTTATTATTAAATACTGAAATTTAAATTATGACTAAAACATCAAATTTAAAATGAGACAAATTGGAATATGCAAGTATGTAGACTGAGTAACTGATTTGCTGCACCGCTAACAACTCGTAAAAGTATTGAAAATAGCTTGATCAGATATTATTTACATTTATAATATATAGAAAGTAACTGACTAACTGACACACATAGTCACTCCTTTATTGAAATTTACATTTCATATTTAAATTATACAATATACGTATATATGTATGTATATATACATACATGTGTGTGTGTGTATATATATATATATATATATATATATATATATATATTATAAGATCAAGTTGTATCTATTTATAGTCTAAGTACAGTAATTAAAATAGTATATAGGAAGAGAAGAAAAAATTACATCGATGGATTTAAACGAATCGATGGAACAACGTACGTAACTTTAATTTTACTTTCTACAAGTATCGCAATAATCAACTGATTAAAAATTGTTGTAGCGTTATTTTTATATAGCACTTACATTATTGTAAGATACATACTAATGTACAAGTAAGAAGCGTTGATTAGGAAATGGATAAACCAGCACCGTGCAACGAAGAACTTCGACAGTCGTTTAAGTTGAAATAGAGGACTCTTGAAGGTGTAATGTGTCGCGTTATAAATGCGTTGAATCGAGTCGAGTGAATCGAGTCGAGAGATGAAGCGACCATAGAATGTCATAACACATTAAAACAACATTTAATAAAAACAGTGTGAGTTATAAGAAGTAATATTGTAATTTAAAACATTTAACTTGTCGAGCCGATCAAGCTTCCTTATGCAAAGACTCCAAGATCAGATGATCTATATACTGATTGTAAAATATTATTCATATCTGAAACTTCATTAAAGCATATGTTCATGAAATCAGTTTTCAACTATTTGCATATATTTGGATGTAAATCTAATGCAAATATAATGGCGAATATTATCAATTAAGTCATTTATGTCTAACGAACATAACCGAATACTTTAAATAGGCAATAATTTCGCACATGCAAGTAGTTTGTGAATGACAAATAAAGTGAAAACTAATATCGTGGTATTGGCCTTCACAATCAATTGGATCAAACGAGATAGAAAACATTAGGTCGGTTGTGAACGTAAAACTTCAAGAAAAAGCCGATCCCTTTTCCACAAGCTTTTATTTTCAAAAGGATTCGGACCAAAACCTACTAAAAACCTCAATGCTACCAGACTATAATCGTTTGAGATAATAATCAGGTGAGTTATAGTGTAAACGTTTTATACCACATTTATGATACATCAATATTAAAAAAATTGTTTTTAAAATTATATTTACTTCTAAAATGTCTGCTTACTCAATTCTTGAGCCGACTATGCTTACGTTCACTCAGCAATAAAACTCATGTAAACCACAGTGCAAGTTAACTAACTCTACCAACCAGTCTTATAACCGTCAAATTTTCCAGAAAACAGGTATTCACGTTCCGAGACAGTTGTTACAACATTTTTACAACTTCGTTGAAAGGGCAGCGTAATTTACAATTATAGAAACGTGAGGAAAGGCACGAGCGAGTCACGTAACGCTTTTTCTCAAAACGAGTCTCGTCCTGGCGGCTCTAACCCGACGGAGTTTTATAAAGTATTCCAGCGAGTTTCGGTGAAACCCGTGTTGTTCTCATGTAGATACGTGTATAATAAATGAGGGACAAAGGCCTGAACTCGATCGACTCTAGTGTTTTTTTTGGTTAAAGAGAAAGTCTTATATTACGTAAATTATTATTTTCTACAATTTAATATAACTTGACCTTTTATAAATTTTAAGTTTCTCACTGTTAACCGGTTAAATATAAAATTGTGTAAAATATTATTGCGAGGGAAATAAAACAAATTTGTCCTTAAAATATAGGGATGGTTCAACTGAACTGTTTTAAAATTTTGTTTTATAATAAATTACTTTTAATGTGCATTTATCTGCTATATGTTTAAATGAAATAAGAAGGGATTCTTACACGAAAGGCGAATTTCATGAAAATTCACATCATCAACTGCTATGATTATTTAATAAACGGCAGTTCCGCTCAGCATTGCCATAGAATGTGTGTATTTGACAATTTCCGGTACAACATTTTTTTATACAATTTAGCAGCAAAAAACACAATTTCTCACATATGACTATCCAAAGTAAAAAACTGGAATGAAGGCATTTATTTACCATTATCAATTAATATTGCAAATAAAACGTGCTAATTTACAAAAGAAGAGATAGATATACACATAAACATCGAACAAATCTCTTAGTACAGTTTCAGAAAGACGAAAGGAAAAATAAGCATCAAATTCGCATTAGAAGTTTTCTACGATGCCGTCATAGACTGATCGATCTAAATTTGCTAAGTCACATTGTAATATTTTTGGAGGTCTTATAACCTAATGTAAAGTACCTAGTTTACACTTGATCGTGACTATATAAAAAGTGAACGATATATATTTCCCTTATAGTTTCGACAATATCGATCGCTATAAACTCTCCAGCAGTTTGATTTCTAACATATTACATTTTACGGTGCTCAGAAAAGGGTTTGCACTTGTACCATAACGGATATTATGTAACCGACCATACTTTATATACGTACCTTTAAATTACATCGGTATTCACTGGTTATTCGGTTACCAGTTGAATAAACACTCCGTATGAAATAAACCTCTAGGATAAATGATTATTTTCATGCACATTTTATTTACTATATACATATCAACAACAATTTAACTTTATGTTAATAAAATAAAAATTAATTAAGATTTTATGACAGCGTACCTCTTTTTTTATGTTAAATTTCGATACTACTTTATGCATGATGAAAAAATACCATGTTATGTATTTTTTTCTGTTTAATTGATATTAAAACTTTTATAAGTTGTTTAGTTTACAATGATAATATGCGGATATAATTTTTCAAATGAAATAAATATCATTGCTCTTTCTCGAAATTAAACTTAGCTTGCAAACGTTATTTTGCTATATTTGTTACGTCCTTTATAATTAATTTAATATAGTCGCTAAATATATAACTTAAGTGTGGAGCTGGGACGTAAGAAAATTTTAAACAATACATTTTTTAGAATTTTATTGACGAGATTTGCGACTACGAATGCAGAATTGTGTAATATAAAAAATATAATTTTAATTATTTTAAAAGCGTTGATAGTGTCTGCTGATAAAATGATTTTATATTGTGATCTATAATATTTAAGATGACTTGAACTACATTTAGCAATATTTTAAAAGTGGAGACGATTTGATAGGATATTTGCCTTAAAATTTCTAGCCAATTCTGTTGAACTAATTTTCTTTCTATTTTAATCATATCTCGTGGTTTTCTACTCAAAATTTTTGTAACGTTCAGCATATATCTATGTGTAACATTTCCCATGGATACACAAATTATAAGTTAAAATGAAAAATTTTAACTTTCTGTTTGTATTTTTGATAGCATTACCAAAATTAGTAAACAATATTTATTTTCGACTTAATTGTTATTTTTATCCATTTTATTACATGGAACTTATGAAAAAATACTTCTGAATAGACAAAAATATCTAGAACTTTTTAGAAACATTGTTTAGAACAAAATTCTACCGTCGAGTTTTGACGCTTTGCCAAATAGACGGGGTGGATAGTCGATAATAATTATGCGTATGTTCACATATAATCAGACTATTCCCACGATCCGGGTTGTCTTAAAATCCCAACTAGAACCTGTAAAGATCAAACCTCGTACAGAAAATGTAGTCTTCGAAATGTCTCGTATCTATCTTCAAGGGCTTCTACACAGCAAATTTAAATACCGTCCCTTCGCAATGAGCAATATATGACTTCAATTTTTTTAAGAATGCTTTTTGTGAACACACCAAACGGCTTAATCAGGATTAGCTGATCACTTAACTGAATTAATGTACAGTCATAGTCTTTTTTTCTTTTGAATTACTCATTATTTCGCAACCAACCCAATAATATACATCTACCATATGCATCCAACTCAATAATATACATCTATCGTATATATTTATAATCATATTCGTTGGCAAATCTTTTAAACTCATTGTATTATTGTTGCTACTTATTGATTATATCATAAATGTTATTGATATTTCTACATTAGGTAGCGCAATATGTTCTCTCATAGTACACTATTTAAACGACTATTTCGGCAAGCATCATTTTCATATCTTATTTCTATCCTAATAGCATTATATTTGGCAGAAGCTGCATACATTTGGAATTAAAATTACCGTATTGTACTTGTAGATAAACACGCAGGCACGGCGAAAGAAATTCTTTTTTTTGGATTACATTAAGATCGAATTATGGTAGTATGGTAGTATTCGATTGATGGTAGTATGGAAATATTATTTGGTTTTTAACAAGAATATAGTTCAAATAAAGCACGTAGAATATCTTGAATGAGAACCTCAAAAATGTAAGTGCTTGCTAGACCTGGCACAATCATCTCCGCATTCACTGGTCTAAAATATTGAAGAAGTTGTCGTTTTATTTAGGTTAATAAAGCAATCCAACGCAAATTGAAGCATCACTTGAATTAAATTATTACGACCGAAATGAGATAAGATTAAAGCAGGGCAGCATACACGCGCCTTCTCTCGACGTCATTGCAAATTAATTTCCATTTTCAGCGACGAACCATTTTCCGGTCCCTCTCAATTCTTTCCCGCAAATTTCCGCCTCCAGTGTTTTCGAAAATATCGGCCAACACTTGAGATATCAGGGACAGAATAAACAGTTAGTGGCCTCAGCGGTAATGAGGAGGCCACACTCGATATCGGCGCTGCGGCGCTAAAAACTTGCTTGGAGTACCGCCCGAGGTGTGCGCTGCCCGGCTCGAGTGTGCGAATCCATTAACACAGCGTTGGCATCGCCAGCGAATTATATGCCCTATTACACTTATACATAGAGCGTATGTTTGCGTGCACGAGTACACGAGTAGACTCTACTACCTGTTATGTATAAATTGCATGTACAGACACGTTAGTCGTGTTGGTGCGATTTGAAAAATACAAAGGTAATTTAAATGGCCTTTGTTGAGGGAGGGGTTTGCTAAACGCAAAATAATTGTTGCTGGGAGTTGGAAAATCAAAATTTACCTTTTATATTATGCAGCAATATTATATGACTATTACACAAATTATTGTTTACGACAGTAAACTTCTGGATATTTTATTAGAACATAAATCACAAAATACGGCTGCTATATTACATCTTAACGATTAAAATAAAAAAAATAATTTCGTTTTGAAATTCAGGTTGCATGTACACTAATGAACTGAGGACTGAAAAGTATTATTTTTATCATTTTCCAATGTTAAACATATTTTAAAAAATGACTGATTTAGCGATCAGTATATCCTTAATTGAACTCTGACGTAAGTATGATATATAATAAAATCAATAAATGTTTAAACAACAAAGTTGACGGAAACTATCTTACGTACTATACGGTACTTAAATATTTGGTTTTAATAAATTTCGTATTTGGTTAATTGACCAAATTAAACATATTAACTTTAAAATGTTTCCATAGATAACTTAGGAAAAAAATCTGCGCATCGATTTCAAATTTTATCTCATGATATAAAACAATTATAAATACTTTAATGGCACCAAAATTGTAAAATTATACACACATACGCACAAATATATATATATATATATATATATATATATATATATATATATATATATATATGTTTATATATATATATATATATATATATGTTTATATATATATATATATATATATATATATATATATATATATATTTGATTTACATCAGCGTTAATAAAATAATTTGTAACTGTCTTATTATTTGATAACGCATCTAAAATTCATTAAACCGTAACGATTTTGTTAGTATAAAACGAAAATATTTCGGCAGAATATATATAACTCAATCATTAAACATCGGCCGGCATTTGCAGTAAAGTCATACTCTTTTTTTACTCCAACCTCGCTTAGACCTCTCCACTAGGCTTTTGAATATAAAAAAAAATACTAAACGAAGCTTGGTGGGGAAATGTACGGCCGAACGCTTCGGTGGCTTTTACGTTCCCCCTAATGAAAATGGTCCCGGGGGCAAGTCGGAGCCGCCGCTTCGTATCAAAGGACAATAGGATCCCGTCGTCCCTTTTTGGCGGCAATTTTTACGTTTTGACGACAATTTTACGATTTTTAATGTAACAATATTTTCACAGTAAATATTTCAAAGGGAATCCGACCTATGAAATCGGAAGCGAGTATAATCCTTCAACGCCTTCTCGGTAAACCAAAGTCAATGCGATGCAATGTTTTAATTGAGAGTTATTTTTACTGTAAAATAATATTTTGTTGATTTAGATTACTTGCTTCAAGATAGAAAACTTAAAATGCTTTTAATTGATCGTCAAAATATATAATGAAATTATGGTCAAAATAAATTGTATTTTTATTTACGAAAATTAATTCAAATTCGGACAGGTTGGTATTGTAAAAATTGTAATTCCTCCATTCAACCGATAAATATGTAAAGTTTTTCAGGCCTTCATAAAAAATACCTCATAAATTCCCTTAATTACCGAACGTCATTAATTTATATCTTTCAGATACACTTTGCTTTTGATTATTTTTTTTGTTTTCTTATTTTGTGTTTTGTCATTTTTATTGTTTATTTTTTCAATTTGATTAATTCATTGATGATTTTCCTTTGTGATAATCACAGTTTTTCCAATTCTCGTCGGTAACCATCGCGGATCGATCGTGTCAAAACAGACTTTTTTCTCATACTTCAATAAACTTTTTCATCGTATTTTTTTAAATGAATGAATTTCAATCTATTAGTTGTTTATGCTATATGAATATTGAAAAGCGACCATATTTAAGTGGCTGATTCATTCTTTAATTTATTACATGTAGTTTAATATAGACGTGATATCTAAAAGAGCAGTTTTTTACTAATTTAGTATTTTTGCAAAAATACTAAAATAATGTGTATTTTTGCAAAAATACTAAAATAATGTAATTTAGTATTTTTGAAAAAAAATGAATAGGCATTTTTTTCTGTAAATCCAAAATATAGGGAAGATCTATTCTGCAGAGTATAACTTTTTTTTTAAATATTTTCTATCACTTTCTAATTGTCAGTGCCTTCTATGAGTATAAATCTACAAGTCATATACGTAATAATTACTAAATTGTAATATATTAAAGTAAATGAAATATATTTAAATACGTATTTTATTGGTTGGTAAATTCTGAATATTGTCTTCTCATCAATTAGGTGGAGTATGGTTTGTTTGTTGTCATATCTATCGTAATATATTTGTCATAAAATGCAAAATAAATAGTAGACGTATATCATAATGTACTTTACTTATTGGAAAAAATTCAATATGCATAAAACTTACACGAATGTAAAACTCAAACGTGCAGATTAAGTCTGAGAGTGCAAGATGATAACATATATATGGAAATATCAATTAAGGTCCGTGACCATATCGCGCTCTTTTCAAAGAATGAATATTGTTTTATATTATTTTCTAATTAGTTGAAGCTACTTTAATAACACCATAGTGCATAGCATCCTCATAACAACCCATTGCTATAAACAGAAGTACAGAGCTACAAACACTTCAATGTAATTCTCGATATTAACCACAAAAACAATATTGTAGCTAGTTAATATACAATAAGCGTTTTCAAAAAAGAGTCCCAAAATGTTTAAGAAACTTTAAAAACATTTTGCAGTCGAGTATACTCATAAATACGAAAATAAGTCACTGCTTGTTTATAAATTGTCATTTGGTCATTCTGCAGTAGAAGCCACTTGCGAGATACTTCAACGAGTAGTTATCGACTATATTTCTGAAGTTACTTTAAGATTTTCGTTTCAACGATACTTGAATAGCTATTACAAGTTAATAAACCAAATCACATCTGACTGAGCGGTTGATTTCAACAAAATAAAATCACTAACTGGAGAAGATCCCAAACTTTCAACTCTGACTTTGGCTATTCAAACTAAACACTCTTATGGTACGTTAAAGTGGCACGAGTTAGTCAAAATCTACAAATATAATATTTGGACGTCCCATGAGTTAAGTGAGGATCAACTCAATTTTCACGCAGATAAATCTAGATACACAACTTTAATCTTTTGAGAAGTACGTTCAAATGTTAGTATCACTTTATCATTGGAGATAAGAAGTGAGTTATATATGTAAATTATACTCGTAAGCGCCAATAGTTGAGACAAACAAACATTAGCAAACCAATCCAAAAAGACCCCATTATAAAAAAATTAATATGCCGAATGAGATAAGCATAGAATCATATATTGGCAAATACTTTCAAGTAATAATATTATCACCATAACGGTGTTCTCCAGTTAACTTCAAAATTTTGTACTTAAACTTTGTCGGAAACGGATATGATTATGCCCTTCCACACACTGAGAAAATGACTGATTATTAGACCTGGGAAGGAACATTATTTCCCATACCTATTGTTCATCAGACGTGGTGCTTTCCGATTTTCTTATATTTAGTTTTTTAAATTCAAAACCTGCGAGTTATATTCTGATGCTATCCATTCTCTGCTAAATAGATGGAGATGGATAATAGATAATGATGACGAATAAGTCACTTGTGATTAGTTACTATAAACTCAAATAATTCTATGCGTTTTTTGCCTCATTGGATATTAGGTAATATAATAAATTATTAAGATTCATAATTATCAGATTGTCGTACTCCAAAATAAAAACTAAGAAGTCAAATATATGTTTCAACGTAGCGAATAGTGATTGAAAGTAGTAGATGGATATTATACAGCGGTACTTTAGCTCACATGTCTTGTAAACGAAAAATTTAGCAGAATTTTAAGAGTATACAGGATCTCTATCGAAATTAAGAAAGCAAGAAGCTGCAGTATGTCAATGAACAGTGGAAGATAGGTATTTTAAAAAATATTCTTTATGTACCTAAACTAAGAAAAAACCTATTTTCCGAAGGAGTAGTGACAAGGCTGTATAATTATGAAGAAACAAGGGGATGCTTATAAGCGTTACAAGAAAAATGCTTACGAGGACAATAAAATAATGATGTGTATGTCTTAACGAAGCAACAAATTATGCGAGTTAAAAGTAAACACAATTCAGAATCCAGTGCATAACCTAGTAAACAAATTGGGCCTTAAAACATGGTATGAATAATTAAGACACTTGAATATCAAATAAATATGCAAAGCGATGTAATTACTGGTGTTTACTTATCAGACTGTGATAAGTTTGTATGTGAGGGTTGTGTTTATAGCGAGCATGCTCGTCAACCATTCCAGAAATCATACAAGGGACCACTGTAACCAGGTGATGTTGTTTATGGTGATATTTATTGACAATTTAATGTGCCCCCTGTATACTTTTTTTATTAATAATTTGTTCGAAATACTTTTTTTATTTAAGGACGGTGCTAAAAACTTCAGATATTTGTACTTTATAAAAAATGTGATGTGATGAACCATTTTAAGAAATATAATGGAAAATTTTTAAATTTGTTATCACATAGTGTAGGCATATTACATATTGATGACGGGGGAAAATACACGAATAAAGACTTCAAAGAATATCTAAACAGTGAGAGTGTCTCTCATAAACCCACTGCGAAAGATAAATCAGGATAATAGTGGAAAGTGCTTAATTCATACTTTATGACCGTAGTGTATCGCTCAATCTATGGGCAGAAGCAACCAATTGTGCTATTTATTTATTAAATCGCACATCTTTTTGCCAGATACCGCATATTTCACCCATTGAGCTGTAGAGTGGTGTAAAACCGAATTTGAATTATGTCAGTGTTTGGATGTGAAAAATATATCCATGTAACAGATCAGCTGAGAAAAAAGCTTGAATATAAAAGTCGTAAGAGGATGTCAGTGGGCTGTGATAATACTAACTATAAAATGTACGATCCGAGCACAAAAGGAATAACAGCATCAAGAAATGTTATTTTCAATGAAAAGTAAAGTCCCGAATTAAGACCGAATCAAGTTTTCATCTGTGAAGAAGATGATGATGATGATGATGAAAAAGATCAAAAAACTGAATAGGAGACAGATAATAGCAACAGGAGTACGAGCAATCAGAATAGTGAGAGTGATGATAACATACACACTGCCATCGATGCAAATGTGATCAATTTCTTGCGAAGGTTCAACGATCTCTTACCATTGTACTTTCGCAAGAAATTGATCTTACTGACATAGATAGTTCAAATATCACTTTACAACTACGAAAAAATAAAGTTTTTGAGGCAAAGTTAATGGAGTTCAATGTATCTGTCACTTATGATGAAGGAATCAACAGTGAAAAATGTATGTTATGGCTGGAGGCTATAAATGAAGAAGTTTTGTTTTAAGAAGAATCAGAGAAATATAATACAAAAATGGGTTTTTAATGTTAAAGGAAAAGTAGCTATGTAAACAGATATAAATGTCGATTTTTATACCACTATATATGAGTCAATAAGTATACAGTTATTCATCTCCGTAGAAATATAACCCCAATGTTAATCTCCGCTGATTATAACTGGAATATAAGACAGTTAGACATTATAACAGTCTTCTTATATAGAGAATTAGAAGAGGATATTTTTATGGAAATCCCAGACGGAGTAAAAGTACCTCCAAACAAAATATGTAAACTGAATAAATTCCAACATGGCTTGAAAAAACGCACGGTGATATTGGAATGACTTTACTAAATGTTTATCGAGTTTGAGTTTTCTCATTCATAAGCAGAAAATTGAATGTTTTTAGGTAATTTTCATGGCATCAAAATTTTGTTAATTTTATATGTTGACGATGCTTTGATTGTGTCTTAGTCAAATACAATGTTAGATCTAGTTGTATGTTTCTTAAAGCAAGGATTTAATATTAACAATTTTAATTTAAATCATTTGTATGGTTAGAAATTTTAAAATGTGGTAATTCTGTGTGTCAGTAAAAGACAATATATTGAACTGATAATAAATAAATTTGATATGAGTACAGCACACCCCTGTAATACACTTGTTGATATAAATGTTAATAAGTTAAAAATAATCTTATATTACGTTATTAACAATTAAGGTTCAATTTATGGCTGAATGAGAAGCTGCCAAGAATCTTTTGTGGTTAAGATTGATACATCGATAATCAGAGTATTATTAAGTTAATAAATAATCCAGTTTATCACAAGAAGATCAAATATATTGATGTTACATTTTATTTTATTAGAGATAAATTACAGCAAAAGTTATTTGATATTAAGTATGTGCAACGTTCTGAAAACTGGCTGATACTTTAACTAAGGTTCTACCTAACCTTAAATTTGTATACATAGGAGATAAAATATTGTTTCCTATATAGTTTCTTAGTTTATTTACTTATTTAATTTTTTTAAACAGGGAAACTTAATTTGTTTTGTTATGTAAAATTTGATAGCTGTATGCGTGTTTGCCTGTGTCTAAGCTTAAAATAGGTTACTTACTACTTTTGATGTTGCAACCGTTTGGATATCGTGTACTTACGTACCACAATGTAAGTTTGTTTGGATGATGATAAACTTTTTTATTCAGTTTAAGCTACTGAAATCTTATTTTTAGTAAAGTATGAAGTATATGTTGTATTAGTGTAACAAAAGAGCACATAACTATCCTTTATGCATCCTTGAATAATTCGTCGATTACTGACGGCGATAAAAGATCCATACAACCGTAAAGAATTTATAAATATTATAAACCGCACAAAATAATAAAAAGCATATTAAAACGCAAAATAATGTAAGAAGCAACATTTAAAATGTTCAGTATTTAATAAAAAAAAGAAAATATTCTTAGAATTCAATTGTGTTTTTGCAATAAATATTTATTATAAGTAAAAGTGGCGACTGATATAGATAATAATTTTATGTTGCTCCTCGGCACACTAAATGATGTGCAAGCTATGGAAATTATCATTCTCTCTTATATTAATGTCTAAATATTGATGAAGACACAAATTGTACAGGACCGTGGAGATTGTAAATAACCCTCGCAAATAATTATCTATGAAGAATTGTAAGATTGATTAAAAAATACAAATGTCATACATTAAAATACGGAGGCATTTTAAGTTGAATAGTCTTTTTATTCACATCAATATATGTCTTTTTATTTACATCAATATATAGCTGCTTTTATAATTCCCATCCTATACCTTCAATATAATTAAATCGATTTGTTTTTTTCGTATAGACCAATAATATTTCGAAGACAACTTTCATTGGTGTGGACTTTTTGAAACGACTTTTTAACTATTACGTAAGTAATAACCCCTTTTGTGTTTATTTGCTTACATATTGATATCTATATTATGTTTACCGGAAATTAGAATATGGTATATAAACTTCTATCAATAAATGAAGTCGTCGTTTTCTAGGTCACATCAAATGATGTTTATACAACTCGACCTTTTTAACGCTGACTAGTTATTGTCGCTAAAAGTACAGGTAAATAAAGGTAATTAATTGAAATATTTCAGATAGTTGAAAGTCTAGTTTTGAAGTTTAGCTTCTCAAGGATAGATTTGTCAATTGTTTTGGCGGTATGCTAATCATTCTTCTCCAGTACCACATCTCAAAGGTCTCAATCTTCTCTCTTTGGACTGACCAAATTGTTAACGATTCCGAAATCCAGATTTTATTTTCGATAAACACTTTGGTGATTCAGTATTTTTATTTTTCGCCCGCTTTTTCCCTGGTCAGTCAGTAATGATTCAAGGTGGGAAACTCATTGGTAACCTCTAAGAGCTCTCCAAACCTAGAGAGTTGACCGGCTCTGTCGATGATCGTACTTTGTCTTTGACTTATTGATAGTGAGCCCAATTAGTTCACTCTCGTACTCTACTCTGCAAAATAATGCAGAAAGCTCTTTTTCAGATCACAAAAAAGTGGGGTGTCGTCCACATATATAAGGTTGCTGATATTAAGGTAACCAATAGAGATGCCTCCTACCCATCCTTCCAAGGTATTTTTTATTATATCTTCAGCATAGATGTTAAAAGCGACGACGGACAAAAACATCCCCTACTGACTCTTTTCTTCTGACTAGAAAGGCTCTGAGATGATGTCTATAATCCTTACCGTGGATTCCTCCTTATACCGTGTCCATAATTTTAGGTATAGATTTGCGATAATCGTTATGAAGTACAAGGGTATGCCCCTTTTCTGTAGAATAGTCCACAGACTGTTCTATTTTACGCAATCAAATGCCTTCGAGTAATCTACGAAAGACATTAGGATTACTGAATTAAACTTTTGACTTTTCTCGATTATTTGCATCGTAATCATGATCTATACCCCTTCACAAAACCTGCTTGTTCACGGGATATCTACCATTGAAGAAACAATTTTAGTTGATCGTTGATTACGTAATTTCAGGGCTAGGAAATGAAAGCAAAAATGAAGTGACTCTGTCTGTATCTGCGAATATTAACAAATTGTTTGTAGGATATAACCTAGTAAGTTATCGTAATTTAACAGAAAATTATGTTGTCTCAAATCGAGCGATAGTGTATGTGCCCATGTCGATCGCAGCAAATGTTGATATTAAGGCATCCTACAACCAAATTAGACATTTCTCGGAAAGTATTAATAAGAGAAGAAACATGGAAGGCCATCAAAAAACGAAAGGAACTACTCAAAGGCAATTCGGGGCTGACCATATAATCAGGATTCTTCGGCAAGGGACCAATGTTAATATTGCAGGGACTATAACGATTATCTTAACGTTATTTATCAGTATATTAAAGAACATGCTCAGAAGTTCCTGACGAGCTATCTTTTTCTGAATACCAGAAGCGTCACTAGACAATTCAAGCCACAAACATGGCCTGTGGAAAATGATGAGAAGTAAACTGTGGACTGAGATAGACGAAGTAACAGAAATATGTCGATCGTACTGTGAAAGCCTATAATGCTAACTCTGCAACAAACAACTAATATTCCACCGATAGATGAGTGTTGCGTGGAACTCGACTTTTTTCAATTAAAAATTAAAGGCGCACTGCAGAACCTTGAGACAAATAAATCAGATTGGAGAAACAGAATATACGATGAAGTGTTTAAACACCCAAGGGGCCAAGGATTCAAAATAATACTCGATCTATGAAATCAAAGAACCCTTTCGATTCTACTACACAAGAAAGGATCGACAAGAATATACGGGAATTACCGAAGAGTGGAACTAACAGCTCATGCTAGCAACGTATTTCTCGCATATAAGCGTGAATCCATCTCATTAACAGGGCACAGTTAAAACTTTACTTATTAATCTTAGTCAAGGTAACTTTAAGGTCTATGAGTCTATAAGTTATTAATCTAATGATGTAAGTAGACAATTAAATAGATTCTTCAAACAAAAACGTCATTTGAAACAAACATGAATCATTCTTTAATTCCGTACAATCTATATACCCAAATAAGAATCATAATCAAAAATCGGTGCACGACTTACCCATATTCTTATGGCTGTATTATGTTTGTCTTATGTTTCACTTTAAATTACTGACCCAAATTAATAAAATTAAGTCCTCTGTTGTTAAATGATGTACTCCAAAATATTGTGAATATTGTTTAATACCCTTATTCCAAGTACGCTAATGCCTATGCGCTCCTTTTTTAGTTCCAACGATATTGATGAAAAGTTTAATGAATATTGGTAAGTATTCGAACAGTTGCCTACGTCAAAATAAAGTGTGTATATTTTCCAAAGTACCTTGTTTTAAATCCACTTTAATTTCACTATTTTCAGTTAAAAATAAGAAAATACCACAAAATGTAAAAAAATTCCTAATTTATACCTAGCTATAATATAGTTTGCAATAATGGCAATTAGGAACTAATTTTTAGGTATAAATATACGCTTTGTTTGTCCATATCTCAAAATTTCTTACTAACTCTTATCAGCTTAATAAAATTGTTACATCGATTCTTTTATATACTATATATTAAGTTACGGGAATTCGATAAATTATTATTATTGACCTCCTATTTTCCAAATAAATGTCTCATTTTATATTCATATAGGAAATTGAGAGGTCAATAACTACATTATTTATATTTATTTGTCTTCTTATATGGAAGTCCATTTCAGAATCTGTGTAATAAAATTTCATCTTAATACTTAAATAAGATTTCATTGCTATATTTAAATTATTTGTTAAAAAGACATATATGAGGCTATTGGCGTTATTAAGAATTCCTTTGGGTAAAATTAGTAGGCAATGAGAATAATGGAAATTATAGACTTGTTAACCAACATCAAAAAAGGAGGAATAATGTTTTTTTTAATTTTCTTGTATCTCATAGATACGTTGATCAATTTTCATTATTAATTTTTTAAAGGAAGTGTCGAACCGGAAGATGGTGACAGGAACTTTCTATGGTGGGGTGTAGTTTTATCGCGTTCAGGTTCGTTTAGTTCAGTTTTCGTAATGGTCGGGAGTAGATCCATCGTATTTGATGAGTTTTTTGATAACAAGTAGTGACAGCATCTGATGATGGAGTTGAAAGATAGAGATGGGGTTGAAAGTGTTTCGCTTCGAAAGTGAGAGAAGTAATTTTATCAAGTTCGGGCTTGTTTGATTTACCTTGATGAGTCTTTTGGTCACTAATTGTGGCTAAAGCCTGTTGAAAAAGTTGGAAAAGTCACCAGTCTCAATAAAAATATCTATTTGTATCGCTGCTTATACAACAGCTAACAAATGCCACTTATCGCTGAGTAGATTACTAATAATAAATTGTACTCGACTACGGTGAAGTCAAAAGGGAGTGTAACGTATTAATATCTCCGTATTTATGTGTTTATATATGGATGAATGCATGTAAGTGTTATTCAATTCTTCACAATTTCGTGGCATTGTCAATAACATAAGATATCACGAGCATTAAAAATTTTAAAAAATTAACCGAATTTGTTTAACTATTTAAAAAGAAACGTATTGAAAAGTATGATATAATAAAAATACTAGTTTTAATTGGAAGTTATGGTAAAATATTGTTCTAAACATAAATTAATTTGCTAAATATAGCTATTATTAGAGATTTTGGATTATTAAAAATACCAGTATTTAGTTGGAACCTTTTACGGTAAAATATCGTTTCCAAAAATTAATAAATTGTAAAATATATTATTTTAAAGATTTTTGGAGTCAGTGTCAAGTTTACACATAAATATTTTGGCTCTCATTCTCACATGCTTAGCAATATCTTAAAATATTTGCAGTATTTTACAAATTTTGTTCATATTTATAAACGATGTTTTGCCTCAAAATTTGCAATTATTACTCGTATTTTATTACACCTGTTTATTAAAACACCCGTCTTTCTTTACTGTTTAAATTTCATTACATACCAGCTAACTATTAATAAATTGGAAGTAATTGTTTAAGAAGAAAACTTCCACAGCAATTTAATCTTTGGCTATTCGACCCTTCCCGATGCTGTTGCTCTCAATATTTTTAAACATAGCTATTTCTGTTCTATAATGGAAATGTCTCAAATTAATGTGTGAAAATTATTATATTTAAAAAAGTGTTAAAGCAATAACTAAAACTTTGAATATAATAATAAATTCACAGCTATGATCGTTAAAACCAAAAAAATCATAATTTAATGATTACAGGTCAAAGTATGCTGAGGCCGCTTCGAGACAATTACCCTTTTCGCTACCTCACTCGACCGATCAAACGTTCCATTTAGTAGGCAACGATCGCGATACAATTACGAGGCCGATAAGCGTGACGCTCCTGAAACGCTAATTCGTAACCCGACTCGAGGGCGGGTGCCTGTGTGTGTTATTATACCATGCCGAGCGTGAACAATTCCAATATCTGGCCTCCGGAAATTGGGATAAACGAAAGAGGAAACCCAGCAGGTGTTCGCTTTTCGTGTTGTACACCTGTCCGCCGTACGCGGATGAGGCGACTATTAACGGTAGGGAGCGGCGAAATGTACAAAACATAGCTTTTTATGTCGTGTGCGGCGTAAAATTGTTTCGTCGTGAATGTGCGAATTTTTGACGCGCCCGAACAGATGTAAAGGTTAGTGAGGTGGTGTTTCGGCAACGATTCGAGTTAATCTGATTTTAAATAGAGCCCAGTAGGTAACGTTGTAATTATTAATTTCCCACGAAAATGTACGCTTGCTGTATTTCATGATCACTCTTATAGTCTTCTTCCTCACATATTCTGTACCTGAATACAATGTTTATGTAATTGTGAAAACAAAATCCTAATAAACCCTAATCAAGACAGTATTTTTAAAATGGCGTCTCTTCTTCATACAATCTCTAGTGATAAAAAAATATTAATTAGGATAAAAAAGTCTGAAAAAAGATATTGTTGAGAGTCTAAATTAATTAATTCTTCGAATTGCAAAGGAAATAATTAATTAATTATAATAAATAGGCAGGCGTATTTTTATTCCCTGTTTTCGAATAAATATTTAACAATTACCGAATTTGATTACTCGGTTCATATATATTATAATTAATGTAAATTAAAATTACGAATCACTCTCTGGAATCCATAACATAAAAAGATTCCGAAGATCAAAAACGGATACAAAGGACATTGTTTTATTATGATAATTTCACCGATCATAGAAAATATATAAATCAGAAGCGTCAAGGTTTAAATTTGTGAGCTATCAATGAATAGTGGGAACGTTAACGAGTAGTGCGATGGCAAGATAAGGCTCTCCCATTTTCTCGCGAATGTACTAAGAAACAAAAAACAATGATTCGTTAATGTAATTTATATGCACATTTGATGACCCGCTTAATGTATTCCTTATTATGACTCGCTTAATGGAACATCTACGAGTAATGTGATGGCATGATAAGGCTCTCTCATTTTTCTCGGGAATGTTCTAAGTAACATATGACAATGATTCGTCAATGTAATTTATATGATAATTTGATGACCCGCTTAATGTAACCTTTATTATATATAAGCACGTTATACTTGGAAAATAAATCAGTATCCAATTTTTTTTAACCTCATCTTACTTCATTGCTCCATAAATATCGAAAAAAATATACAACAAAAACAAAATGCACAAAATGCTATGTAACGGTCGGTAAAGGAACATAGGTAGCTGCGGTATTACTATTGCGCTGTTCTTATTAGATTAATTGTGTCGTTAATTCAACTTTTGGAAATGAACTTATATTTCAATAAATATTTAATGAAAGCTGTGTAAAAACAGCTTATACCTTTTGGATGACATAACCAATAGACGACAACGCTCATCTCACATGCCAAACACGTACACAAATCAGCTGTGGGTAAATATTTTTTTAGATCAAAATAAGATACCAGGTATATTTATCTTAAAACTAAAAACTCTAAATGATCTTAAGTGTAAATTTATTACCTTTGTTCCTCCTGTTTGTCCTATCCTGAGTTGTCGCCGTTTAGGTTTGTGATTGACGTATACTCACTTTTTATCGGTGGTTACTAATGGTTTCGACCAATCGAAGTTACGTTTTAATGTCAATAATGAGTCCAGACGGAACTCCGAGTCCGGATGGAATAAAAAAGCTCTTAGTCGCCTTAATGGATGTTTTCTTTGAAGTAGAGCGTTTAAAAGTTTATATCGTCACCTTTATTAATCGAGCGTATTTCAATGTATTTAGCAAATATTTAAATCAAATTTTAGATTATAAGTTGGAAAATGTCTTTAATTACCAATATATAAATATAGTAAATTCGTAGATTAAAATTACTACATTTATAATTTTCTTACGACTTCGAAATTTTCCTTCAAATTGTTATTTTCAACTTACTGACAAATATATCTGTATACATTTAACAATGGAAGTTCATACGACGCCTGCAACCGAGTCGTTTAAACTTTAAACGTATTCGAAATGGGGAAAACGTATAAGAATATCAACCTGTGACTTTACTCTCTGATCTTTAACCTAGGAAAGGATATTTGATTGAAAATTTCAATAATAATATTTTCGGAAGTGCCTTGCAATGCTCGCTATGTACTGCCGTGTCTTTGTGTGAACACACATTTACGTTGAAAATTAATTAATCAGAGGCCCAAAACTCGGCTCACGTACAGATGATGTACTATTAATTACATTTCATTGCGAATTTTGTATGATTTAAAATATCAAAACCGAAGAACATACTCTCACGGGTACCGACACGTACATATATTAATATAAATCTGACCTATGTGAGTATATATGTACATATACAAATCTAACTCGCGGTTTTGTACTCTGGCATTTCATTACAAAACGTCACGGTAACTAATAGTGCATATTATTATATTATAGTTAGCTGAAAGTAAAGCCGATAATTTCTTATTTCAAAATTTAAATACCACAATTACTGCGTCCACTGCTGTTTTTTGTTTCTTTAACTTATTGTCATTTGGTAAAGTTTTATAGTGTGAAAATGAAATTCAAAAGACGTAATTAAAACCAATACCGGAATTTATCTATTATTGTTATAAAATGAATACCTTTAGGATAAATGATATATCATAGCTCCCTTAATTCTTCATCAAAATTATTGATTCAAACATTATTTCAAAGCTTACGTTCCTTATTATTTCCCCGCTTTAAAAAAATAGAAAAAAAATCAATATTAATTTCTTAATTAAAATTTATAATTTTTTATCTATATATTATTTCTCAAATACGTTTAAGCGCCATCTATTGATAATCTATTTAACTAACGCACATGAAAGTAATTATTTACAATAGCGCCATCCATTGACAATATTTTCAACTAAAATTTGGTGGCTTCGAAGAACAGACAAGTCAAAATTAATTTTTTAAATAATTATTTAATTCCCTATATATTATTTCCCAAAGGTGTTTCAGAGCCATCTATTGACAATCTGTTTAACTAACGTGCCTGATAGTAATTATGTGAAACAGCACCATCTACTGACAACCTTTTCAATAAACATTTGGTGACTTGCGAATGCACAATTTCATTCGCACGGGCCAACTGGTAATTTCTTATTACACTTTATAAAATATAACAATATTATTCAGCAGATCGTAATATGAAAAAAAAAATAAAAAATAATAATTTTATAGCGAAACATGAATTGTTTACGAAAGAAAATTGGCAATAATTTTCAATCAAGTAAAAGTTAGTGTTCGCAGTAGGTGTTAATACTATTTATTTTTCATAAGCGTAAAAATATCAAGAAATCCAAAAATATTTTGCTTTGACTATTCGTCTCGCATTTTTATTTACATATTTAATAATTTTTGTTACAGGTTGTCTAAATAAAGCATAAACAGAATATAAGATATACAAGACCCAATTTAAACCTGACATAAAAATAGCTCGAAATGCCATTTTTAATATTCCATTCAAATGTTGTTTTTCATTAAAAGAAAAATTAAATGTCTTCGTTCAGATACTTCATTTTCTCTGTATCTGAATGTTCATAAATAAATAAAATTAACAAGTTTGAGCTTGAGTTTCTACTGTTAGTTGAAATTGTTTTAAGGACATTACAAAAACTTTAGACCGGTTGAAATATGCAAAATAGAATAAATAGAAGATATCTATGAAAAACGTTGAAAATATGCGAGGTACAATGATTTATATATTCTGTAAATCCATATAAAAAAATTCTAATAAACGATACAACACATAAATATTTTGCTGAAAATAAACATTCTATTTGTCTCAACAAAATAAAATAAACTTACTTGTATTCCCATTTCTTTTCGAGAATTTCTTACAGCTATTAAATCATTACATTGAAATCATTGAAATCCGTTTTTTAAAAGATGTTTTATAACCTATAATTTCTAAATTATCAAATAAAAATCGATCCTTTACAGATGATTTTGTGGTTTAAGTACTTACCTATCTTGATTTAATTATTTTTCACTTTTTTTAAATTCAGTTTTTTAAAATATGTTTTATTTTAGAGTGTTTAGTGATTAATATATTAATATTAATCACCATATCACTTAATACCCAATTACTTTCTATTTTAGAACATTGCATTATTATTAAAAGTCACGGGCAAAAGCTAATACATAGATAATTTCCTCTTTATCTAAAGTTCGTATTCAACAATACATAGAAATGAACCAATGGTAACAGCCGCCAGTTGTTGGTTGTTAGCCGTTGGGGAGTTCTGTTCTCCATATCTAAAATTCAATATCAGATTTTGCAAAGAAATAACTAAAATAACAACTAACCAGCAGCATATATATATTGAATTACGATTCATTTACCACCATCCGTTAAAGAGTTGCATTATTTACTTTTACAACTCATCGTCAGACACTGACCTGGTTGTTGATGCAGTTATTTTGCAAAGTAAAAACTACCAGTAACAAATTGCATCCGATAAGGATCCATTAAGGAATTCCATTGTTCATCTCCAGACCTGACTATCGGAATCGGACCTGATCGATGGTGTAGTTACTTTGCAAAGTAACAACTACTAGTGGCAAATAACTTTAATAAAGGTTGATTTACTAACATCAATTAAGGAGTTCCGTTGTTCATCTCCAGAACTTATAATCAGATCTTGGCCTGGTAAGTAATGTAGTTATTTTGCAAAATAACTACTAGTCGTAGCAAATATTTCGAATCATAGTTGATTTTTTAAGGAGTTCTATCTGTCATTTTTGGAACTCATCACCGTGCTTTTGTGGGACCAGCCCTATAATACCCTGTTTCAAATAAAAAAGAATTATCAAAATACATTCACTTCTTAGAGAATTATCGCTAAACATACATACAAATTTTCATACATAAAGATTCCAACAAATTGAGAACCTCCTTCTTTTTTTGAAGTCGGTTGAAAAGAAATCACGATAGAACTTAATCTTGCGTGATTCCTTTTTTGTAACAAAGGATGCATAAAATGCCTGTTGACTGAGAATGTTTTACCTGTATTTTTCCATTCGAGCCATACGACATACGGTTTTGTATTTGTAGATTTCTTTATCATACTTTTTGTATTACTTTTTTCTTTAACATTTAAAATGTTACTTAACAAATTTAGTCGATTGCAGGTTTTTAAGATAGTTTTCCTTTTACTGTGTTATGACCTGGAATTGTTACTTGCTTCCACTTAAAGAGCTAATTATGAATTACAAGTATTCCTTTATGGCAATTTTTCATAAAATTTTGCCAGTATATTTTTGAAAAAAAAAATACAGCTTATTACCGAGAGTTTGAAATTTAATTATGTTGCGTAGTGTCTGAGAAATTAGGTTCTAACGGATCAATGGACGACTCAAAATTAACAGCGAATTGTTCCATTTTTCTATTTTTAGTACAGAACACTTCGTATATAATAATTTATTACTTTTACCAATCTAAATTAGCTAATATTAATAATATTAAAAACCTTTTATTATAATATGATCTACATATTATACAATTTTTTTTATTTTCTTTTAAATCCGCGCACTTCTCAAGGAGACTGACTTCCCAACCATCAAATTATGTACACCCGATAAAATGTTGCAACCAAACGGATACTCTAAAAGATCGTAGCACGAGAATATTATCATGCCCATAATCCGTTCCTAACCGGCTCGCAAAGCAATTTAAACAAAAAAATCACCCATATATCTCCATGTAATCCATGCAAATTACGTTTATTTATCAGACAATCAAATTAAACTGCGACGAGCTTAGGCAACGAAGCTTACGGTTAGATACATATTAATATATCAACACAAAACATTTTTCGTCCCAGGATGACTAGCAATATATTATTTTACTTATGAGTTAAATTGTGGACTGAAAATAATTAGGTTATTTAAAAACTATCTTGCTAAATTACGCAACTTAACATGGAATTTACGCAGATTAATATCAATCTACTAATACATTAGTAAATTACACTGAAACAGAATGTTTATCTAACAATTTTAAAAGAGCACTGACGTTTTACACGAAATAAATACTACGGAAAAAACACACGAACTCTTTATAAAGTGATATTCTTCGAATATTATTTGGGTTAATGGCACAAATATACAACAACAATAATGGCACGGACAATTTCTTTTAAACTGCTGTTATTAAATTAAATATTGGTGTGCTAGTATCAAAAACCATCCAGCAAACTTAACTGGAAGATTAAAGAAAAACCTAAAAAGTGCCTATCAAAGCAGGATTCTGTTGTTGTCTATATCTCTTGAAATTGATAAGTCAACTTAAATAACTTTGATAAATTGTTCTAATCAATTCCTAATAATTGTGAAGATTTTTTTCAAAAGCGCGGTTCTAAAATTAAAAGGGGACACGTGCACTTACTGTCAAATATAATATTTTGCAAACAGTGCTTAGACATGAAAAATGGTGGACATTCTTTTGTAATAATCAAAATGTCATTTTAAAGACCTATTTAATTATAATCCACGCAATTAATTACACGAAAAAAAATGCTCGCTGGCAATTTACATTTATGGGGAGATGATACACAGAAATATGTTCCTACATTTTTTAATTTTAAACATATTTTTTATGTATATTTGTATTTTTGAAAACTATGATATCGTGAAACTATGACAAGCGGACAAACTGACGGAGGAATAGCAGGATATGATAAAATTTGAAGGTCCCTTTGTTTCACTACGGAACCGTAAAGATACAAGCCATAATATACAATAATTTTTTAACACGTAGCAAAATTGTTGATTAATATTTATGTAAACAAGATTGGTGGAATTGAAAAATTTAGTAGATAAATGCATGTATATTTAAATATTCGCCGCAAAAATAAGTAGACGAAGCAATGCCAATATGTTTTCCTATTGTATATGATCTTGATCATGAGAAGCTAATTTATAGCGAAAGTAAACAAGTTCTTTTTGAATTATATAACAAATCTCGACCGCCATGAGATGTCATCATTAAGCAGAAATGGATTACTTTTTAAAGCTGAAAATATATGTAATTAGTGAAAGCGTAAAAAATTTCTTCACTTTACAAAAAATCATAATTACATTTTAGTATTTTTCCAATTTTCTTTAAAATAATATTTGTATTATAATGTAATTATGTGGACTGTATAAAATTTACTTTTATTTTATAGATTAAGTATGGTTAAAGAAAGAATTACGAAACCTTCTAAAGTTTAAATCCCTCCCTAATACCAGAAGAAAGACAAATTTACGTGACTTATAATTCTCAAATGGTACAAACATTATGAGAATTTATACTCCTTGCCTAACGTGTCAAAAACAAAATATTAGCAACTAATTTGATATTTGTTTCGTGAAGAATAGAACAAAGATATTTAATAGACTTGTGATACGAGAATACGATTTTATATGAAAAGGACCTAAGATTATGGAAATTCTTCAATTTCTCGATCGGTTACAATACCAGTGACGCTCTTTTGTATTTTCACTCCATTTTTATCACCATTTTAAAAATAGATTTAAATGACAATTACACATTGTTTTCTCGAAACGCAAATTTTTCCGTTTCCGGAATCAAATAGAAGATGCTACACGGTAACTTTTTCGAAACGAGATAAAGTGAGCGGGCGGTCGAATGAAAAATTTCACGAATTTTATTCGTGTGGACTTAGAGTGTCCTTGCGTTAATTTAATTGCCCTCTCCTCTGTCGTAGAGTTCTTTTCCCTCTTCACTTTTTTACAACAGGTAATTCAATTGTATTCGTCCAATTAGATTTGTAATAAGTTTTACTTTATGCGAAGTCAGTTAGGTTTAATTATCATGTTATTACCCCTACACGAAAAGTCCGCAGTTGTGGCCCCATAAAATTCGTACTTTACGATATTGATTTAATTCCATAGATACATGGCAGAAAGCCACATATTTTGAATCTCATTTGAGTCAGATTTTTATTGAGTTTAGTATGATTCCAACATTACCAAAAAACTTTAATCATTTCAATTTGTCAGACCATGACTAGTACTACTGAGAATAGAGAAAATAATATTTTTTTAAGTGAATAGATGAGACTCCAACGTACTTAAAATAATAAATTTAGAGTAGGATTGAATTTAAGTCGGCGATGTTTCTCTTAATTTTATTTAACGAAGGAAAAAAATAATCAGAGTGAACACTTTTTCATAGAGTTAAATTTTTTACTCTAACTCGTTGTTGATAATAACCTCACAATTTTCACCGCAATAACAACATCACTGTCAGTATCAAAGCAAGACTTAGCATTATCTTTTATATATCAATTATTTTGCAACATCCTCAATCGGAATGTTCATTGCTTTACTTTTCTTTTTAATTCATCAAATTAATTAAATCACATAATGGTATAGTAAATTACAAGCAGCTATACAATATATTGGTAATTATTGAGATTTGCTACCATAATTCCCATATATTCCCACATATAAATGGGATTGTATTACTCTGTGTGAAAAATATTACTTCAATTTATTTGTTTTTGTATATAAATAATAATTTTTTTTAGATATAAATACATACAAAAATTAGATTGATATGCATTCGCAAAGAAAAGAATAATATGACTCTCAATTTTGAATATCCGTTGTGTCAAAATAGAAAGATAGAAAATCATAAACATTTTCATTTTCAACATATATCATATATGTCATATAATCATATAATTCTTTTTTCGTTTCGTAATTCCTTTCCACCGATTTAAAACACCCAAACGCATTTATACCTACACACACACACACACACACACACACACACACACACAAATATATATATATATATATATATATATATATATATACATAAATATATATGTATGTGTGTGCGCAATCACACGAGAAATACGCGCTCAAGCATATGCGCCCGCATCACGTGGTACAAAACATTCATCTTGGAACCAAATTCTCGTAAAACACTACTCAAACCCCGACAGCAACTGAACTCTTCAAAAGACGTACTATTTATTTTACATTTCTTTTTAAGAAATTAACAAAAACGTCAACCTTCAACCAATGCGTATTTAAAATAGAAATTTAGCAGTGAATCATTATAATATTACGTCACACTAAAGTTACGCAAATTGTATTACAGGGCTAATTAAATAATAAAATACCTGTCAAGGTATTTTATTATTTAATTAGCCCTTTTTTAATCATGACAAATTAATGCGAATAATTAAACTAAATATCGTCTTTTTTTTAATTATTTTAATAATCGGTGAATCGTCAATTTAAGATAAGGGACGACAACATAAATTTGTGACACAGACTTACAATTGTAAATATGTAGTTTAAAAATAGATTGCAGACTATAAATAAAATTGTAACATGTAGTTTATTCCTTTAATGAAACTAAGCTGCTGAGATGGTTAACAAAATAAGATGAATATAGATTATTCTTAATCAATTACCACTTAAATTAGATATATGTTTTATGAAATGTTACCGAAAAATATACATAATATAACACCAGTAAATGGTTACTTTATTTTAAATAATAGCCAGTATCGCGCCTGAAGAGAGGGATTATTTCTTAAAGTTAAGCACAAGCATTTTTTTCAATATCAAATATGCCTTAAAAAAAAAGCGACATTTAGCATTAATAACAATACAAATCTATTAAATTATAATGTTAGCTAAAATAAAATGATGTCTTAAATTATGTGTAGGTGGTTTGTTAATCGGATGGTACGGATAAATGTATTAATTTGGAATATTAGTGCATGAAGAACCTGAAAAATTAAAAATATATTGTTATATTAAGAGAATTGTTTATATAATTAAGGAAAATATGACGTCACGACACATATAAAACAATATAAGGGTGACAAGTACTTTACGGTTGTCCAAAAGTCAAGTTTTGAATTAACACCTTGATTGCCGAAAAAAAATTTATGAAGGTGAACAATTGTTGTAGAATAATATAGCAAAATCTAATGTACTAGACATTTAGTTCAAACTTAGATTTATAACAAAATTTAAATTTAATTTAAATATATTAATAATAGAACGTTATCTTTTAGCAGAAATTAATTACCAGGTTGCATAGATCACACGAGAATGAAATGTTAATGAATACATTAGAGAGATTTTCGTTAATGAATGCACTAAAACATAGAATCAAATGGATCTTTCACAAAAAATGTTTATCGATATGGAATGATGATATAAAGTAGTGCAGTATCATGGGCGGTGGATGAAATACAAGCGTTTTTCTTTTTTTATTGTTATAACATTTACAAAGTTCACTTTAACAGTATATCACTTGTGTACTTGTCCTAAGAGATGAACTTTTGGGGATTTTTTTAAAAAATTTGAAGTATTGCTATTTTAAAATTACTGAACCCGATTTATTCATCTGCGAAATTAATTTAAATTTTGATCTAAACTACTTGGGATTTTATATTTGGGGATCATGATCGATGAAGATATAATGAAATAATCTAGTGAATCAAGAGTTAAGGTCTCTCAAATAAGTGCATTTTGGCGAAATTCACATAAAAACGATATTCACGAAGTAAAAAATGAAAACGTGAAGAAAAAAGAAATAGGCCAGAATTTAACCTTTTTGACTACTTACCGAATTGCATAAGGTGAAGATGTTCAAAACTATTAAAATGCTATTTTATAATAATTAAAAAAATAAGATTATTTTAGGGCGATTAGGATTATATACTTTATATAAACTTTGCTGATCTGCACAGTAATAAAAACTGTGGAAGAAAGCTAATAACATGTCGAGATATTTTTTATGGACAAATTAACACGAGCAAAGTATGAATTCCTAAGCGCGAAAAAATGCTACGCATATAAATCCATTTTCCTTACAAAGAACATTGCTTGGAAAAATATCAAAACCGTTTAAATTGAACATAAATTATAAGGCCCCCATTAAATTATAGCTCTCCCATTAAATTATAACTATAAGAGAAATATTTTACAAAAAGTATATTAATTAAAAGTAGATCATAAATTAGATTTCCATTGTGGCATAGTACGCTCATCAACTCGTAATTTTGCCCTTCACAATCTTCATTATAACTCACTTTAGTAAAATATCTTTTGATTCGACAAAAATTTGAAATAACTTTAAGTACTGGCTCCGAAAGCAAATCTGAATGACGCACTAATTATGAATGTACGAAGTAGGTCGTCAAGAAAATCATAACAGTACAAAAAAAGCTTACGTATCGGAGAATGAAAGCTTCGATCGACCTCAACAGGTGAAAACTTTCCCACGGTCCGACAGTCGAACGATTCGCTTTGTCGAATAAATTAGGTGAAAAAGACGTATAGCTACGAGTGTTTACCGCGTAGATGGCCGCCTGACGTCGGTTCGAGGCTAGTAAGCTTGCTATTTTTTTGTTTGGTCGTTTGTTTTCGTATTATTTTTGTGAAAGCGCTAAGTTTTGTGTGAAGGTCGTGATATTTTTCTTTAATTCGATTTTTATTAGAATATTTAACGTTTACTTGGCTTTATGTAAGGTATTGTATTTCATAATCCATCGTCATTACATAATTACTTTGAAAGCGAAGTTATTACTTGGAAATTCGGCATAGGTAATTTCCTTTACCGCCTTTTCTTTGAACAACATAATTTTTGGCTGTATATTTTGAGCTGAAATTATATATTATTTAACATATATTCTTATTTATGTGGCAGTGTCACGTGAGAAATGCCATAGCTCTCTTAATTAGAAACGAATTTCAAACTACTTGAGTTAGAGGTAAATTAATATTTAGTTTATTATTCCGTTTACTTTTTTATAATAAGATGATGCTAAAACAAGACGTATGTATAATAAAGTACGATTTCAAAAATTTTAAATTTGATGCTATTTCCGTTTAAATTTATGATAATGATTACATTCAAATATTTCCTCTATTTCTTATAACTAAATAAAAAGTAAATCGATTTTTAAGCCAGACACTCTGATAAGGAGTAAGTAAAATACATCCATCACTACCAGCATGTTGCCAAGACTGCAGATAGATGTACAACAACAAGCTACACTTTGTGAACGCAACTAATTAAATTTTTTTTTGTGACACGTGTGCAATTTTAACAAAAATATTCTTTAAATAAATATATGTATGCAACGAATTTAAAAAACAAATTATCGAGAGTTACTAATAATTTGCCGCTCAAAATAGGGTACACGTAGCCGCATGTAAATATGATAATAATTGATTAGAAAACGCACAATTACAAGAGGCTACATCCGTGTTGTCCCGAGTCACGATAGCCTCGATAGCGAGTGACCTAAAAGTATTCCACGCACAGAGGTGATGTGAAAGGCGCCGCTCGTTACTACCTTTCTCTATATAAATATACTTTTTATTGAGCTCTATGTTTCATAACTATATGAATATTGACGTGTATATATATTTTATCACATTTGTCTTAATATTTTGCGACACTGTCAATCAATACCTTTACGCTGCCTCTTAAAGACAGTAAAGAGCTTTAACAATAATTTTTTTCACAGTGTTTTAGTGACATTTTCCCTTTATAATTATGTAAAATAAGCGTTGTGTTTGTTTTAAATAACTTGAATATGGTTAAATCATATTTCACACCAAAGGATTTTATATTTTAAATGGTAATAAATATTATGATACAAATAAAAACTTTTATTATAAAGTGTAAAAATCATTAAAATAAATAAATGTAAGCGATAATAAATAAGGTTAAAGTGAGCCGTACAAATGCACCATTTATTTAAGAAAACGTTGACCAAAATAACAATCGTGGTACTCGGACTACGTAATAAATCAGTACAGTACAAGTAATATGGCTTAAGTTTATATTTATTATTAGAAGGGCCAACAAGGGGCATGTTTACATCGTGAATCTCCATGGTACGGACGTGTTATTTAAACTTAACTGAGCAATTTCACAAATATTACAATGACTTCAAAATATGTGTTTGATATATATTTGGCCTCGAGAAACAACATGTTTCCAAGCATGTTACGTAATTAAAATTCGCAACTGGCGAAGTCTACAACTGTTGCCACTCTTAAATAGTCCTTCCACTCTTTTATATCTCCGATTAAAAGTTACACACACTTCAGGTCGTTGACCTGAACTATTTTCTAAAGATAAGAAAAAAATCTATAAGCATAGAACAACAATTCTATGAAAAATAATTTACCGGGTAGGCTACAGAATTATGAAATCAACTAAATACATTGCGTCCTCTGTGTCTGCATTCATAACTTGTCTGAAATTGTTTTACCTAAATTTATTTATGTATCAAAATAATGCAGATCGAACTGCTCATTTCTCTTTTAATCCCTATCGTTGGTATTCTTCTATATAATTTTTTAACGTTAATTATAATTGTACCTAGTTAATTATAATTGTACCGATTTACTTGCCTATTTACTTAGTTAACCTTATTTTCTGCTGTTTCTCATTTATAATTATGTTTTTACTGTTATTGTCTGTATCAATCGTTACCATTTACTATTTGGCTGCAAGAGATTGCTTTCGTAATAAGTGCACCATTCGATTTGTAAGTCTCGGTTAAGTTTAATAAACAAATAAATAAAACCGATAAATTATGAATATACAAGGTAATTCGATATTTTAAATTATATAATGAATTACTTTTAAAACCTAACAAAAATGGACAAAATAAACTTATAAAGATGCGCAGTCTTTATTTCTGCACTATATATTATTTTCATGATCTGCGCTCCCGACTTTATTATTTTAGATTTAGATCTGTTTCAAAACTTTTCTTTGAAAAACAAATGGTAAAAATCATACAAAGCACGTTATTATTACGTGCTTTTTAACATTTGTTTTATTAATGCTTTCTTCCTAGTAACTACGAGATTTTTAATCTTGTAATACCTAGTATTTAATCCGTAAATTTAAAAGTACCATCAACAACAAAATTTTAAAAGTACCATCTACTTTTCATCTCATATTTTGAGTTATAACTCTCTAGTTATTGACATGAACAGCAATAGGTAATGACTGCAAGATTTGTGGATAAAATTAAAGTTACTGTTTGCATATTTTTTTAATATTATCATTATGAGTTAACATTATTAACTCTAAGGTTTATTTATATTTGTGGAATATGCTCTGTTTACTGTACAATAGAAATGCAAAAATTAATACCATCAGTACTCTGATAGACGTCGAATATTCTTGCAAGTATTTGTTAATTGCCCAAGATGTCTCAGATTCTTCTGACTTATTATTTTCACACAATATCAAATTCTGAGCTACGGCAATTCTACCCTTTTTCTATTAATATATTATATGTACTGCAAACTCTATGAAATATCCAAAAAATAGGTATTTCTATTGTAAGGTATAGTCTTACCACATGACGGTGGCAAATTGAATCTGTCAAGCTTATTGAAGGAATGCAAAACGTTTCAGGTTAAGGGCATTCCTAAATTTTATATGTTACAACATCTGAAGATGTTCGGTTTAAGTGATCGGATTCGGGATAAGTGATCGGTTCTTTATAAAATACATACCAGTGTTTCACAAATATCCGATAAGATTTATAAAAAATATCATCAATAGTAGAACGTAACACTATTGAACCGAAACAAAGTAGAGTCACGATAAAAGAACAATCACAATAAAAATGAAGCAAGTGACATAGTGAATTATGAAATCTCGCTTCGAGCCCTTTCATGTAAAGCAATCTTTATAAGTCACACTACATCGTACTTTCTCTTTCCAATTTCCAAATAACCATTGGTAAGGTCCCAATAAACAGTATTCAAACAAAAATGGCGTATAACTGTCAATGATTACCTTCAACACTTACACTTAAATATCACACAAAAGTTAATTGAATTATAATACCTTCGGAACTTTATTAGCGCAGACCCGTTCAAAGGCTTAGAACAAATCGACGATTTTCACATCCTGTCATAACAGTGAAATGAACTTCATCACCTGTCTTTACACGTGTTTTGCGATGTCCCCATATTATATTACAATTTTAACGGATTTACACAATTACCAGCATATTTATACCAGATTAAGGAATCAAACAGATTTGATTATAAAGGCGCTCCTGGGTATCTATTCAAAATTTAAAAAAAAAACACAAATTTTGCAAACAAATCTTATAGTTCCTTTACACGTCATCCTTTTTAGCCTCCTTATCTACTTCTACTTTTTCACGTCTGATTTATTTCCCCAAGCTGTGCATTTTTTACTATATTTCGTTGATTATGTACGAGTAAAACAAATTTTATAGTTTCAGATTGCTTATACCAATAAACAATCAAAAGTACATTTTCCTACATAATATTTTTTATTTCGACATTTTCATAATAAAATTGTCTACATTTATAATTATCGTTGCTACTAAAGTGACTTACGAATATTTATAGTATAATTTACGTAATAACGTCACCCTTAACAGGGACTGAGTAAAAGTACATTAATATTTCATGCCGAATACACTAGTTTTCTATTTTTTATTTGTATAACATCCGAATCGGTGAATGTATGTACACCCAGAACCCTAACAATATCGCCGTAGTGTGTACTGTGTGTTTCAACTGGGAGTAGGGCGGACGCGATAAGCCGGACAAGTATTTCGAAGAACAATTCAGGTTGGAGTTGCTTTCCGATCTACTTGGTATGGAGCTCACTATGAATATCGATGACATCACTAAACCGTGCCCGCGCGCCTGCCATTTGTTGCTGTTTACTTTTTTTGTATATTTAACAAGACACGGCGCCGGCGGCTTGTTAGTTACGTGTCTCATGTGATTCGCTCGTAACAACAGTTGAATACCATCTTATTCGGAATATAATTTAATTCAATTCTAAGTAAATTTTGAACAGGATTAAAATATATGTCAGGCAGTAATAAAACGATTTTATTAAGAATTCAATATATTTCACGGTATACTCCTTCTTGAACCCTGTACACTGTCACGTTTATGTGAACACATTATTTGCTATTGAATCGTGTGTAGAAAGAGATACCAAATTTATCTTTAGTTCGGTTACTAAACTTTATTGTTATTATTATCGCTATATTGGTTTATGTTGAGTTACTAGGGTGAAAAAGACATTTAATAGTAATATTGAGTTTTATTACGATAGCTGCAATAGTTTTAAGAAAACTGATTTAGAATGAGCAGTACGGCCATACTGCATACACCCTCGCGGAACGCGAGACTGCACAAATGTTCCTTGCAATTTCGTAATTGAGCTTTATTATTGTTTTATTGTAAAGCACTAATTAATTGCATCGCTGCGCAGTTCCGCTATCACATTGTAGGAACGAGTAAAATTTTTGGTTTTATTGAGATTTTTTATGAGAAATTATAAGATTTTTCTTAAAAAACGAGTTATAACATACTGTTTGGATTATAACATATTAACAGTGCGGAATATTTTATAGATATCGGTTTTTGAGAAAATCAATTATTTTTTTATAAAGTACACTTTCCCCTTTGGATAGAATATGTAATTTTACATATGATAGATATGTATGTGTATTTATACAACATTTTAACCAAATTGGTATAATGTTTTAAGTGCTAAATCACGCGGATTCAAGAATTAAAATAGAAAGAGTATAATATTTATAAAAAAAACATGCATAGTTTCAAGTTCCTATACTTTTTGTACGCCACAACAAAGCACGGTTTTGTCATTCGGCGGTGAGATACACGTAGTCTAGAAAATATAACATTGTCCGGATTGTAACTTATTTATTATTCACTGCTTTTTTATGTATTTTATATAAATAGTAATTTTCCAAGGGTTTCATTTTTTCACATTGAGGAAGAGAACCTAACAAATCCGAAAAATGTTGAATGCACGAACAATTACGCAATACAGAGAGAATTACGAAACTCTATTTTAAACTTTGCCAGTTTCGCTTAGTAATTTTATTGAAAATGTAATATTTTTCCTTTATATTTGGAAAATAGACCTATTACCCTTTTCACAAAATCACATTACATTGAACATTATTTTGAGGGATTGACAATTAAATTAGGCTTGATCAATAAATATCAGCCTTTATTAAAATTTCAGCTTATAGATATGAATATTCTCATTAATTACTCATATTTACATCACATTTCGGATGAATGCAAAAAGGAAACCGAATCAATTTATTTATTCCATGCTTTTTTTAACATTATGTAATCCTTTTCATTATTACGTCATATGAAATCTATAAACTGAAGAAAAAAATGATTCTTTCCTAATTTTAGAGTTAAAGACCTAAATTCCGATTACATTGTTTCTTAGAAACTTTTCTCCTTTTCTTTCTTTTAGAAATTTTTAACTGTATGTGTTGCTAAAGTCTGATACTAATCTTACTCTGATATCTAATTCACGTTTTCAAAAGATGTTGAGAAAAAATATCAAAAAATATCACTATTTACATATGGATCGGACAAGATAAGAAGGGAATATGGATAATAAGGGATGATTTACCTCTTTCCCATTTAACTTGCTGCGTTCCATCCCTCTTACCTACACATTTTAATAATTGAATTTTTTCAACTATTATGAGACTTTGTTACATTTATAATAGTCCCCCACAGGTCATTGTATTCTTCCGCGATAAAAGCTCTTGATATATTTAATATATTATTTAATATATATGGTTAAAAAGAAGAAATTATTCTTCTAACAATAAGCTCGCCAAAGGCATGCATGTAAACTTGGAAATTGATAATAAATAAATAAATGAGAATATAAACAAGTTGACACAATTAAATGTTGGAGGTTATAACTGTGAAATAAACAGAATTTTCTAACACATAGTGTTAAAAATTCTGTACAATCGTCTATCGACTAGAAATCGTCGACTTCGATGAGAAATCGACCATCATATCGCCAGGTCTCGTTCCAACTATCCCTTATTATTGCTTGCTAAAAAATATAGAATTTGGAGCCAAAAATTACAACGTATTCCGGTATTTTCTGTACATCTCGTCATTTTCTTAAATTCATTGATCTATTATTATTTTTCTCTTTTTCTTTTTAAATGTTAATACTACATGCAATTGTGACTCATTCGGACTTCTATAGTTTTCAACGTATTAAGGTTATACGAAAGTTCTAACTATTCTTTATTATCACTTGCTGCATCGAAAAGACATAGTGTATTTTGCTTGCAGCGTCGTTCACATGGATTTTCATAAATTTTTGATAACATTTATTACATAACAAAACAATTTAAAAAAATGAGTGAATCATTTTTGTTTCGCAACCAAATAAACAATAGAATATTGTTTCAATGGTGACTTCATCAGCAGTGTCTACGAAACATACTGGATACATTTTATACTTTCGTAAGGAATCACTTTGTAGACAACGTTCCGAATTCTCTCATCAGGATACGCTAATATGATCACGTTGTTAGAATTGAAGGTTGAGACTAGGGTAATATTATATTTAATTTCAACGCAGTATCATTAGCAGAAATCCATTTTTTTGTCCCCGTGGGAATTTTGCAAAATATTTTTAACTATGAAAAATTTCAAACTTCTAGACCCAAAAGGTTTGAGATGCGATCGGTCAATATTCTATTTTGATATTCTTGTATACAAAATAGGTACATTTTACATTATATGTTGAAAAATATTTGGGTCAGTTAAATCAAATTCTTCAAGCTCAACTAAAATTTGTAGTTTTTATATGGAATAAGTTATACAGTTATCTCATTATGATCCAACCACTATTTCGATATTATTAAGTTGTAAACGATGCAAAAAATATTGAAGTTAATTTCGATTATGTATTTGGATTTTTATTAATTAATCTTACTTTTATTATGAGCCTAGTATCACATAATTTCATTATATTTTGGCGAGGTGATCCGGTTTATACTGCGGATGTATTAGGTAAATGTATTTCAAAGCAATCTTCAATCAAGATTATTTGGCTTCTCTGCTTCAGGTGCTCTCGACTGTTTAGAAACCAGTCGATTTTTTATTGATTCTTAGTGTCGATTAGTAATCTTGACTTCCGGTTGTTCGATTTTGGGTTGATTCACCATCTATAGCTAAATTACAATATTCTTATCGCCTCTTCGTTTCATTGCTAATTCAATTACTTATTAACAAATTTATTATGTTTTCTTTTAAACAAAAGTGGTGAAACTAAGACAAATTTTGTACAAGATCGAATTAGAAAAAAAACAATGGTTGTTAGGTTTTACAGCTGATTACGGTTGAGAATATTTTATCGGTCTTTTGTTTTATTTTATATATCTTTAAATAATTTATGTTCTTAAGTTTTGTATTATATATGTTTTATTCCATGTATTAAAATAGAAACATTTTAAACTTTTGTCTTTGAGAATAGAGGAGACTTTAAAAAGTACTGGAAAATTTAGAAAGACATTTGAAATGGAAGAAAGTTAAAAAAATGATCAAAAATACAGAATGTAGTCGATTATGTCTATAAGGCTGACCAATCTGTTATTTAATCGCAAATAATGAGAAAGAAAATGTTTTGTTTTTAGGAGAAACTTAATTAATTCATTGAAAGACAGGGAGTGATGAAAGATGTTGAACGAAAGAGAGAGCAGAGGAATAAAGTAAGTGCGCAGAAAAGAAATCATAAATTTGTTTTACAAAGTAAAAACTCACATAAAATCCGCTAGAGCTTTAGAAACTATGCCTTTCGAATACTCGAAGATTCGATGCCAGTTCACAAACAAGCAGAACGCTCAAACAACTAGCAGGCGTCATTGGAAGGAGCGAACTCGGCACGCCCCGTCCGCAAACGACTCTCTTTGCATACGACCCAATGCAGATCGATGGCGACGGAAGGAAAATTTAAAAGTTGGTGGAAACGCCGAGTGCCCATGCATAATATAAATATTTACCTCCTCTTTCTCTTATTCTTTCCAACGCCGCTTAACCCTACCGCATACAGGTTGATTTGATCCAATAAGTGCAGATTACAAGTACTTTCAATATGAGTCCTTACGTACTTGTATATAATGCGAATAAATATTTTCTAAACATTTTGGTATTGGAAATATATTAATAAACTTACCGAAGAGAGTTGAATCGTATTAAATTTGACATGAGATAACCTACGGGAGCATGCGATTCATATTCGTCTTAAAATCATTTAACATAGACACCAGATACAGTTTTTTTATTTACTATTCTTACATGGTACTCTTAAAACAACGCGTACAAATGTTAAGTATCGTTATTTAAATTATTTCACGAATTAAAAAATTATGATAATGGAAATGTGTAAAAACAAAAGTTTTAAAAATTAAGTAATAGAAAGAGAAAGTTTTTACACGCAACTATTTTTTTTCACATAAGTAGTGAAAAAAAATAATCGTCAAAAAGGCAACACCTGTATAAGATTTTTAATAAGTATATGAAAAAAAACTTTGAATCAGTTTAACATCTAATTCAAGACAATACGGGGAATGAACAGCATTTCTAATAACAGAGTATTTATATAAATAAAAAATAATAATATTTCTGATATGCGACTAACAAAGATCTCTTTCCAAAGAAAAACCTGTATTAAAAGTTGACTACTCGTAAAATTATTTGTTACGAGTACAATTAATCCTATCGTCAAATCCCCAGGCTGGCGCTCTAGTCGTTAATGCACTTGCGGGATGTGCAAGGTATCAATGTAAACCAGTTAATTGGAAATAAGAACTTAAATTTGGTAGTGTAGAAACTTATTTAAGAATAATTTAATTTAAAATGTTTTCTAAGAAATTATGTTTAATTCTGCTCAACTATAAAAACATTTCTTACATCTTAGATGAATAATACAAAAATAGGTTTAAAGCATATAATAATTATTTCAATAAATATATTATTGTACTAATGTTTATACAGATTTTATTATCGTCCATCTGAAAAGCATACAGGTATGATCTTCCAATGCAATAAACCCTAGTCACGTTAAGAAATCTATTTAATTTTCTTCGTTCCTACAAACTATCACGAAGTGTTTATAAAATGCGTCATGTTCCTTATTTTGTAAACTAATGTCGAACATTTCATAAACAATTACTTCGTAGTTGGTATATTATATTTTATGGTAATTGTGAAAATTCACATTTCAGTTTTAATATCAGGCTACTATCATAAATTCTACTGTGAACAAATGTTGCAACGTATCAAATAAACACCTGGAATGGATTTACTTTCGTGATGCTTTTTCTCTTGTCACCGACTTTCATCCACAACCTCACGTGTGTATAGAATTTTAGCATGTACATTTAGTCACATAATAATAGGCTTATTTATTCTGAAATAGTAAATAAAATAAAAAATACTATTTACAATGGATTAGCTCAGGAGTGGAACATCCCGTAAGAAGGAATGTAGGCGCCAACTATGCGGGAGAGGAAAAACTTGTCTGGCGTTGTAAAAATGAGTTCCGATATAAGGAGCAGCCCTTCCAAATTGAGATCCTTTTTGTAGTCGGATAATAGTTTGTCCTAAATACCTATTTTGTCCGACACTGGCCTATACTTACGCAACGTTACAGTTATGGAGTGTGTATTGAACAATGCAGAACTAATGTAAAATTCAAATGGGTATTTAGCTCTAAAGAAATTTATTTCAAAACGGGCTTACGTAAGAAAAATAAAAACAATTTAAAAAAAGTTAAAACAACATATTTTTTTAATAATCTGGTTATATTAATTTAAATTTTATATGTATATTAAAAGATTTATAATAGAAAAAAACTGACTTCACAAAGAAACTATTTAATAAAGCATAGTAAAATTAAATACAAGGATTATTTTTCCTAAATAAGTACTTTAATAACAATTGACATTAATGTGTTTTTAATAAATACTAATCCCTTTTAAGAGACTGTACCAAATGAAAACCAAAATTAAGTTAACAACAATAAATTAAAGAAACCTTACGTTGCGTTTCGTCTTTAGGTCTATTAATTTTTGTCCAGACTTGGCACCGACTCCAAAAATAATTAATAATTAGAATTAAAAGGCTTCGGCGTCAATTTTATTAGAGGACTTCATTAGGACAAAAAGTTACTATTTTTAACTTTTCTATGCTTTGTTACAGACTTGTTTAAATGCGGTTTGGAATACTAAACGCACTGTTTTTATAACGAAATGAGAGAGGAAATAGAAAATCGATTGAAAAAAGAAAAGTTAAAAATTCAGCAAAAAATTCAAGAGTGAATTCTAAATAGCGCAAATATGGACTTTCACAATTAATATACGAATAGGATCTTAAATAATGAAAGGGTAATAGTAATCTTGACCGCCTTAGCTTGATATGTGAATGTCTTTTTAAAAAAAAAAATTTCAGTCACGATTGACATCCATCAGCTATTGAACAGTTGTTATTATCCATTTCCATTATTCATCATCACATCTCAACTAAATTAAAAGGGGCCAAACTTTATTTATGGTCTTCTAAATAAGAAATAATTCATTCAATTTGATACATAATGCCAAAAATATACATTAACGCATATGAAAAATATAGTCCAAATATAAAACATCTTTTAAAAAACCGAATTCAAAAAAATACGTACAAAAATATTAAAAAATATTTAATTCAAAATTTAAAATACTTAGTTATTAGCAATAAAAAACTCACAGTAGGAAATAGATTCATAAAGGTGTATTTATAATATAAAATTTAAGATTTATTTAAGTTGATCGGCGGTGCTGGCATCGACTTCCAAAATAAGTAACTTAGTTATTTATTGCAAATAAAATTTAGAGTTAATTATTTTTTACTTGTTAGTACCCAGTTTTTTGAAGTCGGTTTTCTAAAGATGTTTTATTTTAGAATTTTTAGTGATTAATAATAATAATCATCCTAGTGTAACTGTCATTCAATTATTTTCTTTCTTAGAAAACTGCATTATTATTAAAAGTCACGGACAAAGCTAGCATATCGATAATTTTTTCTTTGTTTAAACTTGGTTATCAACAAAACACAGAAACCAAGTAATAGTAGTAGCCACCAGTGGTGTGCTGTTAGTCGTTGAGGAGTTCCATTTTTCATATCTGAAGTGCAATGCCAGGTTTTGCTAAGTAACTAATGAAACGCGGTATGCGGTTTTAGAATCGACTGACATTTATCCTTTATCATATCCATAAGTTAATGCATAGTTGTCAATAGATGGCGCTACTTATTATCTCGATATACAGGATAGTCAGCAGATGGCGTTATTTGTTATCTTTATTTTAATACATTAACAGTAACAACTACCACTTGAAGAGTTCCGTTCTCCATATCCGAAATCCAATAGCAGATTTTGCTAAATAATAACTAAAGTAACAACTAATCACTAGCAAATATATTGAATCATGCTTCCGTTAAGAAGTTGTGTTATTCATCTTCACACCCTGACCTGGTCGATGGTGCAGTGACTTTGCAAAGTAAAAACTACCAGCAACGAATATCTTAAATTACGTTTGATTTATTACTCTCCGGTAAGGAGTTACATTGTGCATCTTCAGGATGCATCATCAGACTCTGACACGATCGAATGAGTTCCATGGTGTATTTCCAGATTTCATCATCAGGATTTTAACCTTTGTTACTAGCCCTAAAGCATGTTCTTTTAAATAAAAAAAGAATGATCAAAATCAGTCCACTCAGTAAAAAATTATCGCTGAACATACATAATAAAAATATTTTTACGAATTGATAACCTCCTCCTTTTTTGGAAGTCGATTAAAAGCACCCTCCCTTATCCCAGCCATAAAATGGTAAATAAAAACAAAAAGCACATTGGCAAGGAATAAATAGAACTACCATAATGAGTTCATTAACGAACGACGAATTAACGAGTTACGAAAGAAAATATGGAATGCCCAGGAAGACATTCCAGGTTTAATCAAATCAAGAACGTCTAAAAGATCTCACGTAAATATTTGAGCATATTTGAATGCATTTTTTTATATAAAGGAAGAATGAAGCGAAAGAAATATTTCAGGGTTGAAGAGTATGGCGTTGCATCAACACTTCTTACAGTATAGAGGCTAGAGATAACGTGAGGTCCAAATATACAATAAAACTAAAAACAAGCAAAATCTTTTATGCAGTTCTTAGTGCAGATTAATTTAAAAAAATAATAAAGGATTTCAGCCAAGGCCTATAAAAGGATTATATCGATTCGCTGCGACGTTCTCCTGAAAAGTTTATTTAAACTATAATATACCGTAACTCACAACTAATTGATAAGTAGGTATGAAGAAAGACAAATTCATCATATCTTTGCTTAAATCTACTTTTTATATTTATGGTTCTACATAGGCGTTAAATGCAAAACCATCCCATTTTTGGTGTCCTTTAAAAACCATGTACTCACTATTTATATGTGCTTACAACACCGTAATGTTTAAAGTACTTATCTATCTTGTCTCTTTCATCTTTAGAGCTATTTATTTAAAACCCTAAAATATCATCCTATAGACTTGATGAATTTGTTATAATTAATAACTAAGCTTAAGCAGGATATAAGGAAATAGCTGAGTATTAGATATTTAATATTCAATACGTATTAGTCATATATACGAGTGTATATAAATATATACACATACACACATAAATATATATATATTTGCACGATTAAACATACTTTTATGCACGAATGAAAAGAAGCGTATTAGATATTTTTTTTTAAATGACAATACACGGTTCTATAGGATGATATTTTAGGGTTTTAAATAAATAACTCTAAAGATGAAAAAGCCAAGATAGATAAGTACTTTATACGTTACGGTATTGTAAGCAGATGTAAATAGTGAGTATATGGTTTTTAAAGGATATCCTTTATGTTTTTTAAAGAATGTCATAGTTTTTAAAGAATGTCCTTTAAAAACCATGTACTACCGTATAAAGTACTTATCTATCTTGGCTTTTTCATCTTTAGAGCTATTTATTTAAAACCCTAAAATATCATCCTATAGACTTGATAAATTTGTTATAATTAATAACTAAACTTAAGCAGGATATATGGAAAGAATTATGAGGCTTGAATAAAGTGATTTTATTTATTGTCAATTGATTCGAGAAAGTTGCTACTGACAGTTGTTTTGAGCTTTTGATTGTACAATATTCAGAATATAAATTATAAACTAGTCGGTTTGATGAACTATCTGATTTCACATATAACTTCGATAAAACTGAGATGGAATTTTTGGTATATCATCTAGAAAATCCTACAAAATTATAAATACTTTATCAAATGGTTTTAAGGTAGTAACGAGAACTTTATTGGCCTTGGTTATGGTATATGGCACTTTATTTTCCATCGTATAGCTCCAAACGCTAGTTTTTCCAACATAAAATGTATTTAAAAATACAGTTTTTTACTACTTTTTGATACACTTGGATCCTAGCGGTCTCTCGATCTATTCGTATGTACAACTTTCTCTAAACTGTCGATATACACGTGTTTTTCATCCCACGTCATATTCCAAAATCTTTCAAACAGTAGTTTTTTCTCACTTTCAATTATTAGGTGACATTTAATAGCCCCGACCTTCTTTTCTTTGCATTCATATCGCTGCTTCATTACTTTCACTGGTTAAGTTATTTGATATCTTATCAATTACAATATTCTCAATTATTTCGTATTCTGCCATTATAGTATTTGTATATGAAGTGGATGGTATAAGAGATAAATCAATGCTTGTATTGCAATGAAAGCTTGGACTGGACTGGTAATTTGATGTTCATTATACTTAAAATATACATGATCGTCTTCAGTCACACTCTGTTTCTCTTTTTCAATAGAAGTTGTTAAAGGGACTAAGGTTGTGCTGTCATACAGTGAAGTATCATATGATCTTGGAAAGCAGTTATTTATATATAAAATAGCGTCAGTATTTGTGATTTCGTCAATATGCGGCTGTTTTTCAAGCACATGCAATATTTTTTCCACGAGACATTGCCACATACAACAAATGAAACAAGAAAAAGTAGAAAGCATAGTAAATCGCGCAGTAAGCTGCGCAATTTAGTATGCTTTCTGCTTTCAGGTGCTAACTTTGTTGCAAATATTAGATTATTTACGTTAAATGAAGTGTATATTTTGAATACAGCTATGCAAACATTCGAGACAATATATTATTTTGCAATATTAAACAATTATTTGTTTAATGTTATAAAAAAAACACTCATTTTAAAATATGCGCCCATCCAAGCTTTAAGAAAGCAAAACGATCAACTCCCATTAAAAAATTAAAATATCAGGGAGCAAAATGGCCAACTCCAAAACCTGTATTAAACACAAAAATACACGGTGTATTACATTACCAGTTAAAATAATAATATAAAACATATTTACCTTGTATCCGTAGCCATTATGTTTTTTACGAGAAAATGTACATCTAAATATTTTTTCTAAGTTATAGCGCTAAAAATATGAAGCACAATGCGCACACACCTAGGACGGTAAAAAATAACATCTTTACGGAGTGAGCTGTCAAAATTGTAACGTTTTGTTTCGCGTGGAGTTATTTGATTTTCTTGTGGTTATTTACTCAATAACGATGAAATTAGGCGAGTTGTTATATGCAGAAATGTCTGTAATTAAAGTCTGCATCAAAATTCGACAAAAAGTAGGTATAGCCAAATTCCGAACTAAGGTATCGATATATCTATTTATATATATATATATATATATATATATATATATATATGTGTGTGTGTATATGTATATATATATATATATATATATATATATATATATATATATAAATCCTTAAGTTCTACATATATAAGTTTAATACAAGAATAATATCGAAAACATATTCTTTTTATTTTTTGAAATCAAAAAAATAATAAAATTCACTAATTTTCATTTCGTAAAGGTTAAGAAATCAGTCATTTTAATTTCCCAAATGTTAGGTTTAATGACGTGTTTTTCTGTTTCATTTGACGTAAACGTAAACCAATATTTTATCGCGGTATCCGATTTTCCGCACGTTTTGGACATTGAATTCGGTGTTAGGTGTTCTGCAAGATTTCGAGATTGTTTTGTAGGCTATTTAGTTTAATGATCAAATAAAAAATCAGTTCAGTAGCAATTTCCATTTATTTTATATGTGTGCACGTGTGTAAAAAACAGAAGGGAAAAAACAATATTATAACATAAATGTAAGTGTCGAACTAAATACTCGTATTTTTATCGTTTTATTATTTTCAGTGCATTTAGTATGCAGTATTTTATTATTATTTGATTCAGTTTTAATGTTTAAAAATTTTAATTAGAGTAAACGCAGTATAAAAATGTTACGGGGCATTTTCATTTGTATTTTAAAAGACTTCTTCAATGATATCCACTCGACGGTGTCCGCAGGAAAACAATTTTCATAGCCTAGTTCCCCGAGAGGTAATACAAAAATAATACATTTCTAAACGTTCACGTAATTAAAATATATCTTCCTGCAAAATTTCTTTACCATCATTTTTAAGCTGAAAGAGTAATGATGCTGTGAAATGAGGACGGACTGATGGAAAAGACAAAGTTATATAGGTTCTGTTTTTCCTGGAATAATAAAAATGCACATTTTAACCCTGTAAATCGATGTACAACCATTTATGCATAAGAGAAATAGAGTCGTATGCAGTAAAACGTACGTATCATAAACTTCCTTCATTATGTTTTCTTTTACTCTTATTGGTTTCCCTCATATATTATGTTATCCTTGATTCTTACTCTATAACCTGAACACCAGGTAACTTGCCACTTGCGTAGAGCTTGTTTGCACCGTTGAACTTATTTTACATTTCAACAAGTGAAAAAATCTTTCCACTTGTTCGTGTCATTTTATAAATCATGAAGTTAGCATATATTTTATTTAATGAACTACTCGTAGAACTAAACTATAGTTTTCGTATTTATTTAGGAAAAGTGAAAATGAAAATTTTTACTTCTTTAAATATAAGCTCTAAGTCTCCAAGTAAAAATATTAAGATTTTAATACGCCGTTTTCCTTGCAATATTTTATTGCTACTGATAATCAGACAAGGTAGTCTTTTAAAAAATATTAATAGATAATGCATTACGGTCTTAATGTCTTTAACTAATGAGGTTGCCACGAATTTTGCCAACGATGAGGCTCACGCCTTGACAAATTATAAAATAGGCAATTAAAATATCCTTTACCAGTCTTCCCACTCCGAATTTAGAAATAATGATACCTCTATCGCTCCCGCTCCCTCTCTCTTGCCGGGAAAACTTTGTATATCACTGTACCTCTGTAAATGTAAACTATACCTCCGACCATACTCGCATGGCCCGCGCCATACATCATGCGTTCCAGCAAGTATCTCAACCCCAAACTTTGTCTGACCCTTACACAAATTCAGAAGTTGGCCAACGGGAAGGCTTTTGTAAAAAAATCCTTTGTCTTGTTAGCAGAGTTTTGATATTTATGGCAGTTCCTCTTTGGATGGGTACTCCTTTCACAGGACGAGTGATTCAGTTTGGTCGGCCCTTTGTGTCCCGCCGTAGGCCTATACGCGCTTAACATACTGGAGTGATATAGGCCGAAAGTTGAATCACATAGTTTACTCAATACTAACAATTCACGGTTCACTTACTCGTTCGACCCACAAAGTCTTTGTTATCGTAAGTTATTTTGTATCGGCATTTATACTGAGATAAGTCAAAAAATTATTAGTGTATAAATAACTTTTTTAGTTACGAAACTTGATTATACGGTTAAGGAAAAGTTGATAAAGTCATATAAAAAATGCAATAAATTAAAACGTTTTTTAAATCATATTTATTATTGGCAATGGATCTCGTACCCGGCCATATAAGGAATTACGAAAACCACATTCGTCCAAGTTTTACTTAAATATTTCACAAGAATATCTCACTTCCGACAAAATTGAATGAATTATTTTTCCATTTTCCTTATAAATTAAATATTAGGTATACATTGGATACGCGATCATAAATGACGAAAACATTGACGACTTTGGACAATGGTAATCTCACCCTCATCTTACATAGTAATTACAGGACACATGCAGGAATAGACTTAAGATGCCATGACCTAAGTAAGAAAATATGGACGATCTGACCTCTTCAAAATATTCAAATGCAATTCATGGTGGCCAGAAATCAAAGAATAACTAAGAAACGAAAAAGCCTCCATGGATCGATACGTTACAATAGCTCGAGTTTTCTAACAAAATCAAATGAGATTTATTGCAGTCATCACAAAACACTACAACTTTGGAACCGTTAGATGCTGGATACAATCGCATGTCAAAAAGGAGGACTTGCTCAGTCACACAATTTTATATGGCTAAATAACAAAATTCATCTCACGGATATGGACATACAAAATCACTGATATACAAAATCATCTAATCTGAATTTCCCAATCCACAAGAAGATCCGAAGCTGTACAACATAGTTGTGAAAAACATGATTTACGGAGCATACGGACCAATAAACTCCAATTCACCATGTATAAGTGATGAAAAATGTACAAAAATTGGCCAAAACCATATTTGGACGACAAACAAACTGGAGATGATGGCTATCCCAAATACAGAAGACGATCACCCAAGAAAGGTGGCTTCCAAGCAAAAATACGAATGCGAGCCAGACACGAACTGGAAATAGATAATCAATGGGTAGTACCATACTACTTTCCAAAATGTTCCAAGCACATATAAACCTGGAATACTGCAATTCACTGAAATCACTTAAATATTTCTGTAAGTATGTGAACAAAAGAAGGGACATGGCAGTATTTCTAATAGCCAAAGACAGCGAATAACAAAACAGTACCAAATGGGAAGATATATCAACAGTAACGAAGTAGCGCGGTGGATTTTCGGTTTTCCCATACATGAACAGGATCCAACTGTGCAACATCTAGTAGCACATTTAGAGAATGGACAGAAAGTTTACTTCACAAACGACACCGCTAGAAAAAATTGCAAGCGAACCATCTAAGAACACAACATTAACAGGTTTTTACCAACTATGCCAAAATGATTCGTTCGCGATAACATTACTATATTTCAACGTTCCTACCTATTATACGTGGAACACAAGAAGAAAAAACCTTCAACGACGAAAACAAGGAATTCCAATAGAGAAACATTCAGGAATCGTGAAAACTAACGCACTAGGCCGAGTATACACCATACAGCAGAACAACGCTGAATGTTTCTATCTCCGGATATTGCTACACGAAATACGGGGACCAACAAGTTTCACAGATCTTAATTCTGTTGACGGTTAGCTACGCCAGATATACAGAGAAGCATACCAACGCCTAGGACTACTGGAAAACGACCATCACTGGGAATTAACACTAAAAGAAACCTCGCTCACAGCCTCAACTGAACAAACCAGAAACTTATTCGCCATAATACTAACATGTAACCCATCAAACCCAAAGCAGATATGGGTCTCCGTCAAAGACAGTATAAGTGATGACATACTGTACCAAATCCAACAAGCTCATCCAGAACTGACATCGAATTCAACGACGACATCTTTAATGAAACACTCCTTCGCCTAGTTGATAAATGTTAAGCTATAAGGAACCAGACCTTAGTGCAACTTGGGATGCCAGCATCACGACAAGATGCTTTCGACTACTTCAATAATACTTCAACGAACTACTTCAATAAATTGCTCACAACAAACCACTCCTCAATGACAATGAAAAAAAAATTACATTATCATAGAATGGACCAATAGCAACACTGGCGGAATTAAGTACTTGGAGGTACCAGGCTTCACCGAAAAACGTTCCTAATAAATCTATTTCTGATAGAAATACGTGCTAAACAACACATCGCACTTGCACTGGCATCATCCGGCATTGCCGCCACACTTATGGAAGGAGGACGAACTGCCCATTCCGCCCTACAACTACCGTTAAATATAGCCGAAGGATAAATCCAAATATGTAAAATCTCAAGAGCATCTGGACGGAGTGAACTTCTAAAATAAGCTAAGCTAGAAAATATACAAATCGATGGATACGATGGTAAACGCTGAAGAAAAGTGTCAATTTCTATGCAGAATATTAAACTCTTTGCAAGTACCAGGAATGCTATTACACCGAATTCAACTGAAAATTGGAACTCCGATCATACTACTCAGAAATCTCAACGTACTAAAACTACGTAATGGAACAGGGGTGATCGTCAAACAGCTATCGCATAAAATCATCAAAGCCGAACTGATGACTGGAAAGGACAAAGGACACACAGTATTTATCCACAGAATACCACCCATCTCTACTGAACTGCCACCCCCATTTAAACGATTGCAATTTCCAATAAGATTAACGTATAGTTTTACAATTAACAAAAAGCAAGGACAAACTTTAAAACATTACGGCATCAACCTCAAAGAATCCTGCTTTTCTCACGGTCATCTATACGTAGATTGCTCTCGAAGTAGGAAATTCGAAAAAATTCGTACTTAAATACCCCGGATAACAAAATGAAAAATATTATTTATAAACAAGTATTATGAATAGTTCTTTTCAATAAAAATGTTTTACCTCTTATATTTTAAAGTTTATCCTTTTATTCCAACTACCACACAATCTCACATCAACTCCCTGCGCGAAGCCGGATACCCAAGCTAGTTACAAGATAAAATCTTTTTTCATTCATCAGTAATAACGCAAAAAAGTTAATGCGATAAAAAAATCCAATACATGGGTGTATAATCCAATACTGTGCCTGCTAATACGCTAGCAACTTAAAGCTCAATGCTTACAACACTAATTTTATTCAAAGCACTCAAAGTACTTAACGGTTAATTGAAAACTTTCATTTCGACGATAGTTTGCGTAGGAGCGAGCATTATAAATGTTCGCGACGTAGCGCCGTTTACCTCGTATTGTATTTCATGAGCGCGTCATATGATCCTAGCGGATTAGTTAACGTAATACGGACACGGAAATATACTCCTTCTGCACCACCGCACCTCTAAGCTATGTTGTATATGGCTAGATAATTAGGAGCTTGTTGTGCGCCGTGTGGCGCGCTCTTGACATGTTTTTACTTTTCATTATGTCGACAAACCTGGCGATATTGTGTTCAGCAAGTGTGTCGTTAGCAGGCTACTGGACAAATATCTAGGCACAGCCATCAGCTGCGTGATAGATTAAGTGGAATGATTGTTCACATTCAGCCTTTGTGGTGTCTAATGGATGATACTAGTGAAATTATTGTGTTCGCTAATAGTACCATAAATATATTTCTAAGATGCACAATAAACGAATGAATTGCTTGCACGAGGGTAAAGGAAGTCATAGGTGTTCATAGTTAAAAAACCGATCGAGTGTAAGTCTTACTTGCGCAAGTAGTGTTCCTTACAATCATCTGTTTTCATAGATTAAATGGTGAGTCATCAAAAATGTATATGTTCATTCGAAGTTTTTTACGAAACTAAAAATCGTAGGTCTCGATTTCGGCACTAAAACGTCTTCATGTTTGTCTAACTTCAGATATCAGAAAGAGACAAAAATGACATAGAGGCAAATGTAACAACATTTTCATAACTTTCATTTATTGTGAAAATCGTTCATTTGGCAAAATCTTTTTTATAATGTTTCGAACGTTAGCGATTAGTTTTAAGTAGTCGCATTTTTAAATCGTTTTCCATGAAATCGATTTATTATATTTTTATAAACGTAATTTCCGTAATCTAACAAAGAATGAAACATTTTGGAATCAGAATAAATCGAGTAATCTTAATACAATAATTTTTCTTTTCTGAAAATACATCCATAAAATAAACTTTATTCTAGTGTTAACTAATCAAATGGCGAAAATAAAGTTGATCGTAGATTTTGTACACTTAAAAAAAGTAGGAAATCTTCAGAATTTTCCTTTAAATGACGTCATCCATTTCCAATATTTGTGAATTTTTCTAGATTTGTTTGTGTGATAATTTTGGATATAAGATGGAAAACGAGTGGTTTTTCTTCGGAAACGCTATAAAAAATTACAACAAAAAACAAATAAACCTTATAACGATTGCTATTCAATAAACGATATGATGACCTTAAACAGTCTTCTTTAATTTCCATTGTTCATGAAACTCAAAATAATATGTTTATTTTAATAACATATTAATTTGTAATAATATATTAATTTGCCTATTTATCTGTTACTTCAATTTAAATAGTCTCAGAGAAAAATGCCTCCGACAGACGGATGGGCAAACACCAAAATATTACTGGTTTTGCATTTTTGCTATTTTGGTGGGGAACATTAAAAATAATTTTTTTTTAAATTATAAAATAAAGCTTTTGTACTTAACTAAAATTCTTCTGGCGAAGTAGTATATTTGTTTTGTAAATTTGAGCTGAGATCGGAGTCAAAAAGTACTTTTCATAGTTCTGACAAATTAGAAATGTGCTTGGTTTAGATTTTTAGGAAGTTTGAGGGTTTTTAATCTATTGTTTCTGATGAATAAAAACATATTAGTCCCTTAATATATAATCTGGAATCAATTATTTGCATTTTTAAATGTATTTGAGGAAATCCTAGAACTTTTTTGAGTTTCTCTTTCACCAAATTAAACTGATCAATAATTTGAAATTTAACTGATATCAAAAATAAATTACAAACATTTTAATAATAGTCGATTCTAACAAAAGCTTTCGTAGAGTCTAAACAGCCGGACTCATTTCGATAAATGAGGCATTGACAGATTAATTTTTATCATGCGAATAATAACGCAAGATCTGAAATTTCGAGAAATTTAAAATATCCCATAAAATATATTATTTTACGTTAGAGTGCTTTGTAAAAATCAAAAAAGAAACAACAATAATGCTCATTGGTATTAATGATTAAAATGAAGGAAACAATATTAATTTCGATTTTATTTTCGGATTTTCTCCATTGGCGTAATTCATTATTAGCTTAACCTAACCTACGCAACTGTTCTACTGAGGTCAGTACCTAGCCTTTCATTTGAAGTAAACAGTCGCAATCTAAAAAATGGAGCCTATTTAGTGAGGAAATTATTTCCGAAAAAAGTAATTAGGATTTAGATGTACAAGCTAAAAATCAACGCAGGCACCTAAATTACCTATTTAAAAATCGAAATATGTACCTATTAAGTACCTATTTATTAAGTATATTAAGTACCTATTTAAAAATCGAAATATGGATGCCGCTCCATATTTTTCGATATTTTGCGCTCCTTATCCTCAGCTATTATTCGATAAATTACTTACAGTTCTGTGTTACACTCTCAACAAAATTGGAATGATGTTTTAATTAAAATCTAGTTAATGAAACTTACTTCCGAATGTTATTAACTTTAGAAATAAAGACACGTTTTGTTTATGTCAGTTTGATATTCTAATAGTTTAAACTTCTTTCTCGTTTATTTCAGTCATCAGAATGCCATGGTGAAACAGAGAACCTTTATAATTTTGGCAAAATTATAAAAGTTCTCTGTTTCGCTATCCCGTAAATAAATTCACTGTTCTGTCCGTCCGTAAGTAAATCCACCTCTGGCAGTTCCATGAAATTTTGCACGTAAATAATTGTTTCATTTACATGCAAAATTTCATGTTACTAAGAGATCTCAAGTAACATGCAGTAAAACGTTAAGCTGAAATAGTGCATCACATAGGGTAGTATGTCATTACGTAGGATTTCTACAAAGAAATTGGAGTGTCATTTTCCATATACATTTTAAGTTTCATTTGCGAAATATTAAGGTTTTAAGCAACGTGCTGTATATCCCCCCTAATTCTTCAATTTTTGAGCAATGTGTATGAAAAATCTAAAAAAATTCTTAATATTGTTAAACCTTAATCTGTGAATATTTCGATACAGACTATGGCCGATTCAATTAGTATTTACCTAATAATAACGACATTTGAACACAATTTTAAAAATACCGAGTCAAATTTTCAAATATCCGTATTAGAAAATTATTTTGTCTAAATTGTAAAATTATTTTCTATTTTATATCATTTATGGCATCATGCAGAGTTGGTGTTAAGTTGTGGGTCATTAAAATATATCTCCATAATATTGACGTTTCCATGATATTGTCATACTATTGACGGACTTAAAGTACAGAATACATACATTAAAATAAGTTAACAAATAAATCCAGTTAATAATTCCTTCTGCTATTTTTAATGTTTAAGATTCGGAATCATTTACTAAACACGATTAGCTACTCCAGAATTATCCGATTAAAATTTGCTTTTTTCATTTACGACTTACACAGATACAGAAAGCACTACTTTCTTCAATATTAGCATTTTAATTTACACTCGGTGGTAATTTAGATGATGCGTAACATTGATCATAATAAATAACATCGTATTGTAAGTTTTCCAAGAATTTATGAAAGACATGTATTAATTTCAATGAAATGACATTGGGATAATATCTTCGAATAGTCTACGTATACTGAAATGCTGGCTTGAGAATGATTCTGGCAAGTTTGTTTAATTATCTCTGCATTGATGATAGACATCAACATTACCTCTTTTGTCACTAACTTCCAGCTTTTAAGAATTACAAAAAGTGCTACAAATAAGAAAAATTATTTTTTGATTTTTGTTTTTCTTAATTTGCTCTGATAAAAACAAGTCCTCTTCAACTTAAATACTCAATTGTATCTTTGCCTTAATTCGAGTCCTTGTTACTACCTCGCGTGTAGCTGTAATAAAGCATTTATCACTTACAAAAATGCACAAGTTTATGCTATTTACGTCCAGGTCACGGCACTTGTGATTATTTTATTTTTATGCATTTACCTCGAAGTTATGCGGTCGCGTGTTCTATAATTTAGAATGGAGCGAACTTCATGTGAGCGCATGTTTTGTTACAGAGAACTTTAATAGTTGTAAATGTTGGCCTGTGACCTTGGCATATACTATATATGTCGAAATGAAATGCACGCCTGGCGTGATATCTGTGACCAGTCTAGACTTAAAAGATCTGATCTACGTAAGGTGAAAATGATCTGTGAATATTAACTTTTCACAATATTTAAATCGTAACCTACTATAAACTTATAGTAACCCTTTTGATGCAAACTTTAAAGCGTATTTGTTTCTTATATCTATACATACTTCGCAGATAAATAATTGGAATTCGTAAATACGATGATTCGTACGTAAAATACAAATCTGTCAGTATAAAAAGAACTCGCACTACCATGGTTTTGTACAAATTTCACACAAATTTACATGAACAGCCATATATGACTGTCACAGAAATGAAAACGTCTCGAATTTTCTAAGAATATCCTAAATTTAGGTTCCTCATTTTAGTTTTCCGGTAAACTTTAGATAAATTTCAAATAATGCTCTTTTTTGTATGGTTTTGTAAGACGGAGCGTTGTTAAAAATTTATATAAAATTTACTGGAAAGATAAAATAGAATAAATATATCCACGTACGTAATAATATTTTAAAGAAGTTTCTTGATAATTCCTCTTTTCATTTCTGCTATATGGTAATATGAAAAAAACGATTTAACAAAGAAAAAATATTTGGCTAAATTTTCTATAACTTATTTTATTCGTATAAACAAATCTCTCCTCCATACCGAGCTCGTAAAAATAATAAACTGCTACAAATTTTACATCAGGCTTACAAAATAGTTGACCTGCAAGCACGGAGTAAGCGCGGTGAGCAAAAAAGAAAAAGAGGGCGGCACCTACCCGGGTATAAAACGCAAGTCCCTAATGCTTAGATATATTATTTGCAGACCACTGATACGGGACTTAACGCATTAGTGCTCCCAGTAGGGAAGTGGACGTGCAAGCTATTGAAAGTTCGATATGTCAATTCTTATTTCATTAGCTTAAAATATTTTTTAATTAAAAAAATTAGTGGATCTCATCGTCTTAATCTTGTAAATTATAACACAATCCGATTATTCAGAAGATTGAGACGATTTTATTCATTGATGTTTAATTATCATTAATTATCAAAAATTTAATTCTATCTTCACCTCCAAGATAAAGACTACATTTTTGCAAAATTTCAATATCCACTCAACCGGAGTGGTAGAAATAAAGAAATAAATTTTTTGCCTTGATAATATTATTATAATATTAAACACGATAAGTAAAAATTAATATCTCTGCCTAAATGTTTACCCAGAGAAACATTCAAATCTAAAATATGTACAAGAAACGAATTTTATGGATCAGCTGTTTATTTAAAACAAGCGTAAAATAATCTATTTAACTATGAATGCATTCTTCTACCAAATAAATAACCGCTATTAATTTGGTAGTAATAAAAATCAAGTTTTACAGTTCTATTGAATAAGTTCCAATAAAAATATTACAAATAGGAAAAATTTAATGAAAATATTATATTACCTCAGTGATTTTATTTACCAAAGTATCTTTGTCTATTTCCAAACTCACGACTGAAACTAATTTAAAGCGTAATAAAACCTATACTGGCGGAATAAACAATGTTTCGATTAACAGTCGTTCCTCTTTGTGTATTTGTTGCGTAAATGTGGTGCATTTTTCCCATTTTGATTTTCTTTTTTTGAAGTTATAACACTTATGTCAACTTCTTCCCGCTTTGAATTTTTTAACGACCCAAGATAATTGTCACTGCGATTTTCCCAGTTCCCCAGATTTATCCACGAATACAAATCAACTTAAAACTTGGTATGTGAAAAGACTATATATATCACTGTTAAATATTTAGAAAAATAAAATAATTACATTGGCATAAAGTCAATAATTATGATATTATGTATCTATTTTATATGTCAGTCATAGTTGTATGAAACTAATTTCTACCCACGTGCAGTCCGAAAACGGCATTAGTGACAAATAATCATCCGATTTATTTTCACATTAAGTCACTATTAGCAGTAAAATCTACTTTGCAGAGTTCATAAAAATATTGAATAAATAAAATAAAATACCATCATAAATATGAAAGAATGGAATGAAGAAAATGATTGCATAAATTTGAATAATCCCGTATAACTTTTAATAGTTTATATCGGACAAAGCGGAGTTTATGGCATTGATAATATGATAATGTATTTTATAATCGTCGTACGATAGCAATGTAAACTTTTTGGCTTCATCCTTGGAAGTAATATTATAGCTATATTACATGTTTACATGTCAAATATTTATAAATCTAACAATAGTAAAGCAATTCTCATTTCAATTTAATGAGTATGTTGTACTTAAATTCATTTTTATTAAGGACTAAAATTCTTTGAAAGTATCGCGAAAGTGTCGACATTAGTACATCCCTAGCGCATAGAGCCAGCACTGATAATAAACCCCGGGCACCAGAATAAGCTGACCCTTATTTAATTACGACAAAATCATGATGAAAGCGCGCGACGCAACTCCCTTAATGTATTGAGCAAAAATCTCATTACGGGCGACACAAAATTTCAAATAAGTGAGTCGAAATTGATATTGGCCTTCGTGATTATCTCATTTGAGATAAATTCCCTCGACTGGCCTAGGCCCTTGTCCTCCCGTCCTCCTTACCTGTGTTTAATGATGGTCGGATGAAATAATATCTGCTGAGTGTAGATGGAGACGCGCCGCCCGATATACTCGTATATATCTGGCCAGTTATTACGGGAACTAATTTAATTTGGAAGTATTATTATTTTGTCCACGAAATTAATTTCGTATTTCCTTTGATGGCGGATGTGACTTCTAATCTATCTTACTTTGATATTGGTTTGAAGATGATAAAAAATATTTATTCATTAACGAGACAGCATACTTAAATATTATGGTGACTCGCTTACATGGATGAAAATAAAATAAAGAATCATCCAAGTACAAGTAGGATGGTTAGTCGGTTTTATTCGTACCATTGTGCAGACCATAGACTCAGTATATTAAGTTTATGGTGCAGATGCATAGAGGCGTCGAACCATACGTGACATCCGTACCAGTCGCGTGCGCTACATTTGGGTTCGCAGTGTTCGTATAAACCATTTTGTTTTAACCTTTAAATGAATTGATAAATATTAAAAAGAGGAAAAAAATTTTCATGTAATATATCCTGATTATCATTATTGTTTCATCATTAATACTTTGCTTGCAATTTAGATTTTATTGAAATATAATTTATCAACGGTATTTCCAAATCTTTTACAGTTTTTCCATGAATAATAAATTTTCAAGACCTTTGCCTGGTAGCGACTCTTTCAAGAGTCTTGGAGATTTTGTTAAAAAAACTTTATTTTTAAAAAATTACTTATTTTTTAAATTGTATTCTAATAAATTTCATATTCTAATGATCACACAATATCATATACTATTAGACATATAATATCATATAATAATACGATCGTTAACACGGTTTTCTAAAAACTTTTTCTCCTCCTCTTTCATCCCTTTAAACTTTTTCAGTTTAAACTTTTTATTCCAAATGGGTATCTAAAAAAATACTTATTACAGATAGGCGTACAAAAACTGAAATTATTCTATAAGTGTTACATTTTTCTAATTTTGGTAGAGAATATAAAAAGTAAAGTGCACATTTCAAAAAAATTAATGTAAATTGTAAAGCAAATGGAATCCAACAAATTCAATGCCAGAACAGTGAAATAAATACGATGATAATTTGGGAGAAAAATGTATCAAAATCGGTAAAATAAGGAATACTGAAAGTACTGGCTGCAATTCGAAAACCAACAACAACAGCAATACAAAGCCAATAAGGAAGCCAAATATTATAAAACAAAAACTAAACTGAAAAGTAAATATTACAATCTTACACAATTTCAGTTTCTATAGTGAACGTACAGAACCATACATACCAAAACCATAAACCATTTTAAAATAAGTCAAGGGCATCTATAAGGTTATGGTTCTTTTTCTTGCAAAAATAACACAGCGATGCCCGTATTATTTTTGTAATTAATTACAAACAATTTGTCTATTTATTACTCATAAAAACCTATCACATAAATGTCGACACACACATAAAGTAGAGATCCGTAACAGTCAATATCTCTTGTCCTTCACAGTAGAAAAATTATATTATTTAAACATTTTATAAATATAATTCTCTATCATCTCATATTTATCTAAATGTACCTCCTGTAATTTTTTTTTAAATATTTTGCTGTGTTTTAATTGAAAACTCATTCTAAAAAGTATACTTAAAATCATTCAAACAGTTCTAAAATTGTAGCAATTATGAGTTTGTGGCGCGTCGGATAGGATTGGAATAAAAGAGTTCCTCGTTTCACTAGGAAACCCTAACAAACCCAACATAAATATTCGAATAATTTCCATTATTATATGGTTTGCAATTACGTAGAATCTATCCGTTTTGATTTTTATATTTAGGATCTAGCCCCAAGTATGAAAATATTTTTGGGATAAAAATTACCTAAACGTAAATAATTATAAAAAAATATTTAATCATAGTCAATGATATTCTGTATATAAATATAATTTATTCTATATATTTATATATATATATAACAATTTATTCTATCTTTTTTAGCTTAAATATAGATATATTTCACTAAAAGATACCAAATCTAGGATTTTGACTGATTTTGAATCTCTTGTATGCCTACACTATGACTACTTGAATTAACGTAAGTTTATTAAATTCATGTTGCATACCAGAAATTAACAGTAAGTTTCAGTACTAATGAGAAGAATATTACAGCTTCCGCATGAGCGTAACTACGCAAACAAGTGTACATTTGTTATATAATTGTGCTAATGAAAATCAAAAATGAGTCAATTGAACAACGCATTTGCCTGTATTGCAGTGTTGTCGTGCGGCGAATCGGGCGGCGGCCGGCACGCAGTGAAGCGTTACAGCGGCCTCTATACAGGGCCCTACTTTGACCCCAGCACTGCTACCAACATCACGACGCAGCTAGGCACGCACGCCTACCTACCCTGCAAGGTAAAGCTAATTCAGTTACTTTGTCATGTCAATGATAACACTTACCCTTTACGTTTTCATAGGTACCACTCCATGACATTGTTTAACATTATATGGCAATATTGAAATAGTTAAACTGATAACGTAAGTGAAAATATGCAAATGAATTTGAATTTTAAACGCTCTCTTTGCAGTTTCCGTATACCCGAGGACGAATAATAGTAGATATGTAAACTAAGAATAGTCATCAAGATCAAACGTATGAAGCAAATGATATTGAAGTTATCAATTTTCTGTGTTAGGAAAACCATATCATACTGAACGACGAAAATTACGAGATTTTACACTTTTTAAAGATTTCTTTACATAGTTTTAGGTATCTGTCTCCTAAAGGCACGATCAATTTGAAACCTTTCTAAAGTTAAAATTTTCTAGCTTAACTTTTATTTTTCTATTCGCCGCGGAATTTGTGTTAATCTTAAATCACGATTTTTTCTTGGAATTGTCTTTTTTTTTTTTTTGAGAAAATCAAATAACATAAGTTATTGTCGTGCAAATTATTTATAATTTGAGTTGTCGCAAATTATTCAATGACCCTTCCTTCTTATTCTTAGGCGACCTACTCGTACATGCATTCAATAAAAAATGAGTGTGTAGGTTAGATTAGGTTAGGTGCGTTTAATCCTTTACAAGCATTTCTGTGAAAATTAAAATGTATTTTTTATTATACTTAAAAACGATAAATATATAAAATTTTTATTTTTATTCTGCTTTTTTCACAATATTCGCGAAAACATTGCGTGTTCCACGTTTTTTTTCCAATCATAGCAACCAACAAAAAGCATATTCACACCAAACATTTCATTATTTTATTCTCAATGGTCAATTATAAATATAATATCTTAATAAATAAAACAGCCATCTGTTTTCTTTTTTAATTTTCTTGGGATTATCATAATTGTTTTAACGTTGAATATGGGTGACTTTTTTAATCTTTTTACTCTAATTATTTTTTTATCAAAATTATTTAGAAGGCAAACAAAAAATACTAGCACCAATTTTTTTTTTATTTAAATACGTTGCATTACATTAAAATAACTTTTTTTTCCTAACACTTCATTCATTTCACATTAAACTATACATAGAAATAGTCAAAAGAGGGACGCGATATCACGCAAACAAAACATAATTTAATTTAAGCAATTAAATTGTATCGTACGAAATGCATACTGTCTAAGTTCATACATATATCGCCAAGGCACATTTAGGTGCCTTATTCATCTGGTGTTGCCATTCGCTAAAACACAGTACTCTACGTTTTTCAATAAACGGAATCGTTACGACTTGACATCATCTCATAGAGCTTGAAATCGTTCACCTTATTGCTCTTTTGAGGGAAATTCCTATTCAAAGATACATTACTATCGTCTTAGGTGTGAACGAATATATTTTAAAAAAAATTTAAAGTCGGTTTCAACAAAGGAATAAGAAACGTAACGTGAGACAACATCCAAATTCCGTATTTAGTACAGGGTTCAAAAAATTAATTTCACAAGCTTAACTGACAACGCTTCCATTCAATATTTGACAAAACCTTCAAACGCCGCATTGGAGAAAAATGTTCGCATTCGTGACAATCACTGTGGATTCCAGTCCTCACAATCTGTTACAGACGACTGCATTTGGACAGAATGGATACAAAAGTAATTATGCACACTGGGATCAAATACAAACACATAGTGTTTTTTTCACTGAAGAATTGTACTTCTGTTTTATGGTAGCGATATATGCTTCCAGACCATTTTTATGGCTATCATTATCGCACGGACCTAAATAGGCCCATTATATAGTTTAACGTATTGTTGTACTTCAACACACATATGTTTGTATATACACGCTTCAAACACAAACATAAACGCTTCAAACACACTATGATGTATTTAAAATTGTATTTTTAAGATCATTTAAGATATTGATGCATTATATATATATATATATATGTTATATGTATATATGACATAGAATAGTATAGCATATAAAAGAAACTGAAGTATATTTTGTCTAAAATACGTAACAACGAACTTGAGAAATGAAAAGAAGTGTCAGTTTGAATCGATTGATTATAATCGCAAGAATGTCCTGACTATAATAATATATTGACAAATTATTCTTGATTATTAAGTAATTATTTAGTTTTTCTCATTTCAAATTCTTTTATTTCCTATGTTTTTAATATTTTTATTAAAAAAGGACGTACAGAAGTAGTCTACGGATGACGCAGGAAACTGTTATCAACGCGTATCGTAGTACGCGCAATCGTGTCCTAGAAAATAGTTGTATGTCACCTACAATATGTCTATGGAGACATATCAGTTCGATTGTTTAAAATATCCATGCCGAACAAGATTCAAGGTGAATTGCCCCAATGTGCGCCCAATGTTCATCCGGAAATTCCAGTCTGTTCATTTGCAATATCTCGTTTCCATTACGCTGATTAACTGCAGCATCTCAATTACGGCTGAGGTGTCACTTAAGCGCGGAGGGAGTGTCTACAAGCTCCCTTTCAGGCAAAGCTTGACGCGTTTATTGCCTTGTCCACAGGATGATGACAATGGAAAACAGTTAGTGAGAAGTATTTAATGGCATAGAGCATTTTTTTTTCTTCGTGCTGCAAAAACATCTTTATTCGATGAATTTCGAGTCCTTCCGATAATGGAACCAACTATGTATTTTATTAAATCACTTAATTATATGCTCGAGCATAGTTATAGATAGAAAAATGTGAACATGTATATAAGACCTAATTAATTTCTTTCCCACGGTTATGAGCCAGTAATCTTGGGATTCACGTCTTTGAATATTTTGTTCATACTAAGTAACATTTAGAAATTATCAAATTCTATACCAAACTTGACAAATTAACCAGAAATATCAGGTTGACTAAAAGTAACGAGCGTCTTTGAAAATACCTGGTATTTTTGAGATGTCTATAGAACATTCTAGGTCGAGTATATGTAGATAGCTGACCACGCTCGCCGATGTCATTTATTGATTGACTACTAACAAGTCAACGTCGAAAAGGTTTAAACAAATTTGAATTTTATGTGCGTCACTGCTTCTTTATCATTGTCAATCTGGTCATTCTACAGGAGAAACTGCATGCAGCCTACATCGGATACTTCAATCTACTCCACAATTTGGCACTTGTACTCTGTAGGAAATGTCCGCAACATCATAAAATTTCCTCTTGCATGATAATGCTCGTCTCTACATATCAAGAATTACTCGACCAAAATTATTGGAGCTAAGAAGGGAAATTATTCCATATCGCCCTTATTCACCATACCTGACTCCATCCATTTTTATTTATTTAGGTCCGTAAGTAACGCTTTACCTAAAAAAAAATTAATGATGAGAACAATATCCGAGAGTTAATTAACAAATTTATGAATTCCAAACTAATTTGATGCTATTTATTTTTCGCTAAATAGATGGTGATGGGTGCACATGTCTCTTTGATTTATTACTGTAAACTGAGGCAAAGCCATATCTTTTCTCTTTCGGGACGCTCATTACGTCACAGTTCTACAAAATTTTAACTTTTATTTTCCCTTTTTGGTCTTGATAGCTGATTTTTAGATTATTTTGGTGCGTTGATTACGAATACGTACTTAGATTTTCCCCATCACTCCCAGTTTTTTTGAAAAACCCTATATATGAAATCCCAAAAAAAAACAAATTTACTGAGTAAAAAATTTATATTACAATAAAAAAACAATTACATGTCTTAACATATTATAAATACATTTAAATGACATTAATAAATAAATTAGAAATGTTAAATATTTTGTGGTATCATATTTTTTTTTCACCGCAGCTCCGACTGTGAGATTTTCGCTTAAAAGTCCAACTTGGCTCATCTAGCTTTAGCAACCAACAATAGGCTGCCATCATTATTTTATTACACCGTCCCTGAAAACGACGTTTGTATCTCTTTCAAATCCTGATGAAATCTTTCGCCTCACTCTTCTTCCCTTACATTTTCAAATGCTTATAAAATCGATGTTTGTATATCTTGCGAAATAAAACTAAAGTAAGGCTTTATATTTCTACCATCAGCGAGCATAGCTGACGAAACGTCCTATGATACTGTTCTGACTAAAAATTCACTTGCTTTTTTATTAGCAATATGCTTAAAAGAATTTTTGTTCTATGTTTAATTAATAATTTTATGCAGGTTGCGTCTAAGTTCTCCTTTTATTCATTTGAAATCAAAATGTATTTTTAACTCAATTATTTTTTGAAGTCTCGATTCCATTCTGAATTATTTTTACTTCTTTTCCCAATTTTTTATCTCGATTCTATTTTTTATATGAAGTCTTATGGGTTTAGTAAACACTTTTTCGTTCTCGTTCTGACTTCACCTTTATGCTCATTTTGAGATGCCCCTTTTGCTTTTTGGTTCCTTTCCTTTAAAACGGAAAAAAGGAAGCTATAGTCTTACATTGCTGTAAAATTTTCAAATTTTTCGTTCACACATTAAAAAGTATGGCTCTATAAAGCGTATTTTTTGTTCTTCCGGTTGATCTCTTCAAGTTGACTTCTTCAATCTTGGAAATCGACATAATGGAGGTCATACAGCACATATAAATTGAAAAATTAAAAAATCCATCATTTCTATGCGGAATTACACATTTTTTAAAATATTACAGGCAATATAGTTTTCATCCGTGCAATAGTCTTACTTAATTATTATAAAATCATATAGTGTACTTCCGGTCGATTTACAATTTTGAAAGTCGGCATAAAGGAAGGTCTTATCGCACAAGTAAAGATAAAAATCCAAAAATCGATCATTTTTACGTGGAATTGCGCATTTCTTTTTAATATATACCCGTGAAAATATAGCAGGAAATATATTTTTCATTTGTGTAATAGTCTTAGGCACTGATCATCAAAATCTTCAGGGTACTTCCGTTTCCGGAACTACAGTCTTGAAAGTCTGCGTAATGGGAGGTGTTATGTCATTAGTAAAGGGGAAAAAATCTAAAATTAATTATTTTTGATTCAATGTGGCGCATGTCTGTCCGTATGTACGTCACAATCGTTTCTTTCAGAAACTGCTCGACGTAAACAATTTAAATTTGGCGCGTTGATAAAATATATTAACCTGTATACACGGCAAAATCAAAGATATAACTCAAAAATATTCGATTGGATATTTTAGGGAGGGCAAGTTAGGTACAAGGATCATTTGACAGGGTCTTAAAAATATTTTTTTCATAATTTTAGGTATATATATTTAGAGTTACACTGAGAAATGTGAGAAAAAAATGTGTTCCTTGCCTTATTTTTGAAACTAATCAAGCTATAATTATGAAAAGGATATGAGTTTTTAGAAGCTCACGCAAAGGTTATGGGAAAACTATAGCGACGATCCGAGATGTCATAATTTTTTAAATATTCCTAATGTTTTACGCCTGCTAGGGACATAGTAGGCAATATATTGGTATTTTCCTATTTTTAAAGCCGATTTTCTCAGAAACCATGCGATGCAGAAACTTGAAAGTTGGCATAGTATTACTTATTAACATATTTGGCTAGTATTCGTCGGCATAGTATTACATATATATCTTATTAACTCACATATTTTATCAACTTTTCTAAAATATTCGTGTAACAATTAAAGAGGAAGTAAATGAAGGTTTTTAAATTTTTTTCTTCCATTTCAAATATCACGTGGAGTATCATCTGAAAAGCAAAAAAATCTGCATTTTATGTCTGCATATGTGGAAAATAAAAAAACTTTTTTTTCACAATTCTAAGTAGCATGTTTAAAATATATTCTAAAAAATATGCAGACATAAAATTCCACGCCTCTGTTTCCGAAATTACTGAACCGGAGATCATGAAACAACCAGTTTTGGTAAAGTCTGACAGGAAGATTACAGGAAAACGTTAGCTATTTTCCTAGATCTTATATTTTTTTAAATTTGTCTATGATTTTACCCGAAAGTTATAGTATATTATATATGATATAGTCTTGAAAGTCTGCGTAATGGGAGGTGTTATGTCATTAGTAAAGGGGAAAAAATGTATATATATATATATATATATATATATAAATATTTATATATTTTTAGAGACCGAAGAAAGATGATAATTTATTTAATTTAGGATAAAGAATAATTGGCTATATACGAAAAATTTATAAAAAATTACGATTTTTATATGTATGCTTTGAATCCGCATTTGTAGGAAGTTTGGGTGGAAAATTTTGGAGAAATATATATAAAGTAAGGAAAAAGCTTGTATTTTCTGAAATAGATCCTGCATCTAGTATTATAGATTTAACAGTATATAAATATGTATATAATCAATGCTAATTTTTAGATAGATACGAATATCAAGCCAAGAGTTATGTTATCATTATTAGATTTCGTATAGAAAATACTATCATAAAATATTTTTTTATTACAAATAACTTCAACGAACATAATAGAAGGATGCAATTCCTTAGAACGCAGTTCCAACCGTAACAACTCGTAACTAATGAAGAAAGGTCATATGAAGATCAATATTTTCAGAAACATTATCCTCTGTATGATTCTGCTGTATGCGATTGTGGTATGGCGACGTCTGACATATTCAGATTATCAGAAATGTTGACTTTAATTAATAGTTAATAGCTGGTAAATTCCTTTTGAACTTTTCAAATTCTCTCAAGTAATACCCATAATAAAACCGCAAGAAGAGCTGAAAGAAAAAAGTTACGGAGATTTTCCAAGGGACAAAGATAATAGTATGCATTTATATGTCCAATTCGTTTCATACTCCACCCCTTAACAAGACGTAAGCATGTCTAAGTTAAAATAAAGGGCGTCGAAATCATATCTGTGAAGGCAATGCCTGGCAGAGTTGCATATCTTGTATATCTATATATGATTATGTTATGTTTCTATACATGCTGCGTACATATCAAGGTACAGAAGAGCTGTAAATTGTTGATAACAGGAAAATCGGTTCTCGATAGCTAGATACTCTTTATAGAATAACTCACCGTGCTTCAACGTTTAGTAAATATTAGAAATAAAAATGCAGAGCGTAACTAAGGTTTTAGGTAATTTCATTTTCGAAATGATGACGCAGAATGAAAAATTAAGAAAAAATGTAAATTTTTCCGACGCTCACCTTTATACTTACAATAATTATAACGGAGTACAGTTACTTCGAACAGCATCAACAGAATACAGGTATCAATCACGTAAGAAACTAATCAAAAAACTTTTTACTTAAATAAAAAATAAGTCCGAAATGCCACAAATCACAATCAATACGTCACAAAATATTCCGAAACTCCCAATAATTTTATTTTCCATTTCCATTATTCTATATTGCTGTTTTGGTTGATATTTTTATGTTAGGTTTATCCACGAATTTATTTCTTGCTAACATTTACGCATGATTTTGGCTGTGCGAACTGACCTTGTTCCGATATTTTATTTCAAAGTTTGGCTGTATTTATTACTGCGGCAGATAAATAACAATGACACTTGATGTCTACACTTACTCATGAAGCTTTTTAACATTTATAGTGAAACAAGGAGTCCCCATAACTTGGTCACGTCCCTTAGCCCGGCTGTCACTGCGTCACCATTTCTACCATATAATCTATGTAGAGGGCATTAAATATATTTTATATGAAAACATAACTCACCCCCTAAAACGTATGAAAGGGAGGGAGAAAATACAAAATCGTATAAGAAATTCATAACATCACCGATAGAACAATAGAACTAATAAGAGAGATGCCAACACAATAACTTATGCTACTTGCACTACCGTCTATTTTTTGTTTAAGTTCCATGTCTTTTTTAACGTATTATCGTAACAAATTGAAAGAAAATTAATAGGATTCTTCTCATTTCCAGGATCTCGTTAACAAAAACGATCGCTCTTTTGCGAATTCGAAATCTTTACGTAGGAGTGAGACGAAAAATGTTTGTGCCATTAGTTAAAATTGTCAGGATTTTCATAAATAATTTTAATTTGTTTTATCAGAAATATTACATAAAATTTAATTATTTACGACTGCAAACGTACTATCACATTTAGTGATGTAACTTGCTTGAGAAATGTATTTATCGCCTTACTTTCATCATTATAATTTTCCATCAATGACAAAAGTAGGCGGGTAAATACACTGTTTAAATATCTTATAAGGAGACGGAAGCTTATTTACATAAAATATCGAAAAAATGGGTTTTTTCGAGATATTAAATTTTAAATTACTAGATTTAGGTTATTACAATTGTTGTAACTGTCTTCTATACAAATTTGTAGATATCTCTCCCATACATCTATTTGACTTTCAGACTTCCCCTTCCGTAAAATCAAGGAGCCAAATGTCGGTATTTGTTTTTTTAGAGGTATAAAACTTTAAAATGTAAAAGAACCATAAAAATCATTTGTAGAAAGAGATTAAAATAAAAACATTTAATTGCACAATACCGATACTATCAATATTTTTATTGAAACATTGTTTTTTGGTACTGAACTCTTTGAAGACCTTTTTGAAAAGAAATATATTTTTCTCAGATTCTTTTAAAGGTAATATTTTTGAAGTAAAATTATTACTTTGGATAGAGTTATTAGTTTAACGAAAAGTTATTTCTACAGTTTATAAAATAATCGATAAAATTAATTAAAATATGTAATATTTACAAAGGTATTTATAGAGTTCTAATGTTTATTGTCTATGTATTGTTTAAAATTAAAATAATTTATTTAATATAGGCCAACATTTATTTATGAGAAAAGTTATAAAAATCTGATAAAGAAAACCTTGGAAATTCATAAAGAAGGAAAATCAACATAAATAACAATCTAAAAACCAATGATAAAAATATTGAATGCTTATTGTATAAGCGAGTGTGTTCAAAATGGGCCATGTGAAAAAGAAACAAAATTGTGCATTGTATATATGTGTGTATATATATATATATATATATATATATATATATATATATATATATATATACATATATATGTAGAAAAAGACACACAAAATTTCAGTTTTTTTATCCCCTTTTCATTATTAATAAAAGTTGTTTATGACTGGAAAAAAAATAACATTTTAGGACCCATTACAAAACATTGAAAGTAGGTCATTGCTGGCATATTTGTGCTACAGCGGTGTTCGTTGACTTCCATTCACGCCATTTTGCTCCTGTAATAATTGCAGCATACGCAGTACTAATGGAAATAAGATATTTTATTTGTATTTAGTGATACGATTCCGATTTGTTTATTGTTATAGAACAACAAAATGATCCTAAATTATATTAACTGTTTACTGTTGTAACAGAAAGACGAATAAGCACTATCGGCTGTTTATACAATGACACTTGTATTTGATGTTCCTGTCATGATCGCCGGATATGCAGTATTAGTGGAAAATAAATATTTTAATGCTATTAGACAGCACAAAAATAAAAAAAATAAGACGGTAATCTAAAGTTGAGCTAAATAACAATAGGTGGCATTAAATTAATACAACCAGAATCTTCTTTCGCAAATATTCATAAAATTCAACAAATTAGCAACGAAACGTTTATCATATATGAATAAAATAATTTTAATCTCTCAAGTAATGTATTTTTGAATCGTAGAAAATGTCGCTTAGCAATTTGTGACTGCATAAAGCTAACAAATACAAAGATAAAACACTTGAAAGTTGAAATATTGGGCTAGGTGGCGTTAAGTCTTCATAACCATGATCTCATCTTCATTTTATGGTTATCATTCTCTAGTAGAGAAGATTTGCCAGTAAACATGACGTATTTTTATAAATATTTAAGCACGCAGTATAATAAAAACAATATTTTCATTAAATATCGTAATGATAATTTTAATGACACAAGTTTCAGTTGTGCACAATTAATATTTTTCCTGAACCCATGACCCCTTACAAAGTTAATATACTCCTTTATGTTCTCTCTTATCCACGTCGTTGTATAAATTTAGCGAAGGAATTGCATTTTAAAAATTCACTCGTATCGTTATTCATCTACCACAAAGCAGCCAGTTATGAAATGATGCGATCAAACGGTACGCTTTCTAAATTTTTTGATGGTAAACAGTTTTTAGTATCACATCTTAAAACATTTATGAATTATTCTCTATGTACCTTATTTTAAAACTTTCGAACTAAAATTAATAAATCATACAAACGCTAAAAATATAGGAATTATAATAATAATGCAAATAAAAGGGCTAAGGAAAGGTTATGCTAGAACATAAATTAAAAAATGTCCAAATATCAATACAGTACTATAAGAAAAATTATTTAATGCCATTGCAGTGAAAAATTATAAATTGCACATTTCCCATTATATAAAAATAAATTCACTGATAAATAGTATATTTTGTACTGTTACAATTAATATTTTGCTTATCATACCATTAAATAACAAAACATATCGCATATCCATGAGATATGTTTCCATTAAACATTTAATTCAATAGTAGATAACAATTATAATTCTAGATAAAATGTTACATATCAGAATTTAACTGAGTGGTTTTTAGAAATCAAATTAATATAAACAAAATTATTTAGTACCTTGAATAAACTACATCAAAGTTTGCAATGACCCTACGATTGTATATAGCGATAAAGTTGTTGTTTAGAAATTGTTATAATAAACAATTTTTATTATCGAAATGTTCAATACAGAATATTATAGTCTTATAGTCCGTATTATATTTTAATTTAAAATTATCAATGTAGGATACGTCACTTAAAATTTCATTAATGTGAAATGGCGGTCAATTATTTAAGTATAATGTATTACAAAAGTTCAATAAAAGGAGACAGATATATTTATGAAAAGTCACATTATTTTTAAGATATTCCTTCCGCCACAGCGTTGTACTTTTTGATGACACACTTAATATTTTCTAACAAAAATCAATATTTTTCACTACTTTAAAGGGAAGCGTTTAGTCTCGACACCGCTGACGTTAAAATGTGACTAGTCGCGTCTTGCGTTTTCTTATACACTAACTATTGGCATAGACCCTCCCTTAGATCCGTACCTAGATAATTTGTATAGTTTTATAGAATTTTAGTCGTTTAGTTAGTAATTTGTGCATAGAGATATGAATTAAAATATACAATGTGGAGGACACATCCCACTAATTTTTCCACCACGTATTTAAAAATTCTATAATGAGTTCTAAATACTAATAGTTGTCATAAAAATTGACATATCATAGACACGAGTATGCTTAATTAATAAAAAGATATATTAAATAAAAACTGGAAAAAGGTTCAAATTTTTCTTCCTCTACTCATGTTTATACTACAATGATATGTAACAAACCTATTCACTCCGCAGCTCAAATTTCTCCTTCAGTAAGTTATTGGCTAACTATTGTTTAGTAACATACCGGACAAATTAAAATTACCCATGAACTGAAAATAATCAAACAGAAAAATATTTATCTGACCCGAATGTGAGCACATTCTGTATATTACCATGATTATGGTTAAACTAATAAATTACAATGATTATTTACGTAAATTAAAAAAAGATGAATAACTTTTTAAGTTTCAAAACTTTCCATTCATTGTCTATACCTGCCAGCTATTCCTCATCTTGGCAGAATTAGTGGCGGTAATAGAAATTCATCACTTCATGCTGTTTGTTATTTTACTTTTATTGGTCGTTATATATCGGTTCTTCAATCTGACCGTCTTTTATCTTTTTTTATCTTAAATGTATTCTTTCCAGTCCACTTCTCCGTATATTTGTATCATTTCAGCAAAGTTTCATTTCTATTGCTTTAAAAATAAAACTTTTTTTAATATCGTGTTCTCATGGAAAATATTAATTTTTTATCCTATCTTACAAATTATTTTCTCAAATATTCCATAACCGCCAGTAACAAGTGCTTTACACCTATCAAAATACACTCAGTTCTTTATCCAAATACAGTAGATGTATGCGGGCCGATAAACTTAGTGGTTATCATTTAAGAGTATTAGGGCAGCATTATCAGCAAAGTATTTCACATACATTGTTCGCCAAAGTCTTCGCACACTATTCCATATGCAAGTTATAAAATAATAGAAATATAATATATAACTAATTGATGTCGTTCGTAATGTTAGCCCTAGCTAAAAAATATAATCGCCTAATATAAAGTAAGTTCAAAGGATTTATTGTCACTACATAATTATTTTTTTCTCTGAATTCTGTTATTAAGACTACAAACCGAGTGCACATGCAACGAATAATTTTATAATATTTAATGTATATTCTTAATTTATAAAATTATTTTTAATATAATATAAAATATAAAATAAGTCGTCAGTTGCGCTCCATGACGCGAGCACGTTATAAATTATATTGAGTAAAAAGGAAACAAAATGGAATTATATAAATATAGATCTGAGTGGAAAAACCTCTAAAGGTTAAATAAGGTAAGACGTGGAGAGAGGAAGAATCAACATTGACGGTGATCGATGAGGCACACTTCATAATGTCGTAAAGTTATACGCGGCGCTACAAGTAACATTACGAGTAATATTTTATATAATTATTAAAACATATCGAGATTAGATGAAAATATCTATTTTTAAAGCAGCACTTTTAAGTTAAAGCTATTGATTTCAGAATTAAGGTTTGTTTTCATTTTATACCGTAGCTGTTACTTTATTATAAATGGGCCATAATGTGTAGCATGTTTTCTTTTTATATTTGGCAAGAATTTATTGCCAGGGGAAAAACTGTCTTCACAAGATATTCCCTTCTATGGAACTGATTTATTAAAATAACTGAGCTTCAATAATTATCTTTGGTTTGGCGTTTAAAATTAGATATATTAACGCAAATTAAAAATAATCAGTTAAATAAAAAATAATAAATGTTTCGTTTTAAAGCTATGATAATCTATTTTAAAAATACGCATGTAGCAGTTATCGCTTGTGACGAAACATTAATATTTTAAGATATCCGTAAAATTTCATTCAAATAAAATAATCATTGCATTTAAGACTATCAGCAAAACAGACAGAAATAAAACGAAAAAGAATTTGTGTTTGGTTTCAAAAGCTATCACGGTGGTGACGGTTGATTTATACGGTGGTATAGATATCGTACAAAGTATGTACCTATGAAAACACTATGCTCATAATTAATAACCAGTTCACTTTTACGGTCCCGTACTTCAAAAGGAAAAAGAAATCCTTTATAATAATAGTTACATCTATCTGTTTCCATAGCCGAAAAAAAAATTTCATTTTTTAAGGTATAATTTATAATAAAAGAAGCCTATTATGGTTTTCTTTATATTAAGCAATTATTTTTTAATAAAAACCGAAAGAATTCAAATCATTTTTTTAATCTTACGAAATTCAACTTTTCATACGTCGGTCACGCCTCGAATCCAAACTCCACTGAAGTTATTGATTTTTCCGTTATCGTTCTTCATAAACTTCATATTTAATTTTACATTTCCCATGCAACTCTCTTTAAAGTATTTTTAAAACTCAAAGGAATATTTAATGTCCGCAAAGCTCATAATTAACATTACCGGTCGTAAAAATAACGTCAATGTCCCTCCTCGAGATATTTTCGTAATGTTTACTTAAAAATGATAACAAATTTTACTAACTGAAATTAAAATAACTTTCACGAAACTCATGATTTAAATAGTACTCTCATATCAAGTTTCCAAATTGGGATTTTATTTTTACAATAGTCGCATAAGTAATAAACTTTTGTGACGGTATAATGATACATCATTTTTACAAGAAACGTAGTAACTATTTAAAGAGAAGTATCGTTTAAAAACGAATCAATATTTTTTTTCGATTGCATTACATATTGTCGTAATTCCCTTATTTAGAGCTGCTTTTAAAATATGCGGATTCGCTCTCGTGGATAACTAACAAAATTATTTCAAAACTTATTTAAAGACTATATGTAAGTAAAAACTTAGAAGGGTGATTTTGTAGACTGCCGTGTAAACTTATTACTCCTAAATTTGCTTTTCTTAGTGAAACATCAAGAAAATATAGATTAATTAGAAACCAGCAATGACAAGAAATACAACGATTTATTAGAAAATAAGCGAATTAGAAATAAGTTTTTCTACTTAATAGTGGGGAGGTATACCCACGCTGTACAACCTTCTCCAATGAATTCGGAAATTATTCAATATTCAAGATATGTATATAGATACTAGAATCCAACATCTAATTTTTTAAACAAAAAACATAGGATTGAAATATGTCCTGAAATATTTCCTTTTCAAAAAAAGGAATACATTTATATTGTAGATTATATATATATATATATATATATATATATATATATATATATATATATATATATATATATATATATATATATATATATATATATATATATATATATATCCACACATAAATAAACACACGCACGCACACATAATATAAATACATGTAGATAGATAAAGATATAACTTCAATGATTTTGCATGGATTTAAAATATTATGTAATTTACATTATACGCTCACTTTGGTCAAGATGCCTTTTTGTATGAATATACTAAAATTTATGTTGCATTTTCATATAAGTTCAGAAAGTATCTTAGAAATATAAAAAAAATAGTAGGCGAACTTTAAAAAAATGATCACACTCATTACGGCATCGCTGTTGCTGTACCTCCCCGCATACATAAAGTGTGAAGAAATACCATTTTTTGCTTATCTTTTTGAGTGAAATCATTTTTAATTTTTAAGCCCATTTGTGAAGTAGTCGCCTTTAGGGGAGATTTTAAAAACATTTTTAATCGTGGGTTTGAAAAATTGAAGTAAAGATCTTTGATTGAAACTTACAAATTGAATTATTTTGGTTAACTTGCGTCAAACATTTCTGAATATATGGACTAATGTGGCACTTTACTTTGTGCATCTTATGACATACACTTGGCCTGTATAATCGTTAAAAGTCGCAATCGGTGCTGAAAACAAGAAGTAATTAATTCCAAAGCAGTTGGCATATCCGCAACGAACGATCTCTAATAGGTGAAATAAAAATGTTAAGAAGTATACGGGAAACGGGTGTCGCAAGTTCCTCGGTTCCGCACGAAAGTCAGCCTCCCGTGTTGTTTGCGGATTAGTCAGACAAAAACTAGTCGGTGCCGCCGCGCTCCGAACTAGCGATAAATTCATAAAAACAAAACGCCACGTAAGAACTGGCCGCATTATTATTCCGAACGGCACGCGCACCCTCCTCAGAATCCGCCGGCCGCGACTTGCTTCGTGAAATATAACACAATTTGTCACGCTCTATTTGTTGATATATTTTGACATTAAAAGGCTGAATGGCAATGGCTGCGCGCAAATAGAATGACGCGAGGTGGGTCCGAGCTACGGCGCCGGCGTCGAGACGACGCCACACGTTAGTGTTTCGCACACGATAACTAAGCCAGTTACGGCCTACCATCGCGATCAGTTTATATTACAAACGAGATGTTATTGAATTTTTTAAATACTATAAACGCATGACTTAAATGCAATAGAATATTTAAAATAAAGTAAGTTAATTGTTTCTTTAAATGTACAGTTTCCCCATTTAAAAGCCCTAAATCACTTTGTTTCCTAAATGTATTCGATATTTATACTCAGTATTTAGTTTATTATCTAAAAAATAAATATTTAACGTATAATTGAAACGAAGCCTATATATGATGTCTCCGGAACCACATTGGAATTGAACATATTTGTCAAAAATACTACGAGGATACCAAAGTATTTCTTCAGGTTTGTAAGGAATTATTTAGATATTTTGACTTTTGATGGGCATAAGCAGTGAAGCACAGACAAAAAATGGGTAGTATAAAGCGAAGAGAAAGAAGAGGTAGATACATTATAAAAAAGGAAAACGGAAAATACAACAGGAAAAACAATATAAATAGAAGGGGGTGTACGAAAGCTTGTATGCCAATTAGTGAAATGAAGAGTGCCGTCATTGATACTGTTTAGGTGAACGATACTGTATAATTAACATTGGGTCTTTATAAGATGTGATCCTATGTGAATTTGCACCGCTAACGTTATGTATCAAAATAAAATACATTCCCGTTATATAACTACCTATTTTTTATATTTAGACCGAGAAATTTCCTAAACGAACCACTTTTAGGTATGATATAATTGAACAAAAAGCTTTTGGATTGTCGACTTTTTGTCTTGATACTCAAGAGTATCAAGAAAAAAAGTCGACATTCCAAATATCAATTGAGAGCAAAAAAAATAATATAATAAGCAATTATTAAATTCATGAGATACGACATTAACGCCATTACATTTGTATATTAAAAATAATTATTCAAAAATAATTTGATAATTTGCGAATATCGTTTCAAACAAAGCAATAAAAATATATTTGGTTTCAGTAAATTTTTAGTGAGTGTCAAAAAATAGTGAAATTAATTATATATGGTCTAAATTACACGCAATGTCAAAATGTATTTATTTCATATTAAATTATATGTTAAATACGTAGGATGACTATGCCTTAAAAACGGATTCCACCTCGCAATTGTCTTGCGGTTTGTGCAAGCTTATTTGCGTCCTTTTGTTAGGGTGATACGTATGTTGCTGAAACGTTCCTCAAATAATTTATTGTCTTAAGTTGTCCGTAGGCGTAAATAATTGCTTAGATAGCTACTACACTTGTAACGTGCAAAGTGAATTAAAATACAGATTTAATTTTTTCATAAAATTTTTAAGAATTTGACTTACTAAACTCCAAAATTTGGTGCTATGACTATTATTTTTAGTCTTGGTGTCTTTGCTCGTCTCTTTTCTCAACTCAATCCAATGTGGCTTCCGATTTCCCCCTCTCTCCATCCTAATTTCTTTGTCTCGTTCACTCTTTACCCTCTCTAAGCCAGCTCCTTGATAGTTTTGAACGCCGAACACGTTGCGTCTCATTTTTATAAAGGTACAAATTGAACAATAATGAATATGAAACAAAATATAAAAATATAAAACATAAAGATAAAATTACAATGTAACGTATTAACTAATACAAATCAGTTTATTTTTGTGTAAATTATTCTCACTGGTCATCCTGCTTCGAGCAACGGACCTCGGCCGGTTTTGAGACAACGTAAATTGTACTCTCTGCCTCGTCCGGTTTCGAGCAACGAACCTGGGCTTGTTTCGAGGCGACGTAAATTGTGCTCTCTGCGTTGTCCGGCTTCCAGCAACGAACCTCAGCTGGTTTCGAGGCGACGCGCCATCACGGTTGTGTCGTGTTGTCAACATTATGATACAATAAATAATAAACACTTCAAAGAGAAGGCTATTCGAAACAAGCAAATATTGAATATAGCATATATAATGACTAAAAGTGGATGTAAGTAGTGAAATAAAAATGTTTTGAAAGAAAAAAAACTTACTGATAAAGAATAAAACAAAATAAAATAATCTGATTTACCAACATATCTGCCTCCATATACATTTAATCGCTAAAGCAATAATTAAATCTTTAAATATATATATAATTGTTAGAAATGTCATTTTTAGAATATCTGAATATACAATTACAAGAAACGTATTTTGCTTATATGTAATTTTCATCGCGCTACTGAATATCTCACGTACTTTTAATATTTATAAATTATGATCGATTCGAAGTAGACTTTTAGACATAAATATACGTGGGAGGAGTCAACTGTAACTTCACACGTTAACAAAATTTCGGACTAACATTCAAGTTTGCAATTTTGAATGACGATTGATAAGTAATTTTAAAGGGTAAGAATATTCAATTTCGATAAATTGAGGATGGCGTGTCGTCTATAAGATTAAACTAAATAACTACATTTTGTACCCAAAATTGGAGTTGATTTTAGTGACAGATTAGTTGTAAATTTTCCAGACTGACAAAGTTTACGAAATTGTTTATTAATAACTATGAAAAAAGTTATCGAAGCTGTAACAAATTTATCGCAACGGCTTGACATGGCTCGCAATGTCAAAAAATCAATGCCGAAATAAATAATTCAGCATCTCTTATGAATGATACAATTCTTCACTTTCTAAACTTTTAATTGGTTCTTATTAAGAGTCGGATTTCTTATTAAGGTTTAATTACAATGAAACTTGTAATTATTTTTCTTGACAATATTTGTACATTTTATCGCACAGTATATAGATGCAAAAATAAGAAATTCTTAAGGTAAAAATGGCATACGTTAAATAGAAATATTCGACCTCAACGAGAAAGGAGTTTTTCTTTGAAGGGCGTTTGCCATAGAACAAATTATTAGTTTTAACCTGCAGCTTCGGTCGCGTGGAGAAATAAATGACAGACGATGAAAAAGGAAAAAAATAGAGCTGTGATTATAAAATAATTCATAACATTAAAATAATATTATTATTTATTGTAAATATACATACATAATTAGTTTCGCGCCTTTATCTGAGGTACTTTCAATTAACAAACAAATTAATTCTTTTCCCTTGAAAACAATGATTCCATGTCTTTGTCCATTTCCATGATACTGTCGATATTTTTGGGCAAAATCAGTAGGGAAAATTATACAAAAAGGGATAGAAACAACCTCATTTTACCATTTATAATAGTAGATAAGATTAGAAATGTTGCCTTTGATTGAATTTCATTTAACCCTTTGTTGCAGTTATTTGTCTGGCAATTTAAAATCCAAGTGGTGCAATTATTATTGCGAGAGTAAAATAGTACAACCAATCATAATAAGTGAAAATATCACTGCCATAGTTAACTACAAATTATAATTAAATGCAAACTAATCAAACAAAAAAATCTCATTTTTGTGCTACATACAATATAAGGAGTGATATGTGTGAATTTTTTAAATATACACAATATTCTTGTGTAAAAGAAAAACAAAATGAAAACACGAAAAGAAACACATTTTAGGTGATTAGCCATTGGTAACAGCGACAGTGAATGTTTTGCGCCCTGAGTCATGAATGAGGGAATATCGCGCTGTGATGAAAGTTCATACTGGACTGCATATGTTTATATCTATGTAGATATATATGACATAAGACTATGAATTGGTATATGTTCCACTTATTGGGGTTGTTTTAAGATATAAATATATATATCGGTTATACATATATGTACGGACGTATTACACATAACAATGCTAACATAAATACCCTACATTCATTAGTATAATTCTTCGTAAGTAAAGATAATATCAGCAATATTAAATTACTGAACATGTATTAATATCTAACGCAAAATTTATACTTCGACTGACATGGCTCGAGAACAAAAACTTCCCGCGAAAATATCCTAATGAGGAGTGACAGAAACTCGGCACTCGAGACATTGACGTCTTTTGTATGAAATCTTGAAGCCTTGAAGATCTTCGTCGTAATCAAGTAAGCATCTGAGTAATCATATCAATGTCAGCTATGCAAACGTATAAAGACGTTCACTTTGGCGATGCGTATTTGACGAGAATTATCTGCTAGAAACAAAAATAATACATTTTCTGAAAAATTGTGATCATAAAATATATATCAGGTATTATTGCAGAAAATAACTAGCGTTGAATTAATTTTCCGATAGGTAGGTTCACTATATATCGGAAATTTGCTTGTTTTTCATCTTATTCCTAGGTAATTGCAAAAAAATGCCCATGTTTGCTTCTTTACTGCTCTTTTACGTAAGAATACTAAAATACAATTGACCTGATACTTTTATGACAGGTTTACGACTAATCTTTTAAAAAGATTTTACGCTTCGATATTATAGGCTACATTAAATTATTTTATTTTATGTTTCATAGGAATATAAAAAATATACTACTTCGTAAATACTTTGTACATCAAAAAAGAAAAAAAAATTAATGAATAATGGAATAAATCATGAAACTAGAAAAAGGAATTCAGTAAAATTATATTTTCATTAGATACCTACATTTCCTTCCATTCTTCTTTCAGTAAGTAATTTATTATGTTTTTCATCTACTTCGGTACATATTTTAGTCGGTATATCTATTTCTATATATATTTTAGTTTCTTTGCGTTACTAAAATATATTTCTATATCCTTACAGCAAGATGCACCACCTGTATCACACTTAAATAGTAGAAAAAAAAACTTAGCTATGAATTTCATAAAAAGTATAAATATCATTGAAACAGTTGAAAATGTTTCTTCGCCAACTAAATAATATTTTAATTTGACTTTCATATAAACTGTGGGACGACTTTTATTGCAGTTTGTATAGTTGAAATAAAAATACGACATTGTTGTAAAAAAAAGAATTTAATAAAACCAATCTACGTATATTTATTTAGCTGCAAACTGAATTTTTTTATTTTGTCTCTTCATGAAAATATGTTTAATACTTCACAAGTAATAAAGACATTAGTTGATTAGTGTAATTAGTTAGAATTTATTAGTTACTGATATAGCCACTCTATCAGTGGCTGCGAATAAATTGTTTTAATCAAAATTTTATAAAACCAATTTTCATCTAATTATTAGTTTCATAAATTGGCAACATGATGTATGACTAGCAAATGGTATATAATACTATTAATTTAATAATATTAAATTAAAAAGAAGCAGAGTATTTATTTTTTATTTCCTGGGACAACAAGGGCCACCATTGTACGGCATCACCCAGTAGCACTTTTTTTGAACTTTTTTAAAAAAAATTTTCTCTTCCACGCCTATATTATACTTGAAATATTTATATGTTAATTTTAGAAAGGCCGAAAGAAATTTTAGAATAAAATTTGTTTCATATATTGTGTTGGATGTCAAAAGGGTTATAAAGAGAATGGTTTTGAAGAAAGCAACAATACTTTTCTTCAGACTTTCTACTGAACAGAAAAAGAAATAATTTTATTAGTAATCGGTAAACCAGGGCCTTTCCTGTCAAAATAGCTCAGTCAAAATGTAATTTACCTCAGGTTGGATAATATTTACTATCATTTGAAAACGCCTTGTAAACCGTCGGTCGAGAGAATAGATGACCCGATTTAATATTGAACAAGGCCGAGGTGCATCCGCACTATGAGCAGCTGCATCCACACTCGATGCAATGAACTTATTGTAATTGTGTACGATATGAGAAATAAAATTAAATCGGTTCCTTACTACTGAGAACTTGTTGTAGGCAAACTACACAAATTTTAGGAAATTAAATCTATTTTAGTTACGTCGTCCAATATTTCGTTCATTTAAACTAATGATAACATAAATATAATTTTCTATTTATTTCTCTATATATTGTTTTCTTCAATGCTTCTTTAAATTCTTCCATCTTACTTCTATTATTGTTTATCTAAATTTAAAATAAAATCGAACAACAAATGGTATTGTTCAAAAACTCGAAATCAACTCGATGAGAAAAATTTGATTCAATTTTAGCCAAAATACTTTTTACCCAAAATATTTGACAACGAAAGTTTCTCAGTGAGGAGATAATACTGTTGGGATAAATTCGTTTGCCAAAGACATTTGGTGGCGAAATCAATGAGATGAACTTATATAGAATATTTATATGAGAAATTGTAGGCGCTCCAGTTAAAGAAGTTAAAAGTAATTGATTATTATTAGGTGCAAAATTTATTGAATTTTTTTAATCACTGAATAAATTATACCACCAGCTTTCATTATTTAATAAATATGTACATATTATTCGTCATATAACTGAAACTTTAACGTTACTCCCAATTCATTTTATTTATTTCATTTGTTACGGCCTGAAACATTTATTACAATAAAAAGTAATGAAAAGTTTGTGTTTATCAATCGAACTATAACGAATAACACAACTGATAAAAATTGAATACTATTATAGGACTGTTTTGTTAAATTTCCAGTCGTCTGTATATATATATATATATATATATATATATATATGTGTGTGTATATATATATATATATATATATATATATGTGTGTGTGTATATATATATATATATATATATATATATATATCTGTATACAGCTTGGTAACGTAATTATTTAAAATAATGTTTCTACTAATAACTGAAAGGATTTTCTCAATTCTTTTTAATTTTTTCCGAGTTTAAAGAAATTCGTGAAGTTTAATAGAAAGCATACCCGTAAAAAGATTTTGCAAGGAAAAAGAAGGAGATCATGTTTGATAACACATGATCTCCTTCTATCTGATGATTTTGTTGTGAAACTAAGACATAAAATTTAATGCCATTTTCATTTTGATGTTATGCGGAAAAGTTTTGAAGATAGTTTCGTTTCTCATATTGTACTTTCACTATATGCTAATATTGGCAGAGTCGTAAAATAACACCTACTACACCGACCCTAATCCGGGACCGAAAAAGAATCATCACGGTTCGAGTAACAAATCAGATCACACGCACGCGACATTTTCTTGGAATATATCTGCTCATTTATTCACGAGGAGATAAAATATAATATTCATAGCAACAAATATTTTGATACATACTCAATAAGCGTTTTTTTATTCCACTGAACAGTAATAGATTTGTCGTGTGGGTGTTAGTCGTGGCAATATTTGGAAGCGAATATATGAAAAATACGTAAAATGATTACTGGTTTTTCAATTTAAAAAATTATTCTCTATTCAAAATCCCTATATTTTACTTACAGTGTCTTTGTCAGTGAACTTATTATGTAATGTAGGTTAAATTGATGTACTCATTTTTACATTGCACTTTTATCTCTAGTGCAGTATTTATAAAATTGCATATATTGTATTATCAAAGGTAATGATTGATACAGATCATAGGGAGCGTTTTGCACTGATAAAAAAGAGACATTTATGTAACTCAACTAATAAATGTTACCCTCATTTATAATGAAATTGGAAATACATTCTCCTTGTATTATATTAAATTAGTAATTAAAAGTTCTTTTACACCTTTATTTAATTTTAATATAATTATAATCTTCATCCATTATATTGGTAACTGATAAAGACAAAAATTAAACTTATTTTAAATAGTATTTATTGAATGTTTTGTCAATTAAACTTATTTTAAATAGTATTTATTGAATGTTTTGTCAATTTAACTTATTTTAAATAGTCTTTATTGAATGTTTTGTCAATTTAACTTATTTTAAATAGTATTTATTGAATGTTTTGTCAATTTAACTTATTTTAAATAGTATTTATTGAATATTTGAAGAAGGTTAATAATTTGTTCTAAGACCGGTAAGAAGTGTATCGTGAAACTTCATTTCTGGGGAAAAGATGTATTGACTTATTAGCTTGACTATGATGCCAAACTTATAACTGCTTAACCGAAATTAATATATTAATTTTGTTAACGGACGTGAATCTAAAGTTAAAGCTAGTTATAATTGAACAAATTATTTTATTAAGAATTCCTCTTCGTATCGTTTTTTATTTTTTCACACAATGACCACTTTTTTATTGAAATATTAATTTGAAAGTAACAATTAAATAGGAAAACCAATGTCTCATTAAAAAATAACGCAGCTCAAAGATACATAGTAGTCCGAATTCGAATTGTTTAACGACAATCACTTTCGTACTGGATGTACGCGGCTTAGACGGTTTTTGGCTCTGACCTGTCAGCAATTTCTAGCACCGATAAGAAACGTCGAATAGATTCAAGTATTGCCACTTGTCACCAAAATATCACCAATGAGTTCTTTGCTTACATATAATTTAGCATGACGGAACGCACTATATAGTGCAAATTTGTGACACAAATAATAAACATTAAAAACATATACAATTTTTGTAATAATATTACGAAGAAAAAATTTCAAAAATCCGTTTAGTGAAACTAATCACAATTTATATAAAATTTTGCTTACAAATCAAACCGTAAATATAAAATTTAAAACCTCATAAGATTACTTATATGTGCGATGAGGACGAATGAACTTCATAACCATCATAGCAAGTTAAAAAGAGACTAACTTAAATTTAGTTATAAAAACATATTTAAATATAAGTTGTCTAAAATGTTGTTTATATATTATTTTACATTATAATAAAAACTGACAAATACATTGTTTATAAATTTATTTTTCCTATAAACACAGAATGACTTTTTTCTGTCCTGTCAAATATAAATTTATTTCATTTGGTATCTTTTTTTTAATAACTTTTACTTATTGGTTTTTATATATATCTATATAAGTCACTATCTAAATCATTTTTGAAAGCAACTGACGTAAAATAATTTCATAATAACGGTTTTCATTGATTTTTAAAAGTAAAAATTGTTTTCTTATTCTATCTAGTTTTTTATGCTATAAAACACGAATCGAAATGTGAGTGGGCAACCAACAAACCTATATAAGATTTTGAAACATAAAGTTTAGCAGGCAGGCGAAGAGTTAAACTAAGATTATTCCAGAATTCTCCAACCCGCAGTTCATTTACAAAATGTCTGCTGGCGGGTCGGGTAAAATCTCCATAGACTGAATTCAGTTTCTAACTCTGTCTTTACATAAATTGAAAGGTACACTGGGGAATACTCTGAGGCAGTAACCTTCTTTATATAGGAAATAATACGATTTTACATAGGAAAACCTTTACTTTAAGAGCGGAAAAATGTTATATGGAACAGATTCTCATCCTAAAACTATCATAAACGTTTGTTTACACAGATGAAGAATAAAATAATACTCGGCCTCCAATGGTCTGAAAAATACCTAATGACATAGTAAGGAATATTAATAATTCTGCACTTTCACCTTGTTTGAGCCATATATGTTTAAATAAGCATATAAATAAAATAATGTGACAAGGCTAGTGTTCATATACACACACACACATATATATATATATATATATATATATATATATATATATATACATATATTTATATATGTATATATATATATATATTTATATATATATATATATTTATATATATATATATATATATATTTGTATGTATGTACGTACTTACATCCATTTTAAAAATATATTTGAAACAATAGTATATAAAAAGCAACATACAAAAACAACAACCATACTTCAACATAAACAAAGTGCAATATTGGTAGCAGTTTAAATTGCATTTCTGTGCTGTTTATAGAGATGCTAAATTTTTTTTCAAATACTTCGTACCTTCAATGGGTAATGTATACACCTATAAATAATCTACAAATGTTGAACTATGGAAGGGAATGATATTATAAAGTTTCCTTTAACATACTTCACATCATGGGAATAAGTTAAACCTAAGAGCTTAAAAATTGGAAAATAGAAAATTATTTTCTGCCATTTTCACGAAAGAACAGTGATAAAGAACGCAGTCGATACAACGATATGGGTAGTTAACGTATATAGATACGCTAATTAGCATGCGGAGCATAAATAAGAATATTTCTAATACGATGAAATAATATAAATCGAGTAACGCGTGAGTTACAACATAGAAGGGGCGAAGAGTTAGACAAGATATTCTTAATGGTTGTATAAATGACAGTTTATAAAACGTAATACGACTTGAAGTAATATATTTGACGCGGAAAATGAAATGACACATTGTGTATTTAAATTAATGAAAAAAGCAAACGTTTTTCGAAGTATACCTTTCTGTATGAATGAATTAGATATTTGGATCGAAAATATGTTCGAGTGTAAATGTTTCAGAACATTCTATTGAAAATAAAAAAAAACAAGCCATCGATCCCGCATCTTTAGCTTATCGAGTCAATGTAGTAAATGAAATCGTATTTCTCGACGCTGTAAACAAATGCGATACAAATACAGAAGTGGCTTCTATTTTTTAAACTCTAATTGCACAAAAAGATGGCCAATGAATGTCGTCGTAATCGAAAACTTATGGTCCTAATAGAATTTTTTCTGGAAATTTCTGAGCTTATCATTTGCAGAACAAATAAACTATTATAAACATTTTCCTGAGAATTATATGCAACGAGAAGTGTTAATTGCGTAATGTAAATAGTAGCAATGGAGAGATAATACTGTTCTGTGCTAGTGGTAAAGTGAATTTCAATTATAACACCACTTTCCGAAAAAAACTTTATAAGAAGATATGAATTGAAACATATGGGATGTCCTTCGCGAAATCTAAGGATGTTATATATATAAAATATCAAATAAAGTTATATACGAACAGATACCACTTACAACAAAATATAAGTCACCAATTATTTCAACTATTGCGATCCTAGAATTTATTGCGAATCAGAACTAACAATTTTTGAAAATCATTTGTGTAAAGATTTTCATAATAGTATGATTATGAGTATACATACATGAGTATACATTGATAAATTAAGGGAAGTGTTTGAAATCGTTCCACAACTCACAAAAAATAACAATAAAGAAACATGAATTACAACCAAATTTTTCAAGTATAATAAACAATCCCGTCTTTCTTGTTGTCATTTATATTCATGTGAAATCTTGCGTATGAAAATATGTATACTTTCCGGCATTTTTCAGTTTTTCATTATTCACCATTTAAAAAAAAATTACGATATGCAATGCCGCTTAACATTGTTTGCATATCTATCCTAGTGATTAAATTGGCCAATAAATATTATATATGTTAAGATGTGAAACTTTTATTATTAGTTTGACAGTATTAAGTTTTGAAACCCAAATATTAATAGAAAATAAAAAAAAATTATTTAACTATAAAAGTGCAAATTATATACCCACGCCTGGTAATGAGCATAATATATCATCAGCAAGTGGTGAATGATATTTACTCAAAAGCGTATAATATTTACGTCATCCTATGTTGTAAATCCAGTTGAATCTGTATTATACTCACTGTACTGTAGGTTATATTTAAAACAAAGTGTTTTAGAGCTGAGGGTTACCTTTTCTAATGTTAACTTTACATCAATAAATTGTGTGCTTTTAACGTGTATCCGTTAAAAGCACACAATTATTTTTACAGTAATTTTCAATCAATAGTTACTTGCCTTTTTATTTTTTTTCGTCTATATTTATAGGCCTAATTCTATAAGGAAATAACTACTTTTATTCATATTATTATCAACAATATTTTCATGATTCAAAATAAAAAAATCGAACCCTCGGTTTAAAAGCCGAATGATTATTAATACTTACAGTGCCTTGTTCCAATATTAATAGGTTATTATTTGATTTAACGTATTTAATGTTCTAATATACATTTTAATTTACTATATTACACTAATTTGAATGACCCGCTATTTAATACTAACTGGTGAGGACCTTTTAATTCAGTAATTGTTTAATTTAAAGAAGTTTAAAAGAAAAATCAGAAAACATTTGTTCGTTTATAAGACATGAACTTGGCGTTATTCATTTGATTCAAGTACTTGTCCAATTAGACTCTCAAGTTATAACTTATAGTTCCAGCGAGAAATGTTGAGTATTATTATTAATTCGCTGACCGTCTATAGATTTAACGATACTTAACTTCTGAGTACTTATGAACATAATATCTGAATGTTCATTAAAATTGGAGCGAAGGAATGAGAACTTTAGAATTAAAATTCTTCTAATATTATCACTACATACTTGGACTCCTAAAACTCCAAGATATTGCTTTAATTAATACGTAAAAGTAATAATAGTAGACACTATAATGACGCCCGATAAATACTTCTCCAGATTAAACTGCACTTTATAAATCCAGCTCTATACAGAACTGCTCTATTGTTTAAATAATGTAAGTTTAACTTGAATAGTGGCAAAATTCGACCATTTCTCACAAAACTTAATTTTCTTTGTCGCTTATAGATAAAGCAGCTGGGCAACAAATCGGTGTCGTGGATTCGGCGGCGAGATGCACACATCCTCACCGTGGACCGCTACACTTTCATCGCCGATGAGCGCTTCCAGGCTTTCCTCGTCGAAGCCACTGATACATGGACGTTACAGGTCATTATTTCAATTCAATTTATGATTATCTATATCTACAACCATCAATAAAGGTATTCTTAAAGCATATGCTTTGCGAGTTATTCAAAATGTATAAATATTCACCCACCATTTCTTACTAGTTTTTTTTTAAATGAAGCCAATAAATTTAGAGGCAGAATTTAGAACTGCTAAAACAATACGATATTTAAACATGAATTGATTAGCCTAATGCAAAGTTTCTCCACCTTTAAAATATATTATAACAAATAATTATTAAAATTTGCTGAAAATTCTTAATGCGAATAAAACTTCACAAATATGTACTATAGCATTAATCCCAAGGTATTATAATCAAGTTTAAAACGATTATTATTTAAGGGATTTTATGGTGGTGACTGAAATATTGATAATGAAATATGCAATAATTGTAATTTGAATTCCAACTATACAGTTAATTTTTAGGGTGTTGTAAACCAAAAAAAAGAAATTAACTATACTACCAGAAATTAAACTAGGTGTAAGTGAAAAAATCTTTCTTCATTATATGCGGCGTCATAAAATTGTAAATAGATAAATACTCAACTCACCCGCTATTATATGTCAAAACGACCAAAATTCGCTTCTTTTATTTTAATAAATGTTAAACTTAGAATCACCCAAAGAACATAAAGAAGAAACATTATAAGAATATTCGATTTATACTATTTTAATTTTTGGTATACATTTATTTTTCCTATTGCACTATTTTCAACTTCAGCGTTTAAAACAGTTTTATTATTATATTATTAGTGAAAAAAATTACATAAGCAAGGCTAATTTTTATTATCTCAATATGCTGAATTAAGTAAAACGTTTAACATATTAACGTTGTGGTTAAGGAAAACGTTTAACATATTATAAATAACCGCTAATTATAATATTAATAGATCTGCTTTTTGAATAGACTGGTGTCGTGTTATTGAAATTCTAGTCTGTTCTTAATAAGCATTCCATTATTTCATCAATTTTCAATTTCACAAATACTATTAAGTCGGTTTTTATAAGATTTAAATTTTTTTTTGAATTCTCTTTTTAATATTACATTCATTTATATTTTTTATTAAAAGTAATTGCGATAATCTGTATACTCATGGTATGCACTCGGCGCTTTTTTATCCGTCTACGTGCTGGGAAAGTACCATCAAACCTCAGCGCACACGCCGACTAACTAGGAGCTCGTTGTCCCGCAGGTGAAGTATGTGCAGGCGCGCGACGCCGGCCTCTACGAGTGCCAGGTCAGCACCGAGCCCAAGATGAGCCACTTCATTCAGCTGAACGTAGTCGGTGAGTGTATCACATTATGCAAGCTGCCTTATTAATTGCTTCCCTCGTCTCAGTGCTAGTGATGTAAGATAATGAGATGACATCACGAATAGAGTTGGAATCCGACAAATGTTACAAACAGCAAACGTTTTGAAGAAGTGCAGAAAATAATATAATTCTCAAAAGTATGAAAATAAATGTAGATCAGGATAATGTGATGTTAGCAAAAAAAAAGACAATAATACCTACCTAAATCAGGCGTTCACGTATTATATTGGCTGATCTCTTTAATCAGGTATCGATTTGTTGGTTAAAAATGACGAAGACATTATGCATCTTTGCTCGACATAAGTGATGATTAACATCAACTAATAATAATAATTTAATGTTCAGTCTTTTTTCAGCTCTTACACTGGAAGTATTTTCTTATTTCTTAAATACTCGCAAGTTTCCTCTCATAAAAAGATATTAACTACTTTATCTAGTTTAAAAAAAATAAATTAGAAACTTAAGAAAAAATACTAACTTTATGCCTTTTAACTTAATCACACTACTACCCAAAATTCAAACACTACTTAGTCATTATACGGTAATTGTTTACGAGGCATTGTAATTAATTGACTATCGCCGATTGCAGTGCCAAAGATCGAGATTGTGGGCGAGGCAGACGTGTACGTGAAGGCGGGCAGCACACTGACGCTCAAGTGCGTGATCACACAGTCGCTCGAAGAGCCGGCCTACATCTTTTGGTACCACGATGACGTGCGCGTACTCGACTATGACCGCACACAGCTCGACATACGTATGGAGCGCGTCGGGCCCGACACCACGGTAACCACGTCATACTAACTAATATTATAATAAGGTGAAAGTGAATTTCTTTGTATGTATTATTCAAATGAACAGAGGATATTTTTACTCAAGAAGAGGACAAATTTTTTGACTCTTAAAAATAAGCTCTGAGACACAAAAATATGTAAAAATATTTATGTAGTTAATTTATAAGTTACAGATAATCGTCTCGATTTTAAAAATATTTTCAAAATCTAAACCGCGGATCAAACTAGTCGGTAATAATATTAACAAGCGACTGATTCCCGATATTAAAAGTTAGCAAGGATTAATGGCCAATACACGATAAATCGCGTACAAGCTGGTTTCTTTTCAGAGTAAAATAATTTATGGTGTGGCTGATTCAAATGTAAAATATTTAGTAGTACGGAACAAAATACTTATGTATTCAGCAGAAAAAAATGCAGAAGTATGTGTAAATACATGTCTACAATACCTGTGTGTAAGTCTGTGTGTGATAAGATTGTACAGGTCAAATCTTAATATTACCCAATAATATACTCTACAATTAAATAAATAATAAAATTTATATATCATATTTACGGAATGGAAACAAGTAAAGTAGTATTGTAATTAATATTATTTATAAACAATAAGTATTTCAAATTTATGTCCAAATTAAATACAACGTATGAAAAACGTCCTTTAAAATCTTTGCATCAATTCGTGTTAATCTAGATGAAATTGCTATGTTTCGGTTTAATTCTGATTAACCTTCATGACAGCGAACCCAAGTCAGCCTTTGTCTTCCATATTTCATTTTACCGCTTTCTTCAATATATATCAGCTTTAGAAATATAGATCGACAGGATAACTATATCGAGTACCCAAAAAGCCTTTGAGCGATTTATCAAATTAAAGAATTTGGGAGATTAGTTAAAAAAAAAATTTTTTCCATGTGGGTTCCATAAATAATTTTATTCGTCCTGGTAAAAAGGTATGGCGGTACTTAATATAAATTCAAAATGTTTGATACTCTGAATATAATAAAAAACGATTTGCTTTCGATTGTTTTTTAAAATAAATTTTAGTGATCCTTTTCTCACATGAGCGTTATTTTTTTAACTTCTGACGTAAACATTTCGTTTAAACTTTTTAAATAATTATCCTCAAAATATGAAAAGTTTGAAATTTTTCTAAATAAACAACTCGCTTTTTCTGGAGTGGCCCATCATTTTTGAGCTCGCTCCTTTGTGAATACAAAGAATATACATTATATAAAAGTGAACAAAATATTTTGATAAATAATGGAATAAAATAAGGTAAAACTTAACATTGATTTAAGTTTTACCTTACTTCAATTTAATTTTCTCTATACTGATTCACATAGGTCTAAAAAAATGTCTACAGAATTTATACTGTCACAATAATTTAAATAATTGTTTTTATTATTGCACAAACATATTAAAAATATGTTTAAGTGACCAACCAAATTATGTATACTTAATTTTCACGTCACAATTTAACAAATATAATAATATACATGTATTTTAACAGATAGTATCTTACATTCATTCGACATTTAAATTCGATGCCTCTATATTTGCTAAGTGTACTTAATTTCAAGTTTTTTTTTCTTAAACTGATTACGGGGTGTATAGTTGTGATGGACATACAACAGAGTAAAATTTATAGAGTTCCCAGGTTGTAAACCTACGGGATTCTAAAAGCTGGCTACATTTAGTAGGAATGTGATATATATTTACCCATATGAACTTTCTAATCTAAATATTTCAGACCCTCAAACCCAGAACCTCGAATTAATATTACATAATTTAATTTGCGGTACATGGAGACAAATATAGCGAAGAGACAACACCGTACCTGTCATTAAACATATGTTAATTTAACATGGATATTACTCACAAGCAACTAAATTACCTTTAATTAATATGAAACATGGCACGGATCTCAAGCGTTAGTTATCCCTTTATCTCCAACACATCAACACTTATTATGTTTCCGCTCAGTTGGAGAGTGGGCGATAACTCTAGGATATGATATATTCATATGCAGAAGATGTGAAGAAATACGCAGCCTCTTTGGGCTTCCCTAGACGAGGGCTTTAACAAATTATTTTCGCAGTACGGATGTACCTGGCCTCGGTCAACGCCGTTTCTTTCAATTGACGTAAACTTAAAGTACTAGCAGACTAGATCAATAAAAATGTTTGCCACAAGAAATCAACACAAAAAAGGTATTTGAAACAGACGCCAAATAGAATTATGAAGAATAGGGAATCAAAAAGGTGTACATTGGAAGCCGTATTGACTTTATTATTATTACATTTTATTTTATTTGAAATGGTTATTTAGCTATATAAAAAAAAGATAAAAGTTAACGTCAAAAAATAAAATAAAGTTATTGAAATAAAAATTAATGAACTTGGTTTTAACGCTGTAATATTAAACAATTTTTCCCTGAATTTTATGCCCTAACGTCTACAATTCCAATTTCCTTAAGTACCTTATTTATGCAAATATATAAAGTTTAGCTACACAATAATTTGTTATTTTGCATATCAAGTTAATTCAGTTGCCTTAACTGGTCAAGCTGACTCGTTAAATTCTACTTGTAACGGTATACCTATGATGGTAATTGTATGTATCTTTTATTTCGAACGCACGTATTGAATTTTAAAGATGCAGTTTATTTCATTATACATTGAACATAAAAATATAATATAAACTCTCTCTCTCTCTCTCTCTTCTTCCCTCTTTTCTTCCTCCCGCACTGCTTTCTTTCCTCTCTTAGAACTTTTTTCGTCCGAATTTGTAGAAGCGAACAACTACTGACTTCTTTCGCTACCAATGTGTTTCATTTTACGTTATATTCTCAGTTGTCAACATATCTATTTACTTAAAGACTATAGAAAGTACTCTTTCAAATGGGATATAAACGACATCAACACACCAAGAAATTATTATAAAATGTATCAAAATTTAGCACATTTCCAACATAAGAGCAAATACATTAAACACATACATTCTATGATATTATTTTGTTCGTTAAAGTCGTTAAAGTGTAAAAGCTGAATTAACTAAGGAGATTGCAGATAAATCTACATATATCTATATAACAACAGAAACAAAATAACCACTCTCACTCGCACGTTGTTGAGGTAGAAGACTGGAGCAAACAATTTAGATGACGCCGTAAATTCTCTTCTAACCGAAAATCGATATTTCACTTGTGAGTGGGCGTTGAATATTTTCATGGAATCAAATATGACTCGAATACAAATTCTGACAGCAGCCATGTCTATAAACGTTGAATATTTTCATGGAATCAAATATGACTTGAATGCAAATTCTGATAGCAGCCATGTCTATAAACACTATAATCTCCAGATCGACGAACTCTATTTGGCTCGGTACGTATTAAAGTTTGAGGTGGTTATCGAAATTAGAAGACTTGACATCCCACGCGCAGTCGGCGCTGTAAGACGACATAATAATGAGGCAACAAGGAACAGCGCGCCATCTCGGATGTCACACGATTGACGTACAGCGTTTAATACGCTACCGTGCAGAATATAGGTAGAGGTACCGAGTACGCCTGTTTCTTAGTAAATATAACCTCATTATGTATTCTGTACATTTGAGTATCTTATTATTATGCAAACAGTCTCTGGCGCAGGCGGGATCAATATACGGCCTTACAAAAATAAGACCCGAAGATACGGCGAAAAATATGAAAGGCACAGTGGAAAGAGGACCAAGGTAATGGGTTCGATAGAATGTTGAACAATTTTATAGGGAAATTTTGTCGGATAAATTATGTATATCGGGGACGCGAGGCGCGTTTCGGGATATTTTGGTTTATTAAATTTGCGAATGGACGATGACTTGTATGATTAAATAATATTCTCATCAAATTGGTTTTCAGACCTGACATCGTTTAGATGCTTTTACGGTTATCGGTCGTACTGAAAATTTGCACACGATGAATCGATGCAAAAAAAATGGGAAAAATATCCAGACTTTAATCCGTTTCTAGGAAGTACGCAAATATTATTTTTGCGATCGTTTCTATATTTATCCTCTTTTGAAAAACTCTGTGAGGAAGGTATCTCCATTATCACGAAGATTTTTTTACATTTTTCAGGTAACAAAAATGTGCAAGGATAAGTTAAACGAACGATTTCCAGTAGTCTGCCCTAGGCATTCCATGATTCAGGCTTTTATACGTTTCCAAAGAAATTTGACAGCGCGGTGCTCCAATTCAATTAAGCTACTCAAACACAAATACTTGAGTGAGTTAAAACCGGCGGCGTACTATGAACTTAACCAATTCAAATATTAATTAATGACAAAGTAACAGAGAGAGCTGGCGCCGACTACACGAAGACAGCGCCCGGCACAGTTCAATAATTTAACAACCGGTTTGTTAATTTTATATTAACTACGTATATTCACTCAAACAGTATTAAGGGGGATGAAAATTAGTGAGGGCAAACGGGCGGCGCCCAAGAATCTCGCCTTATTTATGTTAATGCTTTGAAATTACGTTTTGTGCTCAGTTAGCCATTAAAAGTTATGCAATAATTTGCCGAGCTTATCAGAGCAAATGCTCCCTCTTCAAATTTTAACACTTTCAAGGCGAAAGCAGTATAGATCTTGCAAGTTTAAAGTTATTCGCTATTTACAATTAATCTGAGCTGTTTGTTTAGCAACTGCGCGTTTTGATGTTTTGGCTGTAATTCGCGGTCTTTACGTTATTAAAAGGGAAACGCCTGATTTTCATTTCGTAGACTTTTGCTACCAATATCCAAATCATACATTTATTATTGATTAAAACATAATTTCCCAAAGCTCATCCATGACCTAGTTTGTTGACAAGCGTCATCAATTTACTTTGATTAATTAATAATGCCTAGGACAGTAATATTTTTTGCACTCTTTTATTTTTATATTTGCACCTTCGTATTTTTAACAGTAAATTATTTTTATATAGAATTTAACTTTTAAAAAAATTAAAAAAAACAGCGAATCGATTTCATAAACAGTGAAAAGCTACTCCAAAAAAGAAATTAATACGCGCTGTAATAAAGTTCATTATACAGTTATACAAATCAAACATACTTATTTTTCTTACATAGGTGAAGAAATACATCGCATTTGATATGCCTTTATATTACCGCGACCAATATTAAAAATAAGTCTTTTGGGGAGACAGCACCTGTAACTTTAACAACCTCAGTTAAAATAACTTACAACTAACAATAGAGTGGCTAACCCACACTCGGACAATAATAATTAGATTAGTCGTTATAATACTCACCCGGATAATAATTAAAAACAATTACTGTATAATATGATAAAGAAAATCTAAATTTTACCATAAACAACGACTGTGATTCGTACTTAAAGGTAAAGACATATTTATTAAATAACATAGTAATTTATTACAACCAAATCTAGTGCAAATATATCAAATTAATTTATTATATGTTTATTATTATAATTTTTTATACTAACTGAAATATTACAAAATTATATTCGTGATAATTGAAAATTGAAAACGTGATTAAAAAATATAAAACTTTGGTTCTTAATACACAACAGTACTGCAATTATAATAAAATTTGCCATTCATTTCAGCGCGAAAAATATTTTCTGCGTTTTAAGCGAAAATGAAGATCGGACTTATTTTTTAAAATATGTTCATCACTTTATTAATTTCCTGTCATAATTGGTGAAATATTAATTTGTAATTAATCTATGAATTTATAGTAAAATAACGGGTTCTAAGCGTAACTTTTTCAATATACATATATTAATGTCGTTTTAAATTTACTTTAAATCTCTAAAATAACTTTCTCATATTGTTTTTAAGCACATCCCAGAAGAGCATTTATTTATTAATCAAGAAGTAATATAAGGAAGTATTTTAAGTCGTCTACAGCAATAAAATATGTTTAAAACAAATTAGGCAAAAGTATATTGTAAATATATCCACAAAAATCTTCGTTATACACGATTATGCCCATCTCAAAAAACAGACTATTCTGTAGATCAATGGTAAGACAGAACCGGCAGCAGTTTAAATTGCAGTCAGTTAAGGGTATTAAAAATTATAACATAAAAAGATATCGAAAAAAATATTTTTGTCTTAATGTTATATAAAATGAAATAAAAGTTAAATATTAAAAAAAATTCGAAGAAACTTTTGTTTTTTTTTAGTCAGGTTAAACATTTATACTGTTGGCCCCTCCCTTAATTTTTACAATAAGCTGCAATGATTACAAATAACCACACTTTACTTTTTACATTTGACACGCCTGTTTCGACAGTAATGTACTATAGTAATATAGATAAATAAAAATAAATAAACACAGAGTTCACAAGTAACAACAAACAAGATTCCACTCTCTTCCAGCAAATAAGATGCCAACACCACGTAAGATATACGCAAAAGCATACAACAACAATGATTTTTCTTTTAATCGCCAGCGGGGGTGACGCTCTAAGCCTGTCGGCTTAATTCACCCGCCAAAATTCACCTAAGGCCCGCAAGAAATTCGCCCAAATTGCAATCACAATTTATGAACTATTAGAAGGGCGGTTATGAAAGGGTTAAGCAATTATGTGCACAAGTGTGCCTCCGCCGGCGCTGGCCCGTAATAACCCCCTGCCGCCCGCATTATCATCGCGCGCCCCGGACCATGTTTCATACCAAATATTATTATATTTTTCATCAAAAGTGGGAGGGTTTGGCGGCGTGTTGGACTAATATATTATATATCATCCCTGCCTCGCCGGTCTAGCTGCTGTGTGGCGGATTTAGTTTCCGACTTGTGCCGGTTTAACGGTAGTTTAAATGGGTAATGTGGCTGAATTTCGGGGTTATCGCCTGTTTAAGTACCGTCATAGGCAGCGTAGGACAGTTTGTATGCGCGGAGATGGATATGTAAGAAATATACTAGACTATTCACTCTTATACAACTTACTTTAGTCATTTGATTTATCATTACATAATAATGTATTTCCTTTTGTCATTTTACATTTGAAGTTCGCTGGTTAATCAGCGACTATCTAGACCAGGCCCGTCCAACATACGGCCCCCGGGTAACGATGCGGCTCGCAAAGGCCCTGCATCCGGCCAGCGATCTAGATCTAGATATTGTGCAAATATCCAAAAAAAATATGCCTATGTACTAGTATTGCACCTCCCTAACATACTAGTATTATAGAGCCTGAATCAGCTTGTGCGTGTACTCACATGTAGATAAAAATTGGTTCGGCTGGCGCCCCAGTATCTAGACTAGCATCCCTGGTACCTATGAGAAATGTCTCGATGTTTCTATGAGTTGCTGATATAAATAATCGCAGTGGTCGCTGCAGAGTTAGTTCAAGTTTGAGCACAAAAGCGAAAAGGAAAAACAAATGCGATAACCAGCGTATACCTACGGACCATTATAGTGATAAATAACGGACTATTGAATATCTCTCTTGCGATTTGGCTTTGTTGTATTGCGGTTAAATGAAGTTTGCTGTCTTTTGAAGATATCTTCATTTTCTTCAATATCGAAAGCGGAGTACGTAACAGGTATGTCAAATTTACTTATGAAATTCTCACATACCAAGCGCACCCACCTACCCGTTTGATACCCACACAGTCAGATTGCATCACTGCAATTAGTTGGCCAGCGAAGGTTGTCAACGACGCAGATGAAAATTTTGGTTTTACTCGTGTTCAGTTGCGATAGTGTTAAATTTACCTTGTATTTCGTAAATCAATATTGGGTGAAGTTTATTGCAGTAAAAAGTGGTGAAATAAGGTAGGTAATATATATTTTTAAAATAGTCTTTTGTTGAGATTAGAAATAAAATTCTCGCCTTTAAAGTTTGTAAATTTTGTCTTATTTACCTAAGTGCATAGTTTAATGTTGAAGTTCTACATTTAATGGACTGTACTCCATGATTATCATTATATATGGCGTTGTGTGGTACCGTATTTGGTTATGGTATTGATGTTTTTCGAATTCTACGTGTTGAAAACTTTGATTTAAAATTTTCTTAACATGTTTATCAAAAGTTATGTGTGTACATAATTTCATTTTATTTTGTGGTTGTTGCAGAACAGCATGAGGAATTGCAGAAAAAGTTGAGGAGAGATTTATAGACTTCAAATCACAAATACCCAACATGAAAACATTTCAAAATCCATTTAATGCTGACATTGAAAGCGCCGAGTTAAACCTATAGTCGGAATTGATTGATATACAAGCAATTCTGTCCTAAAAACAACATATGATGGTTGCCTTCTGAACGGAATAATTTAATTTTACAAAAAGTATATTTACCGCAACCAATCCCAATCTTTACGAAATTAACTCTTCGACATATTTTCTTATTTGGTAGCACATACACTTGCGAACAGCTTTTTTCCCGCATGAAAGATAACAAGTCAAAAAAAAAGATCGTCTTTATCTTGATCACCCATCTTACAAGCATTCTGCGCATACCCACTACTAAAATATCAGCTGACATAGATGCACTGCGCAAGCAAAAAAAAGGCAGTCTTCTCATTAGTGCGATAAATTTTAAACCTGCTGTAAGGCTATCTTTTTTTAATAAATTATTCTTGTTGAAAAATGAAATTTACTGTTTTCTTTACATTTAAAGTTCACTATGCTATTGGCCCGCTACGGTTTCAAAAATAATATTCCTGGCCACACAATTTTGTTGGACACCTCTGATCTAGACCTACACCGCTAACAATATTTCACTTGTTATCGCACTATATAATATGGTGATCACTTCCAAATTAAAACATAATCGATTTATTAAAATATAATATGATGATCGCCTTCAAATTAAAACATAATTGACTTATTACAATTGACTGTTGTTTTATCTATATTTCATTTTTGTGTTTGTACTGTTTATTGTTTTATTTCTAATTCCCCGACCCAACTCATAACATAGATAAATTGTACTAGTAACAGACCATAACATAAAAAATAACCATATATGAACTAGAAGATCCCACGCTTTAATGTATCCAATTGCCAGCTGGAAAAGTCTACATTGGCTCAATAATAAAGCGTCAATATAATTTTTCAGCTTAATAAAAAACTTATTAACGATGCAAAGTTCACTTTTGCGAATCATTTGTAATTTCATAATGGATTTTGATTTCTCCAGGTGGGCACCCTTATGATCTTCAACACGAGGCGCGAGGACTCAGGCAACTACTCCTGCAGCCCCTCCAATCTGGATTCGGCTAGTGTCATGCTGCACGTCCTCAATGGTAGAATATTAATCAAAACACATAAATGAAATTAAAATATCTATCTGTTGTTTTCGAATTTTCATCTTATCAATACTTCTCGCGTTTGTATACTTGATTACTAAAAAAGTAATGTTAAAAACTAATGCTTATCTCTTTGTCCTTCAGTCCCAATGTACTGATTAAACTCGAACATTACTGAAGATATTTACACGGTTTGTAGAAAATTACATTAAGATTAACTCAATTTTTACTTCGTCATGATGTCTTAAACAGTTTCAAAGTTATGATGATGTTAGTATTGGATTCTGTGAAGTATGTTAACACACTTTGTCGTATCTACACGTGAGTATTACGTAGCTCTCTCCATATACCTATACAATCAGATATCGTTGTAATAATACAAACCTAGCTGTTATAAAACTTAGTTTATAAAGATTGCATCATACCCGAATTAAAGAAAAATGTTTGTACGATTTAATGGGTTAATTTTATTTTTATATCATAATGATCAATATTATTTCAACATTTTGAACTTTCATGTCTGTGATGTAATCTGTGATTTAACCTTGTTTGTTGTTAATCAATTCTGATGTTTTTTACTGAAATGAAATCGCAAATATAATAAAATCAACTTCATATTAAATAGTTTCTCTCTATGTAAAAATTTAATAACTGCGTGTGTTGATATATTTTCGAAAAATTTAATTAAATTTCTATTTTAAGTAAATTTAACGATTTTATAGGTACAACAAAATCACTCATTATTTTTACGTCAACTATAGATGAAAAGATTTAGACTGGTGTGTTTAAAATATATCTTACCTCATTGTTATTAATTTTTAATGTATTTATTGATTAAAATTTAATAAATATAGGGTAGTATTTTTATTCGAGAGTAGTCTCTTCAGGTAATTTATATCACCATCAATCTTTTTTGCAATTGGGCATCTAAAGATTTGAAAAATTGTCGTAACGGCTTGTCATTAAAAATTTATGATTGCGAAAAGATACTGTTTCTTACAACGTGACATTTACCCTATAATTTTAAAGATTCAATTATTTTATCATATTTTAAAAGTATTTTAATTCTTTTAATTCTCGAATGCTTGAAACGAACGGGCACTAAATGAAATCATTAAACTTTAGAGCGATATTTTTGTTACATGTATTATATAATTTAATAATTTATAATGTAATCGAGTTTTATGGTAGATTCAATATAATTTCAAAGATTTTTTTTTAATTTCCACCTAAATTATATCTGACCCAACATTAAGAATGTTTAATGAAGTTATAAAATCTAAAAATATAATAAGAATTACTCGGCAATTACAATAAATAATATTCGCCTATAACGTCCTCAGGCGAGCAGCCAGCAGCAATGCAGCACGGCAACGCGGCACGTGCCGCCCGTGCCGCCGTCTGGTGCGCGCTCGTGCCGCCCGCCCTTGTGCAGCCCGCGCGGCGCATCCTCGCCTTCGCCGCCTTCGCCCTCTTCCTATTGTACGTATATATTGACTGTTACATAACCTACTTAGTGAACGTTCCGTAATTACAACCAAAATATTTATTTGCATAAAAAAAATATTTGGAAATAAATTATAATGGCAGAGATACTGTATTTTCTGAGTGGAAGGTGAATATCGGCATAATAACATGAATTTTGTAAGTAGAGATTAAACTCCTATATTTATAAGTATTCAGTTTTGTCACTGCCTTAGTCTTCGATAATAATGAATAATTTTTAAATGTTATCTTTTCTCGGCTCCCGTATAGAATAGGCTAAAAACTTTATTATCTACAACGAAAACAACATTTTTAAATACCTCCCCTATAACTTATTTCACAAATTTCTCAATATTTACAAACGAAATTTATTCTTCAGCAAGAGACAAAGAACTGTTGTCAATAAAAATATAAATATGTTTTTTAAAAAACCATTCGTTTCACACCAATAATATATACAAATGGTATTATAACTGCTACTATAATTACTTAATTAAAACTGATATTATAATTTACGGACATGTAAATAATACCGTGCGAAGATATTTTTACACATTAAAATTGCACTTATCACTACTACCAAATATCGACAATAAATTGCTATTACATATACGTCCAAAAAATTAGTTTAACGAAATAATTTGCGTATTAGAACTTATTACTATATACAAACCATTACGTTGGTGTAAAGAGCATGGAAATATATTGTGATTACTAAGAAAACTATTCGATAAGGACTCGAAGCAAACTAACAAAATAAATTGTACACAAGAAAAGAATTAAATGCCTCCAAATATATCCGCGAGGGAAACAAGTACTTCACTTCGTTCACCTAACTACCTTTGATATTGGGAGATAACCTAATGATCCAGAAAATAGATTTACATTCTTGATCATTTTATTAATTTATCAATTTAATTTATAAGTCAAAATATAAAATATTATGTGCTAAACCGAGTTCTGGGTTTTTAGCTCTAATTCTAAGGATAGCGTAAATTTTGAGAATTATATTAAATGCTCCTCTAATGTTTAGCATTTCATTTCAGAATCGCTTGCCACGACGACGAGGATGGGAAATAAGTCACATTGCAGTAGTGGTTCCCGTCTCTGTAAATATTTTTTTAATAAATTATATTAGAATAATATGTAATAAACAATAAATATTCCAAAGTCATATGATGCAATATATAAATGATGAATCAACAGATAAAATGATGAATCAACCTACATGTGAGCTATATATGTACTGGATTAGCATTTGTATAAAAAAATTAGCTTTGTCATCGATCACGAGTGTTTGTGGGGAATGACTGACTGGCACGTTGCATGTAAGAGTTTCAGACATAAATATATTTTCTATTTGCCTCAAAAAATAACGGTAATCAATTTCGGTATATCATCAAACTATAAATAATATCAACTCATTTCAAATAAGTGACTGTAATATAATTATATTAGATTTCGTTTCTGAATAAACGTATATTAATTATTTTTTACGTACAAGCAAAAAATTATTAATTCAACATTTTTAAATTTTTGAGCATTTATATCATATTCAGGGTAAATTTATATTATATATTTAAAAACTCAATGAAATATTTACTAAATTAAATACTCAGCAGTCAGTCATTCTTTGTGTATGAATTCGTTCATTTGCAGTAAAAAATGTTGCTATAATCCATTCAAATGCATAAAGCTAATTAGCGCGACACATACCGAAATATACATGAAAAATAAAAGAATATCGAAAATTCTCAAGGAATTGATCAGTGCTACCAAAATTACTCTTTAGTCAAACCATATAGATAGAAATTAAAATATTATGCATTTTATGATCAGTATAATATCGAGAAGAACGATGCAACACGACACATTAATTTTAAACTAAAATCGATACCGAAATTGTATCGAAGTTAAAATATTCAGTATAAAGATATTATTTCCCATTTTAAGAAATACCCCACAGTATAATTACATTCATTCAAGTATTTGATATTGGTACGTGACTTGGTAAGCAACTATCTACGACGTGTCTAGAATTACGTTAAAGTACTTTATTTAATGCGTCAGTGTACTGACATCAATAAGTAAAACCAACCAATATTGCCTTTTCCGCCACACGAACGCAAACATATTTCGTAATTACCAACAGGAAATGATATTGATCAAATAAAGTAAATTGAGACCCTAGATTTTCTCAGGCCCACAATAACTATTTTATTTTTTTGGTAACCTTCGGAAAAACCATTAACTTGTGTATGGGTACACATTCACATTACGTGGAAAAAGATTTCGGGTTGGACCAAAATTGATTTTAGTTTCGGGCGCCTTAGACTCTATTATAAGATGTATTTCATTAATGTAATAAAATGAAGGCCTATGGAAAGGATAGACCTAAACTTTAAAGGATATACGGGGATAATGAAATTGATTAATCGTTTTCCTGGCAGGAAATTTGTTTGTTATATCAGTAAGTACTAACTCTCCAAAGAGTTTATTCAAAGGCGTTGGCAGCCTTTATTGAACATTGGGTCAGTTTATTGAAAATTTAATCTTCAAAAGAAAATATCTTAAATTATCTAGGAACATACTGCGCGGAATACTTCAGACGTGGTGAAAAAATATAAAAAAAATATTTAATACCCTTAATAAATTTTAATAAAAAATCTTATACCCATATCACGTTCTAATCAAATTTAAAATAATTTATAAAATTTTAACATTAAACAAACACAAAAGGCGATAATATTTCCAGCGTATTCTATTTTTCTGTTTATTCAATATTCGATTCTAATTTTATTAATTCAGAAATCAGTTTACAAAATAAGTTGATTAAGTCTTTTACATAAAAATTGCCTGTAAAAAAATTATTGTTTGATTATAAACTACTGTAAAGAGACATCGGATATGCGATATAATTTCTTATAAGAACATCAAGTAATCTAATGTAATTAAGCATCCAAATCCATCCAATAATAACCGCGTGAATCATTGAAAGTACGCACTTTCTGCAATGAAATTTTAATAAAATTTACATTTGTGAAAAGAATTGAAATTGGTAAGTAATGCACGATTGATTTATTAAGCTGAAAGAATTTCAAAATGAATTTTTGAAAGTTTCATTCTTGCTCACTTTTATAGGTCTACGATATTTACCACATGAATAATATTGAAAAAAAAACAATAAAAGTAAAATTCACACAATTTGGAGAGAACTCCAAAATATACGTATATTTATTTTTTTCCAACATGGTTCAACCAAAAATGGTCAAAAAATGAAGATCAATATAATTTTGTTTAAGTTACTAAGAAATCACAAAATTTCAAATAGCACTTTTCATTTTGGCGCAATGTGAAATTATAGAAATTACAAAATGTACCATAATTTTTATTAAGAACTTACGGCGCCATTCTTGGTCATCTTCACTTTAGGCATATGCAGAGATGCATGTAGTTTTATGTTGTGTACATGTTCATGAGTAGGTACGTAATTGGAAACCATTTTTGCATCTCATTCGTCTTACAGCCTTAAATATTAAGAAAATTACACTATAATTTACCAGCAATACAAAACCGTATAAAAATATGTTTTGAAAATAGGGCCATTAAATACTTTCGCAATTTCCTCGTCTCAGTGTAACTGCTCGCCCGTCGTAAAACGGGCAAATGTTTGAATTCATCATTATCGTTTGTATCTTTGAATGGCTTTAATTACATATTTTAACTGTCGCATCAGCTCATTAATGTGTTTACGTAGAGTCATTAGGTTTTATCTCTGTTTCGTATATTTTTATCGCTGCCACTGGCGCTCAATGGACTTATTTACTAACGTTTATTACGAAATGTACTACTGGGATATAAATAGCTGCCATCTTCTTTCGGCATATTGTAAAAGCTTTTAGGTTAAGAATATTTAATAAACTGCTATCGCTGTTTGTGATGTGAATACATGAATTTAAATTTGAATAAAATCATAATTTCGTGTGGTTTGCTTTTACGGAAAAGACACAATTTTGGATAATTTTCGCTGCTCGACACACATTTTATATCTGAATACGGGGCTAAGTGACTGTCGGTCGCACGGTCCTAATTTTTAATTTACGACCTACAGATTAATCGAAAAGCCGCCTCATTAAAATTAAATGTACAAATACATTTTCCATGCGAGTGAAGATGGGCTCATATATAAATACTCTTCATTCTAACTACTTCTACTTTATATTCATGTGGGGAAATCACAATCGATATTTTTCTTCGGAAAAAACTGCACAACAAAATTCAGTCCGATTTATTTAAATATTGAGACACTGACTATTAATTTAGTAACATTCGTCTACATCAGTAAAATGGTGGGTTTGATTTGAATATTTTGTTTTAATCGAATTGCCAGAAATTCTATTACCAGAATTTTTTTGGTTTAGAAAGTGACAGATTTCATTTGTGCAAACTTCGTAATTCAGGCTGGCACATTGATTTAGAATATTAAATTTGATTATCATTTAATGGAAAAAAATCGAAAACCGTACTCCCTGTAAACCTAGAATGAGCTGTACAATTTTTCTGAAATACAGTTTTAAATTTATTTATTATGAAATTTATTATGAGTGCATTTCATTGAACATGAAAATAAAGTCATAAAGTTCGTATGTATTTTAAGTGTACTATACATGCAATTGTCATTAGAAATGTCCAAATAAACTTAAATATCGAGATCCGTTCTTCTTATGTAAATGCATTTAAAATAAATTGTTGTACCTAATATTCTAATTTAACATGCGACAATTCTGTGTGCGCTTTCAGAGAATAAAAAGTCGTGACAAATAATTTAGATGGAAACTAACAACCAATTTTAGTATTGGCCTTGTATTGTTGCGGAAAAATATTTGAAATAGGAAAAATTAGATAAAATATTTTTAATTCTATTTAATATTTAATACTAAAATTTGTACATATTAGGAAATAAAATGTAATATGAAAATTTAAATAAAGTTTAATGAACTCCAAAGACGCCTATCGTCGAATGAGTTACATCTCCGAGGGGTTTCTTGTAAATGTGCGTTTTCTTAACATGCCCACTATGATATTGATGACATAATAATATCGTATGTATAATTAATTATATATTAATAATAGTAAAGTTTATGTAAAAAGTGTAAAAGTTAATTTATCTATTATTAAACTGTATATATTATACTAATGACTATTATAAATATTGATTCGTTAATACGATTAATGTTGCAAGTAAATAAATATAATTAAAATGTTTCTTCGTCTTTAAATATGAATAGATAAATAATATTATAATTGACTACAAGTGTTTATAAATATTATATAGGTACATACAATTTAATTGTTCTAAACGGAAGAGCGTAAGGTAATAATTACAAATGTATAAAACAAAATAAATTATGAAACACTTTGAACTCAGTCGTATTGAATAAAATAAATTATTTAGTGAAATGGATATTAATTTATTTTTCACCGTTATTTGTCAAATTAAATGGCCACAATGAAGTGTTACTTCAAAATTATGGATAAACTTTATGATAATTTACCAAAATACATTATAACGGTTCAGATTTTACCAAATGTCAGTACCTTTCTTTACAAAGAATTTTTACTACTGTGAAAATGATTCTTTCTTCATCGCATATTTGTGATGCAATATATGAGTTTAAACACTCATTTGACATACTTTAAACATACTAGACCGCAAGAATAATATAAATCCATAATTATGAATAGTGTGAACAATCTCTATATATTCATGTTGGAAATGAAAGTGTTCCGCATTACTGCATAAAAAATCAATATATGCATTAACATATATATGAAGACATATTAATCGTTATATTAATTATGTTATTATTAAGTTTTTATTATAATTATTTAATCATTCGCTTATATATAAATTAAGCAATTATTATTTGTTACTAATTTAAAAAAAGTTGCGCGTAATTTTATTAATTTCGTTGCAAAATATACTGAAGAACGATGTTTCTATTAGTCCATATAACTATTCTATAGTTTATGTAATTGTACTACTTGTAATTCAAAACCCTAAAAGGTAACAATTGGTAACAACTGTTATCACAAATGAGATCTTTGAACGTGTTTTGGTGCACATCATCATTAAACGATTTATTTTTTGACACAACTCAGCTTCAAAAGTTTTGATTCTGACAAAGAAGAAATAATTCGTCGTTATTTAATTTTGTTAGATACTTGTCCCTAATAAGGTTTTCACGGTTTCGAAACTCCATCGAAATTGCTTTTTTTAAAAATTCACAAACATATTTACACATTTCTCCTAAAGTCCAGCTAAAGGTTATACTTTTTTCAATCACTTAAATTCTAAATATGTCTCATCATAATCTTTAGTACTCTAATAGAACCCTTATTCTGTCCCTCTGAGTTACAGTGATAAATTTATAAATTCATATTATTATAGTAATTTTCCTAAACGAAGGATTAATTTAAACTTGAAATATTGTAAAGAATACATCAAATTATTCTCAAGGCTAATTTTAGAAATTATATAATTTAGAAAATGAAAATCGAGCGAGGTAATTTAATTTTAACTTCTCTTCGAAAATAACTCGGGGAATTGACAACTTTATTACCGTTAGGAAACTTTACACCAACACGTAAAATACATAGTTTTCTAAATTAATTCGCCTCAATTTAACTCCTTAACTTGTAATTTTGAATATGATTTGAAATTTATTACTATTTTTGTCACGTAGTTAGGTCTGGATAACTCCTTTCAATTATTCAATGATTAAATTTAAACTGAATGCGCAAAAAAATTAAAACATAAGTTTATTAATTTTATCTAAGTCCAAGTATTACAAAGGAGAGATTTTGTTGGGGAATTTTGGTACATAACGCGACAAATCTTATATACAAAGATACAAAGTGTTTTAAAATGTGAAAAATTGTTAAGTATAAATAAGTACATACGTTTAATTATCAGGTAAAACATCGATGAAGCTACCATGTGACTAAGTAAATTAAGTGATATTCTCTGAAATACTGAATATAAGTAAACTAAAGGTCAACAGAGAAAACTATCCTAGAGCTTATTTTTCTTTTAAGGAATCGTTTAATTTGGTTAATTAATTATCTTTTATATATATATATATATATATATATATATATATATATATATATATATATAATTCAATCAAATATAAAATTTGATGACAAATTAAGGAATATAACGAGAATTAAAAACTTGACCTTTTTTCCACTTAAACTGATTTATTTTATTATTGTTGAAATCTATTGGTTTAAAAAAATGAGGAATATATCTAAGGTATTTTATTATTGTAAGGTTATTACATTAAAATTTGTTTAAATTGTCGTAAATTAAAAATAATTCATGTACAGAGATATGTATTAATTTAAACATAATAAATTATGAAAGAAAAATAAATTGTTTCATTACCATTTATATGATATTCCTGAATCAATATTATCCCTCCCAAAAATAAAATAATATGGCATATAACAATTTCATTCTATCTGAATCATCATCGGAGGGAGTAGAAATGGACTCAATCGATCATGTAGAAATATGTAAAGGTTAGTGAATTATGCTACAATCAGCTAAATATAGTTCGTTTATCCCACTGAGACTGTCATTAAGGAAAATTACACAACATTATGAGGCTTGTTAGTGCCCTTTTAATGGTATTGTTTGAAAAATGTTATATAAAATTTGCTACCTTATACCATCACCTGATATTTCACATAAAACTTACATCATTGGCCTAACATTCATAACGGCTATACATCAAAATATTATAAACTGTCCGATCCAAAATTGTAATTAGAGGTACATTAAATAAATATATTAACCATGAGTAGAACTCGCATTATGAGGATTCTGTACATTTTTATAAAATTTACATCTTTGGGGCCACATAATATTTATTTTAAATTATTAACTAACATATTAATGTTATGGAACCGATTTTTGGGGGAGGACCACGCTGTTACTAGAACAGCGTGGATCTAAAATAACAATCTTGATGGTCCTTTAAAATAGATATTTCTTTCGGGCTGAAAAACTAAACATTATATGTTAATTTCAAGCATTTATCTTATTTTGTTTGGAAATTAGGAGTCTTTGACAGAAACGCAAGCCAACGGGAAGACATATGACGTTGTCACTCGAACCCATGAGACGTGGAAATAAAAAATGGGTTATTTTTTACACAGAACATCTTTAAATTAGTTTTAAATGAAAGCTCTACAAAGTGCTAATAAAATTTCATTATTTTAATAGACATATATATATATATATATATATATATATATATATATATATATATATATATATATATATATATATATATAACACCAACACACGCGCGCGCGTGCACAATGTGCAGTGTGACATTACACAAAAGACAAACTTGAAAGAACAGTTTTCTTACAACAACAATAAGAGTGATCACAATGTATGAATTTGATCTTTCAGTATTAATTAAAAAAATTGACATTTAATGGAATACACAATTATCCTTTCGACTCTCGCTTACAATAAAATATTGTCACAAGCAATATTTAGTTAACAGACACGTTACACTCATATGAAAAGATAAACAAATATGGCCTTAATTAACGCCACGCGTGAAATCGATGTACAATCAAAGATTGAATTGAAATTATTTACTTTTGCGAGTTATTTTTAAAGTGCTAACGGTCTGTAATTTCAACATAAAACCAATGACTCATTAAATTACCAATATATTCAAATAATATGCGAACCCTTTACGCGTGCTTTATTCAATACTGAAATATTTCAATAAAAATTTATGAATTTTTCATCTATATTCGTCGTAAATTATATCCATAACGAAATAATATAGTGGCATCTAGTCGTCTCCCCGGGTTACCCTTAAATACTTTACAAGGACTAAAAAATATATGTAAAATATATATTTATGATAAATACCTGCATTTTTGCTATATGTTATTACGGAACGATAAAATTTGTATGAATATATGACTCAAAATAAATTGAAATTAAAGGTGAATCACTTTTCACTCTGTCAAATTACTCGTGTAGCAGTTACACGAGATTCATAAAGATTAAAACAGCAGGTATTTTAATCTTTTTGCAACAATGCGAGTAATATGACAGAGTGAAACTTAATTGATAAAAAACTCCTTGATAATAATCCAAGGCTGTTGTAAAAGTAATATGTTATTTACGTATACCGTAAGTTTATAATTTGTGTATTGTTGTTAAAAATTCGTCATTTAATAACGAAGTAACTATTAAATTTAGTAATTAGTTCATTTGTCATGACTAACAGGCTACACGAGAGCAAAAAGGAGAAGGGTATGAGAGATATCTCAGTATATATACTAATGCCGTTGATGTGCCAAGAAAATGCCTATAAAGATATTAATATTTAATACTTTTATTACATCGAATAATATAAAGAGAAGAACAATGAAGATACCGGTCAAGTGGGACTTTTATACGCGTGCTGTGTAAAATCGAACTTGACCTATCTCCACATTAATACTCGATATTGCTATAAGATTACATACATAATGTTACTGTAAGATTATAACAATAAAATGTGATTAATACGTTTTATATCGTTTTGCTCTTTATGTTACATCTCTTGAACTGAATAGCTATTATTGTTTGGCATTTTTCTTTCTGTAAGTACTGAAATCATAACGTACATATGTCATACTTTACATTAGCAGAACTGGAGTATAATGCTACAAATTGTGTTGTGAGGAATCTTTAAACTGATTTTAGCTCTCACATTTATTTTAATTTTGCAATAGTCAGCAAATTTAAACGAATGTTTGTCAAATACCTAATGTTACAGAACAATCAATTATTTTTAATGTAGAGGAAGTTAACAGTACTATAGAATAAAGAAAAATTATGTCTGTACATTTATTTATAAAGTCTAGCGCCAAATCGCTGCGCCGATTTGAATGACATTGGGCATTTACTGTTTTAAAATCCTTGCTATACAAAAAATAAAAAAATAAGACGTATATAAAAGCTATTATTTTAAATTTCTCAGTTTTGCAAGTCAAAAGCAAGTCTTAATAAGTAAATTATAGTCCAGCCATCTAGTAATGTTCATAGTAATTCAAGAAATATGTAAACGGTTCAAACTTTTCTTATTTTATATTATTTGGTGCTTAAAAATAATTTTCGGAAAAGGGCGAGAGGAATGCGCGCTTGCCAAACCGCCATTTTAAAGAACGCAAATTATTCTTTACCTATATTTTGTAGAAATTTGTTTTCTCTATAATTGTTACATAATACATTTATTCATGCATTCGATATTTAGAAAATAACAGCGTTTTAAAGTTTTCAAAAAACTATATAAATCAGGACCAAATAATCCGAGCACTAAAATAGTTTATTATTCACCGTTGCTTATGCAAGAAGTTTAGTACGAAAATAAATCAAATTTTGGCTTTATAGAATCAAATTTTGACTTGCTAGAATCATGAGACCATTTTTTAAATTATGGATCAAAATTAACGTCATCATTTTTGGGGCTTGGCGGGGTAATAAAGTCATAATTTTAATATTTTCCCATTGCTTTCACGTTTTAAATTTAAGCAGGATGTCAAATTTTCCATTTTCTAGAAGTATAAATCTTGTTTTACCTAAAGAAATCTGCACTCCCAACTTCGAGGGATTGGAGGAAGAAAATCACAGATCTCTTTCTCTTGACCTAGAAGGACGGGATTTACCTTAAACGTTTTTATAAACTTCTGTGAATAAGTGGGAAAATCAGCTTATTTTGTGCATTGATAATAATACACGTAGCAGAACTATAAAAATTAAATTAATACATTAGATAAGCTTAAATTGAGACCAGAGCTCTTTTTCAAAAATATCCAGGTTTCAAAAATACGCCGAATTGCTTTCAGAAACGCTTACGGAAAAGATCAACTTGGTATGGCCACTGCCGTGTTTAATATATTAATATAGAAATTTGTTGATGATAGAAAGGCGAATCCTACAATGTCTTTTGTGAAAATACATTTTGTTCGAAAAGTCTCCAGGTGTTATTCATATACGTCTCATTATTAAATGTTCTGATTAATTTAACTAAAGAGTATTTGTTTTTCTTGTAATCTTGACCCTTTACGAAATATAACATTAGTTTGAGCTTGCACTGATTGCATTTTACAAAATAATATCGAAAGAGCATCAAAAATGTAATGTAAGTTAGAAGTCAGCTCAATTATTTGGAGAACTTTTTCCAGACACCAATTGGAGTCCGATGGTTTCAAATTTCCGAAAGATATTTCTTCAATATTTCATACGATACAGTATGGTTACATCGTTTTCCTATTCGCTATCGATTTTTCCTGAACATGCTGGATTTCATCATTTCGAAATTTTCTAGAACTTTTTACAATAAATTATCTCCATTTAAATTATGTGGGCCGAATTATATTGGTATTCTCCCTGATATTAGTATTCAATTTTGTTGATCTTAGTCGCAACAAAGTTTGATTTATCTATGACTAGTAAAATAATTCTTGAAATATGTTTTCATTGTGTATCATGGAATTGGCGAATTTTAATTGGCGAATCTTACACCTAAGTTCACATTTGTAATGTTTCTTTAAACGTACAACTCAGTCGCTATAACATCTCAGTCGCTATAACCTATGTTATCATATATGAATGCGGTACATAGTTACAATATATTTGAGTAAAATTTTCATTAAATTTCGTCGGCAAATCGATTGGACGTGCATGTTGTTTTAAACTCAGTACGTAGGAAAACTGATGCTCTTGTGTGGTTATATAAATATTTAATTTTCTTTTAAATATGTATGTCACTTATAAATACTTCTGACGTATTAATTTTTTTTTACCACAGACTTTTACTAAAACTTAATTATTTTTTTTATCTACTAATTCGAACAAACTTAACTGAAATTACTGAGAATTCACAAATGTGAAAAACATATCTTTCACAGCTCACGTCAGGTTTATAAACAAAATAAAACTGACATAAGATATTCTTGTCGGCAATAAAATGCCAAATATTGGAGTAAGCCGATATTCTTGACGGCAATAAAATGCCAAATGTTCGAGCAAGCTGATATTCTTGTCGGCAATAAAATGCCAAATGTTCGAGTAAGCCGATATTCTTGTCGGCAATAAAATGCCAAATGTTCGAGTAAGCCGATATTCTTGTCGGCAATAAAATGCCAAATGTTCGAGCAAGCTGATATTCTTGTCGGCGACATGATGCCAAATTTTCGTAACAATTTAGCTATTATTTTAAGAGATGTGTTTAAATTCATGTTTTTAACATTACATAGTTTTTAAGTTCCTTGCTATTGAATTTTGAGTCGTCTCTCATTTTCGTTCAAGGTGGTGATCTAAAAACACTTCCCCAGGCACTATTGTTTCTTACTAACCTTAATTTAGTTATGTCTGCGTTTAAAACAAAGGAAATTTATTTTATCTATGTGATTTAAAATTTCATCGCAAGCAGGTTGCCAACTTATAAAAATGCAAAATGTTTCGTAAAATATCCAAATTAGTCTAGTTAAATAAGTTTGAACCTTACTTCGGACTAAATTTTATCAAATCTACCCGTCGGCAAATTGTTCGGAGCCAAGACAAAGAAGATTTGTTGAAATCGTTGTCTCGATATAATAGAGTATATCTGACGTAATTTAACGTGAAATATTTAGTTAACCGCAAGACTAGTCGCCGAGGGCGGCCAACTTTATAAAACTCTCCTTTGAGATGGACGGAGGTTCCGGCTTGTCATTCGCCCTCTTGAATTCAAACTTGTGTTTTTGCCATGGCCACATCATTGGCGGAATAAATAGATTAAGTTTTTACACTGGCTGTCAAAATATAAGTTAGACTTACCTAGTGTCATTTTAAAGACTTAATTCTAGCTAATATTATAAAAGTGACTTTGTTTGTTTATCTCATTTTTACAGATCGACTTTTCAATCGGTTTTTGTAAAATTCATACAAGGAATTTTGTCACTGATCGCGGATATTTCTATCGCAGAACAAAACTATGTTCGGTAGTTAAAAAACACCCCACGAAGAGCGTAGTTTTTTCATATATATATATATATATATATATATATATGTATATATATATATATATATATCAGAAAGACGACTAAAAACATAAAATGGAACATTTTTGAAAAAAAAATTATTATTGTATTGTTGTGTTAATTAGTGCACTTTCCCACGGAAAAAGTATTTACATTTTGTTAACATACATACACAAGGTTATGACTACATTCAGTAAATATTAATCCGAAGTAAATTTCGTGTTAAATTTGAGATTTCTTCTAAAGGCTTGCAGAACTAGTTTCAGCCAGACTTTCAGGCTAGTGCTACCGAAAAAGTTGACATGCCACCGCCAGTAACATTATGGCATTGGCTACGGTTTTTGTTATTACTTGTAGCTTGTTTTACATCCAGTTTTAGGCATATTTTATCGCTAGTGGAGTTATAAACTTAATTACATAAATTTTAAATGAGTGTGTGAAGGATGAAATAATCCGCAGTGTAATTAAATATATTACATAATTTCTAACATCTCATTAATTATAGGATTGGAATTCACTATATAACTTGTCGATCTCAATCTGTCTTTCTGAGGTGTAATTTCAAAAATATAATTATACCACTTAATCCAAGTTTGAAATATACGAATATGTATGTGCATGTGGTTTAAACCATCGATTTTATGACTCTGATATGTTTACAGATTTTAAAGAATGTTCGATGGTTGCTGATAAAAATTCATGAATATAACATTAAAATTATGAAACAGATAACATTTTAAAGATATAGGTAATAAAATATAAATATACATTTTTAAATGAAAACATAATTTTTCCAGTTCACCGAGCATAAAAAAGTATTAAAATGTGTTTAATTTCGTAGCTTTGTTTTAAGTTAATATACTGTCTATAGCCATCCTGACTGGCAATTTTTATGTTTTTGCCACTTTCCTTCTAAAAAATTATTTGTAAAATTATTTCATTTTAATAAACAAAAAAAGATTTTCGGTACCGGACTACTTTTATAATAGCACCGAATACTTTCTACTTTAGACGATAATTTACAAGTTTTCGTAAGATTATATGTGTATTAAACGTAATACTAATAGGGCATTGTCAGGTAATATATACTATTAGATTTGGTGTCGACATGAAAGAAATGTAACTGGAAACAATCACCAACCTAACCTAACCTAGGATAGAACGAGTGTTTTCTTTTTACCAAATGTTTACCAGGTTGCAAAGGTTTAAATTTAACATTTAGACAAAAGCGGCAATATGAAGTTCTGACATCATACAGTGTGTAGTGCGACCGAGTGAATGAGATATATCGGTGTGTGTGTATATATATATATATATATATATATATATATATATATATATATATATATATATATATATATATATATGTATATATATATATATATATATATATATATGTATATGATCTTCCAGTCTTAGACCCACACTAATTAAATTTCCAATTACAATAGAAATTATAGAGCTCTATTTAATATTTTCCATTTTAAGCCATTTTGCGCAATACCTCCCACTTTCTAAATTTGTTTTTTTAAAAAGTGAGAATTAAATCGTTGAAAATTCAAGTCCGATAGAGATTTATTTCTATGTTAGATTTACATCATTTATGTTTCAAAGTACGAAACCAGGAGAGGATTTGCAAACGGAGAGTAAAGGAATTTAAAAAGAAGTCAGGAATTTCACTGAGTTATAGACACTGTAACACAAAATAGAGAAAGAAAAAAGTACACCAAGCAATGAAAATATTATTACACAAAGAAAGTATGATGAGTACACACATTGTGTTCATAATTATATGTCATATTAATTTAGCTGCATATCCATGTACCTAATAATATAAATATAACCTATATTATTTAACTAGATAGAGATTGATAACAACCTATTAACGTATTTACTTGTTTTTTTTATTTATTTAATTGGGTACGTTTACAGAAACACAAGAATTGTTGATTTATAGATTTTGGAACGATGAGAGGGCTAATTTTATAATACACACAATATTTATGAATTTTGTGACATATGATGACAACACATTTGAAGAATTTTTTCCATTGTGGGTGCTGTGAACAATACCGAAACAATTTTATTCGAGTAGTAGTATTGTAACAAAATTGAATTAACTTTCAAATTTTCGAATAATAAATATTGTAATAAAAATCGCATAGCGTATTTTTTGTATATTTCTTTTTAACACAGGGTACTAAATCTTTCCAAGTCTGAATTGAAAAGAATGGCATTAGTGAATTTCATCACCTGAGCAAAAAATAGGACCAATTTTTGGTGTAAGAAAAGAAAAACATGATTAATCTCATGAAGCAAATTGACTTCTTTCGAAACAATTAGGCTATTTTGTAACTTAATTCATGTATTAGATTACAAACACATATATTGCAAATATTAGTTTTGATTACACCTGCATATAGTATGAATATAAGTTTAGATTACGCCTGCATGCATTATAAATACTAGCTGGAGTATCCAGGTTCGTTCAGGGAGTTAATATGAGATTATGTGGTAGTTGAAATAAGGGGATAAACTTTAAAATACAAGAGGTAAAATTTTTTGATTGAAAACATATTGTATTTATAATACTGGTATATAAACATTTCACACTGTGTTATCCGGGTATATATTTGCCAATTTTTCGAATTTCCTACTTCGAGAACAAACTACGTCTAAATGACCGTGAGAAAAGCAATACTCTTTAAGGTTGATGCCGCAATGTTTTAAAGTTTGTCCTTGAGACTTGTTAATTGTAAATGTATAGGCTAATTTGATTAGAAATTGCAGTCTTTTAAATTTAATTAGAAATTGCAATATTTTAAATTGATATATACTGTGTGCTCTTTGTCCTTTCCAGTCATCAGTTCGGCTTCGACGATGTTATTCTACAGCTATTTAACGATCATCCTTTTTCCATTACATAATTTTGGTGAGTTGAGATTTCAGAGTAGTATGATTGGAGATTCAATTTTCAGTCGAAGGCAGTGTAATGGCATTCCTGGTACTTGCAAACAGTATAAAAATTATGTCAGGAAGTTGACACTTTCTTCAACGTTTACCATAGTGTCGATAGATTTGTATATTTTACTTCACCGGCAATTTTCTTTTGAAAATTAAAGTGATATTGCCGACAATAGTTGTCAAAATTCCCCTCTGAAATAGCCAACTCTAGATTGATGTAGTTGTGAACAATGTTTGGATAAATTTGGTCGATGAGTTCGTTCTCGGTAGTGGTTATGTTGCAGAAAGCACTGTAGAGTTCAATGAGACCGATCGTCTTGTCAGTAGGATATGTGCCTTCCCTATTTGTAAAAGTTTTTGAACAAAATATGTTGTCGTTTCGTCTTTCAATGGTTCAACTCTCATGTTTTTTGTTAGTCGCAGTATTTGTATGTGTGGCCAGAGATATGATTTCTTTAAGCATGCATTGATTTCATCTGCTGGTGCTGACTTGGAGATAACTGGAAATTTTTGTCGAAAATCTCCTAAAAGTATGGGTAGAGCTCCTCCCATCACTTTAGAGTTTCCTCTCAAGTCTTGTAATGTTCTGTCCATGCCTTCGAGTGAGTTTTAATGTGCCATTGGGCATTCGTCCCAGAAGACAATTTTAGTTTGTTTTAAAAGTTCACTCCGACCAGATGCTCTTAAGATTTTAGATACTGGGAATTGTTATTCGGTTATATTCAACTGTAGTTGTAGGGCGGAATGAGTGGTACATCCTCCTTCCATAAGTAATGCCGGATGATGCCAGTTTAAGTGCAATGTGTCGTTTAGTACGTATTTCTGCTAGCAATATATTTATTAGAAACGTTTTCCAAATGTCGCCTGGTGCGTTCAAGTAAACAATTCCGCCAGTGTTGTTGTTGATTCGGTCTATGATAATGTTTTAATTATTTTTTCATTGTCATTGATGAGTGGTTTGTTGTGAGTAACGTTTTGAAGTAGTTCGTCGATGTTATAGCTTTTTTCCTTTGTAATTTAGAAGTTTAACACACCAAAAGTATTTTGTCGTGATGCTGGCATCCCAAGTTGTTCTAAGGTCTGGTTTTTTATTGCTAAACATTTTTCATCTAGGCGAATGAGTGTTTTATTGCAGATGTTGTCGTTGAATTCGATGGCCAGTTCTGAATGAGCTTTTCGTATTTGGTACAGTATGTAATCACTCATACTCTCTTTGAAGGAATCTCGTAGCTGTTTTGGATTCGATGGGATACATGTTGTTAGTATTATGGCGAACAAGCCTCTAATGTGTTCAGCTGAGGCTGTGAGTGTGGATTATTGTAGTGTTAATTTCTGGTGGTTATCGTTTTCCAGTAGACCTAAGTTTTGGCATGCTCGTCTGTACATCTGGCATAGGTAACGGTCAACAGTCTTGAGATCTGTGAAACTTTTCGGTCCCCGTATTTCGTGTAGCAATATCCGGAGATAGAAACATTCGGCGTTGTTCGAACGTACGGTGTATACTCGGTCTAGTGCGTTAGTTTTCATGATTCCTCAGTGATCCTCTTCTGAAATTTCTTGTTTTCGTCATTGAAAGATTTCTCTTGTTATGTTCCCATATAATAGGTAGAGACGTCGACATATAGTAATGTTTTCGCGAAGGGATCCATTTGGGAAGTTGAAAAAAGCCTGTAATGTTTTGTTCTTAGGTGGTTCGCTTGCAATTTTTCTGGCGGTGTCCTTTGTGAAGTAAACCCTCTGTCCATTTTTCAAATGTACTGCTAGATGTTGCACAGTTGATTCGTGTTCGTGTATGGGAAAATCAAAAATCCGCTACTCTGCTTCTTTACAGTATGTAACGTCCAATTTGATACATGAGGATCTCATCGTTTCTGTTTTGTTGTTCGACGTCTTTGGTTATGTTACTTTCTTTGTTTACATACTTACAGTCATATTTAATGGATTTCATTGAATTGCAGTATTCAACGTTTATATGTACTTGGAATATTTTGTAAAAGTAGTGGGTTATATGGTCCTACCCATTGTTTATCTGTTTCCAGTTCGACCGTACCTCGTATTCGTATTTTTACTGTGAAGTCACCTCTTTAGAGTGATCGTCTTCTGCATTTAAGATAGCCATCATCTTCGGTTTATGTGTTGTCCAAGTATGGCTTTGGGTATTTTTTTGTTTATTTTCCATCACTCATACATGATGAATTGGGGTTTAATAGCCCGCATGGTCCGTAAATCATGTTTTTCACAACTATGTCGTACAGCTCCGAATCTTCTTGTGGACTGACAAATTCAACTTGGATGATTTTGTTGATATCCGTGATATGAATTCTGTTGTGTAGCCATATGAGGTTGTGTGAGTGAGGCAGTCCTCGTTTTTGCCATTCAATTCTGTACATCCTTCATCTAACGATTCAAAAGATATGATATTTTGTGATGACTTCAATAAATCTCATTTGTTTTTGTCGGAAAACTCGGGCTATTATGTCTTGTCGATTCATGGGGGATTTGTCCGTATCTTAGTTGTTTTTTGATTTCTGGCCACGATAAGTTGCATGTGAATGTTATGAAAATATCAGATTATTCACATTATCATACGCATTTCATAGCATCATGAGTGTATTCCTGCATATTTCTTGGACTTTCTATATAAGATGAGGGTAAGATTACTATTGTTCCAATGTCGTCAATGTTTTCGTCATTTATGATCGCATCTCGAAGGTGTATGTATTCTTCTGTGCGTAGTTTCTTCTGATTCAGTCTTGAGTAAAGCATCCGTTCCGTTTCTATTTTTGCATATATATCTACCAGGAATTATTGGAACAAACGGTGAGTGTTCACAACGTGATTTTATGTTTCATTATCTCTGATCACGAAGCATCCTTGGAAGCAATTTTTTTGTTTGTTTCTACGCTTGGGTCAGGTTGGATTTGTTTCACATTAAAATGGTATCCGTCCTCTCCGTGCAGAAATATTAATGGATATTGAAGGGCATCATATGAACGGTGTGTCTCTGCAATGCGTTGTAGTGCTTCTTTTCTTCATTGCACAATTATGTCACGGCTTGTGTTTACATTATCCTCAATTACGAATAGCGACTTCGTCTATCTGAGATGTATTAAATCGACTTCGTGTTTTTCAGACGGTCTCTTGTTGGCTCGAATTATAACTTTATAGTCATCAGAAATCTTCGGTGTATTGCTGTTTTGAATATGTGAATAAGTTGATTGTATTTGTGTAAGATCCTCTGTACATCCTGAATTATTTTTCATCTCAGTTCACTGATGTTTGTGTATCGTTGATCAATTTCTATTTGTTCATTTCTGATGAGATACACTTGTAGAAATTTATAGCCTTCGTTGTGTAGTGGTAGTAATGAACCCATTTCGTGATAGAATAGTCCTTGGATGGAGAAATATATTCGATTTCAATTATGTTAGTGTCGATCGAAGTGACACCGAAGAAAGTTATTTGGTAGCAGGTGTTGTACGCTTTTATATTTTGAAGAAAGTGTTTTGATTCTGGAGTTTTCCCGTGCATATAATGTAGAAATTCCTGCCGAATTCCTGATGAATTTTTCCATTCATGCAACAGATTCCTGGTGGTTCTCTATTGATTTTTTTTGCATTGCAAAATTGCTAGACGTTTGTTATGTTCTTTCGCCCGGTCGTAGTGGAATGCTTCATTTGTTAGGTTGTACTGTTCACTTACACTCGTCCGTGCTTGCATGGGTTGATATTTTCATGGGTGGCTTGCGTTCGCACTCTTTTATTGTAAGATTGTATTGCAATTCTTGATTCTTCAATTCGTTCATTTCGTTGTTCTTCGATTTTTATGCTTCGCACGGTGCTCATTTTCGTTCGTTGGCAATGTAAACGTGTTTCTTTTTTCGTTGTTTTTTTTCGCCGTTTTGCTTCAGAACTGGCAAAATTTCCTCCTCTTTTACGTTTGGGCATTGTGTAAAATATAAATCAAATCAACTATTTATTAAAAAATACACTAAGTACATTTTAAACACTTTTCACACTTTTTTCAATTTATATTCAGTCACTGTTTCACTTTGATTAAACACACTCCCTGTTTGTTTTTATTCACTCATTGCACTTTACTGAAAAGAAACTGACGTTCGAAGCCACGACGGATCTTATTTTATATACCCCTACCAATAGGTAGCCCCACTTATACAAAAAAGACTTCGAATAGTCCACAATGTTCCAGAACATTCCACAACATTCGAGAGTGTTCTGGAATGTTTCACAATGATCTGGGATATTTCAGGATGTCCCCGATCCTTCCAGACTATTCTCAAACATTTCAGAATGTTCCGGAATATTCTGGAATATTGTGGAATGCTCTCGAATTTTATCGTATGCCTGGATTGTTCTAAAAATTTCTAGAATGCGAAACTTCCAGCCCTTTGGCACGCCCACATAAAAACGGAAACCTTCCTCGTGGATGGGGGATAGAGGGCTACCACACCACATAACTCGCTTGATCGTACCGGGACTCATTTCTTAGTAGCGGCATTGTATACTTACTTTTACACACTGTCTACTTACTTTTACAATATTTATTGATTACTTTTAACAATTACGTATTTTAAATGGTGGAAACCAAAATGTGTGTGTGTGTTTATTCTTGTGTGTTTACGCACAAGATCGTACATACGTAATTTTCTTTTTGCTTGTGATCCTCCATACCCACTCGTAAAACACGAATTGTTAAAACATGAAAGTAAGGTTTTATTATAGACAAAACATTTTTATATATGATAAAACCTTACTTTCATGTTTTAACAATTCGTGTTTATAACAAAACATTTTTAAATTTTTTTACAGAGTATCTTCACTTATGACTTTTGACACAAACGTTATATGCAACGGATGACAGTGTTTACATGTAATGCGTGTGACTATCAAAGAATGTTTTTTAAATCTTATAAATTAAGATTTATGAAACATGAAGATCTTAAAAATATAGAACACGCAACAGAGTTTTAAACATTTTAAGTTCAGTAATTAACAGTGTATATAATTGTTATGTTATATTAATATCATTCAATAGTAATGAATATTTTTCTCTGTCGAACACATCAACAATTACATCACAAACTAAAAATCCGGTTTTAAGGTTAATAGCATACAGCAGTATTTAAATAAACGTTGTATTTTTATTTTGAATAAACCAAAATTAAATATTTTATTATACATATATAACACAAATTAAATTTTTGTAACTATAGAAGTTATCAATCTTACTAATGAAAAGTCGCCATACTGTTGTCATAAAACGGTACATTTATTCAGTGGATAACAGGCGCTAGTAATAATCGCTGCATAATTACACAATTGATTGTAAAATCAATAGATTTCCCAATATTATGATTTTAGTCGATAACAACTAATTAACTATTGAAAATCTTAAATAAACCAAAGGCATATTACCAAAGTGCAATTTACAACCGGTTCTACTGACTTAATTGTTAAAGGCTACTTGACATGTGTACATATATGTAGCATGAAAATACTGTAGCAGTCAATTACTTAGTTATAAATAAAAATAAACAAGATATATAGTTATACTATATATAACAATGAAATATGGGATTAAAATTCTAGTGTGTGTAGTATTCCTTTTTACTTTCTAAACTTGACAAGAAAAGCTTACAATATTGCGAGTCTAAGAACAAGACAGTTGGCAATTTTCAATACGCGTTATATATATATATATATATATGTATATATATATATATATATATATATATATATATATATATATATATATATATATACTCAACTCAACCTAACATAATTCAGTTTAAGCTTAGATAACCCATAACTAAACCTTCCTAACCAAACCCAATATGGACAAACCATGAACCAAGCAGCTCCTAATCTAACCTATCTCAATCTTATTGAAACAACATTTAACTTTACCCAGTCTAACCTAATGTAACCGAATCCCATATACTCTAAACCAATCTCATTCAACCCAACCTAGCCTAACCTGACCTAACCCATTCTGTCCCGACCTAATTCAACGTAACCCCAACTTATCCAACTTAATCTACCCCATCATAAGCCAACCTCATCTTATCTAATGCAACCAAATCAAACATAAACAAACCTAACACCAACCAACCCAATACGACATTATATAACATTACCTATCGCAATATAACCCAACTTAACCCAGCCTAAGCTAATCTAACCCAACATAGCCTAACCAATCTATCCTAACTAACCTTACTTAACTAACATAATCCAATCTAACTTCTATCTAATCTAATCTCACCTCACCCAATAGGTATCAATTTTATGACTTTAGACATGAACAGAACGTGCTTCTCAGTTAATCTCACTCTGTTACTTTTGTTTTTTATCAGATCTCAAAAGTGTTTTATACACAATGAGCAAAGGTTCGAAATTTTAAAAATTATTTTCTCAATAATATTCCCCTCCACTCTTCACCAACAGCAAAATAATTAAAAGAAATTAAATATATAGTTTGTTTTCAAAAAAAATTTCTAAAAATAAATGACAAATGCAAAAACATACCTCAATGGATTAACAAATAGATTTACGAAATTTGAAATTATTTGTTTATTACCATTATTACAAAGGACAAGCTCGAAGGACTTTCGGTGCTGCACTCGTAACTTGCTCTTTCAACTTAATATTCCATATGATTCATAAAATAAAGAAAATAACGAGTAATTTATTGCACTTGCTATAATTTCTGTAATATTTTTTATGGTTAACTTTTGGAATATATGAAGATTAACATGCATTGTCATGTGCCAAATTTCCAGTTTCTATCCCAAACAGCTTCTAAATAAATTGTTATAGATATTTTTAGGCAATATTTTGATTTTAGTAAGAGAACAAAAGGTTTTATGTAGTAAGATCCTAATGTTATACTTCTTACCGTACATCACTAGTGACGCAAAACTATTAATTCCGTCAACGACCTCTAGCTGAGCGAATCGTGCCTGCGCATACATTATAACGTGCGCACAACGTGTGTTGTGATATGCCGTGGATGCTGCTTTTTAGCTACAATATCGACACTGTTAGTGATATTTGTGTCGTTGGAACCAAATATCACTAATGCAATAAAACTTCTTTTTTCAGATAAAATTGTTGTTGGTTTTACCGAAAAAATAATAAGTGTTATGAAACAGACAATAAACCTCCTGTTTACTTTCTATTGACTATATATGCTGTTCTACTGCTTGTCAGTACATTAGAATTCAAAATCGTGTAAAAATTACTGACGTTTCTTACCTTTAACCACAAGACAGAAATAGTTTTGCAAAAAATGTCCAACTTGCTATTTATGTATCTCATATACTACTGTGATAATATCGACTTATTATTTCAGGTTATTAAACATATATATTACAAATAATTAAAAAAGCATGTGGTCCAAATTTAATTCATACCTATACTTATGCGATACGAACGTTAAGCGCTAAGAAAAAAATTAGACAAAATAAATCCAGAAAGATTCAAGGAATAAACGAAGAATCAAGGAACAAAAGAGTCGATCTGTTCAAAGCAAGGATGAGCGTTATGTATCAAAATTAATGGAGGAGTCATCGTTCCGAAATTATGATTAAGATCATCCGCAGTAGAAAACTGGTTTAAAGGGCAGTTTCAATCAGTTGTTAGCTAAAGATCAAAAAAGAGAATGTATGTGCTTAATAAATACTTAACAGTAACCGCCGCTTGATTCATTCTAAGCCTTATCTGTCTTTATTTTCTGGCTTCTTGTTTCCAAATACTTTGGCTATATTATTTCTTGACCTAAACAAATTCTTCAACAACTGTGAAACGAAATAAATAATAATATAGAATGTGCCGTTGGTTTTAAAGTTTTGGTTAAGCAACCGCATAAACAACTATTGTTAGCCACACTGAAACTGAAACTTTAATGTACTTCAATTTACTAACAAATCTTAATAGATATCTACATATAAAATAATTAAACAACCTAAAATGAAATTGTAGTTTTAATATACAAATATTCTTTCGTGTATATAAACTAAAAATATTCTCTTTTTCCGATTCATTCATAATAATTTTCCTTCATTTAATTATTTTAAACAATTTTTCATTTGGTTGAATGTATAAAAAGAAGCAATACATCTCTAAATATCCGCACTAATCAATAAATCATTAACTGCAACATTTTACCTCTGGGTAGCACATATAGGTAGACAAGTTGCTACATCGGTACACACATGACTTGCAGAGAAAGCGGTCCACCTACAGGAGACAATTTAGATCGACACAGATACGGCTCATTAATTTCCTGATTCGAAATAATTTTGCGACCAGATTCGAAGGGTTCTTCCGGTCATTCTAATCCATTGTAATGGCTCTTTGAAATCTTCACGATCCATTATAATGAAGACATAAATAAAGTTAAAAATCTTATAGGATATTGCAGAAGAGTTACTATTCGCGGCTACTGACTAAATAAAATTAAAAATATTGACGCCGCTAACAAGAATTGCGATAATATGATCTGATTTATAAAAATTATGTCGGAATCGAAGAAAGTAACGAAGTGCTATTTTATTTCTTCCCTTGGACATTTAATTTGTATTTGTCAAAAATCTCTCAAATATATTCAAATATAAATTGGTTTAATACATAGGAGCCAATGAGAATGATGAACATGAGAATTTTTTGTATATTTCAACTAACATGGTCCCAAAATCAAAGCTACCAAAAAGCTTCGTGAAATATATTATTTAAGCATTGCCTTTTTTATTACAATTGTACTTTATAATTTAAATACTTCGGATAAACAATAATATAAATAAATATGTAGATTTATAGTAAACAAAAATAAAGAAATAACGTTTCGCTTTTGTTTATTTAAATTCTTCCATTTTTAACATTCATTGACAGTTGTCAAAATATTTCATTTTTGTTTACTAAACTATCCCTATCAATATATTCTATGACCACTATTCTTCAGTGACAAATTTATTATACGATTAAAATTATTAATTATTTTCTAAAGCTTTTTCTCAATTTTACTCGTTACCTAATACAGGTGATCAAATATTTACTTAATTTTGAGAAACTTCTGCATACGCTACTGACTTGACACATTTGTGAAGTTCTTATAAGAGTACAATATAATATGGTCTTCGAACTTGAGTGATGCTAACCTCCGTGTCAAATTAAAAAAAGTACTGAAGTTTGTGTGAGACAAAATTATCTTATAATAAACGTATTAATAACTGTCCATGATCATTTTAAAGCCAGAGGAATAATAATGCATAAAATAAGAGATTAACATCAATTATGGTACAACTCGATGAAATGAAAACGTTAGTATGAACTACAGTAAAAATCTGACATCGATGAAAAAGGAACATTTCCCAAAGAATTATTTTAAATGGAGGTAAAATTAGGTTACGGACTCTGGTTAAAGTAAGCAAAGGTTAAATAAATCTTGCAATTGGATATATGATTGAAGTTATATGGCCCTGCTTGTGATAGGCATAAGTCTATATTACAAATTATCGTCAGTGCGAGTCGATGTTGGAAAAGATGATACCAACAACCTGTACATTCATGAGATCATTTTTTTTCAGGCCAACCTTACATTATTCTTAACTAGATAAGAAGTTCAGGCTGTCTTCGTATTGAGCAGTGAAAATGTTCGGCATCAAGTGAAAATAAACCCTGTACTAATGATACTTTGCAGAAATGAATAAGACGGAAAACCTTCTACTCATCAATACAGGCGTCTAATTAATTTTAAAGGTAATAAAATTATAATTAAAAAAAGAACAATTAAAAACGAGTTCAGGTGTACAAATTCAAAAAGGCACGCTCTATCTGCGATCATCACATATCATAGAAATTAGCTTATTTAAATTTCAATAAAACTAACTAGTAATTTCCCAGTGGTGGAAATAAAACCGTAATGCATCACTTTGTTGAAAACACTAATAGTTAGGTGAGAATAAGTCAATTCAGATTGCTCCTACAAAATTTTGCGTTTGCAACAGGTGAATATTAAGTAAGGTGAGATATTTTTCCGTTTGCAACAGATGTATATTAAGCAAGCTGTATTTTAGTAATATATAAAACACAGATATATTTTCATATAATATAAAATTAACTCTTTTTTGACTTAACATATACTCCACAGACTATCGAAAAAGGAATATTTGGAATCACACAAAATTCACAACTCGAATCTCATTAAGTTAGTATGACATTTTAAAACCCTTTGGCGACAATCTTTACTCTGTGCGACTGTTTTGACCACAGATTATTATGTGTTTGACATTGACAATACGAACATAAAAAATGAATCTTTTAATGTATGCGTAATATATAATTTAATATATTTGTAACACATATTATACATAAATTTTAGCTTCTTGCACTCACACTCTTCCGTGCACGCAATATGCTTAAAAAGGGGTACAACGTTTTCTCTTCACGTATTAATATATAGATTGGTAAGTTTTTTTTTTCATCATTTTAATCAAATTATAAATTTAAACCTAAAACATCCCAATATTATTTGAAACTAAGTAATAGCTAATTTATTGAGACCTAATTACACGATAATTTCTAAGGCGCGGGTTATGAAAATAGCTTTAAGAAACTACAAATTAGTAACTCTGATAATTAATTCGCATAACTTCCTTTATTTATAATTTCCAGAGATTTATAAACAAATTATCATAAATGCTCTAGACAGACTTAAAATGTTTAGTGACCAGTAAATGTTCCATTATTTTTGCAATATTTGAAAACTTCTAATAAAAAAATGTCCACGCTTAATAAATATAAAGCCCACTGTAAATCTAACTGAAAATATAGTGGAATATTGTTTATCTTTCCTTATACTCAAAAGTAGCTAGTAATTTCCCATTTAAGTCATTACAAATAAATGTATTTTTGGGGACTAACGTATGTGTGAATGTTTTTTCAAGGATATCATATTTACGTTCGTGTGAATATATGATTATCGTCAAACAAGTTAATCGAGAGTAAATAAATACCATTTCACTATATTACTTAAATTGTATTTTTAGACTACATATCAACATTGTTCCTGTGATTAATATGTTGCTGGATAATGAATATCATTGAGTATTAACTCATTTATGAAACCTGTAATTCTCAAATGAGTTACGTCGCTGGTATTTTTTTTAGATTTGCCATTTATTGTGTCAGTGGAGTTCAACTAAGCAAACACTAGCCAAGATGAAGAAATTATTCGCTCCAAATAAATTACTTTATTTTTAGTTGAATGTAAGCGGTGATTGAATTTCAAATTGAATCTTAATTAATGTTATAAAGCGACATTGAATTTGTTTGCTGATTTGTTATCTAACTTTTACCCCTGAACTCCTCGATTGATAATATGTCGAGTCTGTGTTGTGAAGGTAAATACAGTATTTGGCAGAACTTTTAATTCCAAAACAGAATTAATTTATTTTGGTAATCGAAAACGTCATACCGTTAAGGGCTTTAGCCCGAAACGTGAACATGGTATATTTAAATGTATAATTATATAATATAGTGTCAAATTTAAAAGTAATCGGTTTCGTTAAAAAGTAGAAATTATATAAGCATGTTTCCTTTTATCATATATTCCTCTATATTCATAATTGTTTAAAATTCTGTTATTACAAGAGAACTGTTTTATGTAAATCATTGGACTAAATTATATAAGACCTTTGAATTTTGAACTAATATAAACACACATTAGCATATATCGATTGCTGTATTATATACTTATTTATTTTCCATGATATATATCATTGCGTGCGGGGGCGCGAACACAAGATGTGGGTGGGTGCGCGCTCACCGCCCTAAGAACAGGCGCAACTTAGCGTGCATGCATGCATGGGTGTGCGTATAATTGTTTGTCCACAATTCTACGTACCCAGCTATCGGTGAAAGGAGATATTTAATCAATGGTTAATTATGCCTTGATCGTTAGTAGATTGATACTTCCTTCTCAGTTTAATAACAACAATGTAAATTCTATTTAAACTTCATTGGTCTCAAATGATGCGAATACAAAACATACTGTCTTCCAGACGAAAATTTAAAAAACCCTCCAATATCCACATGTCTCAGGAATGTAAGAGAAAAACGCCTATCCAAATCCATATGTTTAAGTAACAAATAATAAAAAGGATAAGTAGATATATATACAAATGGGTAAGCATACCAAAAGCCACGGTTTTCTATTCCATAAGTTATTCAAAGTGCTCGAATCAATTTTCCCTTGAAAACTCATACGGAATTCGATTTTTTGTTACCTCTTTTACGAACTCTCTATATGAATTTAGATTCCATATATGAATAATTCATACACTGACTTAAAAATGCACAGAAACTAAAATATATGATTAAGAGTTCATAAAAATAATATCAAAATAGTCCCTATCTTTGACATTTACTTTATATTTTCTCTCTATCTACTCATCTCAAAATGTTTTACTTTCCTTGCTTTGTGTTGGGTTCATATTTTTTTATGCCACATATGTACACACACACGCACACACACACACTCACGCGCGTGCGCGCACGCACACATACACACACGCACACACGCACACAAATATAGATATACTTTGAATATATTCAACCATCGTGAAAATTGACGTTCTTTCGTTTATTCAGGATCAGAATCGCTATAACTTTTGTGCCAAAATGTATTCAATTAACAGACTGACGTAGGGTTACAAAATAATTTTCTATAAATAGAATTGAAGTTCTTTGTCATTGCCATAATCAAACCAAGCCAGGCTTTTCAATAGGTGCCAGCGTACACGACCACGTGCACAATGCGGCCGGTAATAAACAGCGACAGCGTTGTACTACACTAGAGAGTCCTACAAAATCGCACGATAATTTACACCAAGTCGAGTTTGTCGATCCTCACGGATAATATTATAATAGTCGTTAACACAATATCATCTTATCCAAACTCTAAGTCGCTTTGACGGGTTAAAGGACATTCATGGTGCTCCATAATGCCGATTGATCGTGCGCATCTAGCTTTGCTTTATTCCAAGTTTTGCTAATACTCCTTAATTCTGCATAGCACAGATTACAGCCTCAAGTGGCGAGTCCAAAATGCATTTACTGTTGTTAATAAACCATCATTAACTATTTTTAATATTAGAACAGTATTGGATGGGATGGTTCGATTCAGAGTATTCTGTTAACATATCTAAGATAGTGACACTTACGTAGACACGGAGTCGCGGTGCGAAGTCTTTCGTTACATATTGCATTCATTATATTACGTTTCGCATAAATAGATCATAATATTTTGAGTTTCACTCTCCGTACCGTGCCAATTTCCCCTATTGCTAGACGAAACGGAGTCACCTTGGGCCTCGGGGTCAGCGATACCATTCTATTCTTCCCGCTTCTGATGAGCGTGTTCTGTGTTAATTGCACTTTCATGTACATATGCTTATGGCTTAGTAGAAAGAAATTATGAGTTTATCTCTAAGAAAATTGATAATCTCTACTTTATTCCGCTTTTTATTATATTGCGATGCATTACGTCGTTAAAAACAGTAGAGAAAGAAAATGGAGATTACGGCAGTCTTTCTAACCAACTATGTGCACCGTAATATCTTTAAAATTAGACAGGATTTTTAGGATAATTAACTTCAATAGTTGAGTTATATACTGTCGTTAATAGAACACCAATCTTGCTGAAGTGGAACAAGATATTAGCTTACGCTTTTTTAGAAATAAAAAAAGAATAGGGTAAAACTCTAACATTTTGGTCTCTGTTCGAGTAAGTTGTTTCTGTACTTAGCGGATATAGTGGGAATCAGCTTACTGCATAGAAAGCTTCATATTATAGAGCATTCAGCTTCATATTATAGAGCATTTTGGGAGACACTAAAAGACGATAATACCCAATAAATTGCTACAAAGCATCGTAATACCCATCAATTGATACTCCATCCGTTGGTACGGTGATTAAGAGCTCTTTATTTTAATTTTATGGAAGTTTTTATATTTCCCAGATGCTTGCCAATAGTTGCCTCAGAATATCGGTGGCTAATGGATAAATTAGCTTTCAGAATTTTTGTAATTATCAAGTCCAATCCCAGGGATTTGACAGTTTTTAGCGAACAGTCTTCTTAAAACTGATTTTTTGGCTAATATTTTAAGTATTATAGTAATTGCAGTGCATTATGAGCTGCCAGTAATACTGCCAGTTTACACTCTCCTATCTGCATGACAACCATATCAAATTCTTCTGCGTAACCAACGGACTTCTCTTTGAAATTATTTCGTTCTTTGTTGCAAGATAGAAAACTTTTTCTATTTCTCTGCGAGATTCGAGGTGACATCAACTCCTGACATGTGTTATGATTGTATCCAAAACCTGTAGAGCTGGCCTCTGTACAGAATATTGTAATTCGATTTCATTCTTTGTCCATATTATGAAAATTTTATTTTGTTTCACATAGCAGGTGAGTCAAAAGATATTGTTGGATTCTATTGCAGGATTTATTACGTTCTATTTGAAAGTTAACTGTAAAAAAAAAGTTAACTGTAAAAATTAAGAAAAAAAGTTAACTGTTCAGAGTATTTTACCGTATTACTGTTCTATTTAATGGTGCTATAACGGCCCTAATACAAGGTATCCATCCGATAATACTACATGCCTTTAAGAGTCATTCCCTACTAAACTCAATTTACTTAAGATTAAACCAGTATACCATACACACAAAAATTGTAGTGAATTTTCCTTCAGTGTATGAGAGTCCTGGTCCAATAGATACTTTCCTTACGTATTCTGTAGTTTTAAGCGGGGATATATGTCATTGGGCGGAGACGGAAATAACTGCTTAGCCGAATCACGGGGATATACGAGTTAAAGAACCGTCGTGCTTTTACCTTCGCTTGAAGAAATTGTAAGAGTGATGACTTGGAATAATGTTCGCTAGCTTTGCCACGAAATGTGAGCTTTCGATTTACTAAAATAATTAGTTTTATAGTTTTCTCGTCTAAAAAATTTTTTTTTACATTATATTCTGTCAGAATTTTGCTCCCGATGAATCGAAGATATTGAGATAATGACCTAGATACACGTATTTTCTTATTTGGTAGAATTTTTTATCCTTTTAAGTTTTGTTTGGGAATTATTAGTACAGACTTGAATTTTATGAAAGCAAACTAACAACATACCCGATAATTTCAGATGTTATTCCTTTGTAAATGTAAATTATAAATTATATTTTTTCATTCAATTGTTAAAATTAGGCACGTGTTTCAGACGCTATTTATAAAAACGTGTTTCAGACGTTATATACAAATACACTTTTTGAGGTACGAAGAGTATATTTCTCATATAGACCGTGAAAAATAAAGAGAAATATTTACATATTCTTGTAGTTTTTAATAAAATATACAATACATGAAATTTACTTTCCTGACTCTTTCTAAAATCAGCTACACTAAAATACAACGATTACTACACTAATTTATTATTATTCCACGTATTAAAGATCTTTCTTCAAATTATGCATATAAGGTGATAAATGACGTCATTTCACATAATCAATCTGATTTCCGCAATGTTTTTACGCGACGCGTTCTATGGTTATCAGGTTTTACAATGTTGCTAGTATTTAAACCTGTCTGCACGTATCAGTTCCTTAAGTAACAAGAAGGCGTTTAATTCGTTTCGATACTCTTCTTCTTCTGAAGAACATAGATCTTGACAAGAAATTAGGGTCTGTGTTTATAAATAATTCAGTATATAACAAATGTAGCAATAATTTGAAACCTGTACTGAAATTTTATAACAGACTTAAAATATACGTGTAAAATTAGAACTTTTGCCAACTGAAAGTGTTTAGTCTTCGACAAGATTGTATTTTTCACCTTTCTACTTTTAAACTTGTCACTTAATGTTTATGCACTAAAAATGCGGTAAGCAAAAAAAATATGCAAAGTAAAGTATTGTTGTAAATTGATGACCACTCAGTGATATATATATATATATATATATATATATATATATATATACATATATATATATATATATATATATATACATATATATATATATATATATATATATATATATATATATATTAAGCATTTAACCAGAAAAATGGCGCACAGAATGAAGTCGCAACCCTTTCGTGATAACGAGCCTTATCTTCTACTAAAGTTTTTAAAAGTTTTCTACTAGAGTACGGCTAATACAATGTTTTGTAATTTTCATTACCTGAGTCGAAATTTTTTTTGACGTAAATGTATTATATTAATTTTCAACTTCTATAAAGTTTTATCTTTATATTTTATATCGTCATTTTAATTTAAAACTTTTAATAACTCATATTATTATATTGAAATTTGCTAAATCCTTTGCAAATGAAAAATATTTAAATTAGAGTTTCCTCCAACGATCAAAAGTGACTCGTTCTCACGGGGTAACCGATTGAAGACAGCTGTGTCTGATAAAATCATTCGGTTTTCACGGCGTCACATTAATATTCATGCAAGTAGGTGTAAATTTAATTCTCATTATCCTCTCAATAGAATCACGTATAGACAAATATAGTTTTTAACTTTTATAAATAATAGTCTTCTAACAACTATATGTCTGTTATTAGCGTGTTCACATTGTTTTGACTGCTCAGTGGTTATTTATTATTATCATTAATTTGTATAAAAAATAAAAATGTAATTTATGGAAAAATGTACACACTCTTTTGTGTACATTTTCTTCTATTCGTAAAAAAAACTCTATGCGAAGTGTAATGAAAAATAATAAAGATATTAATTTAGTTATGTTTTCATTTTCCAGTATGATTGAAAGCATGGTTATGCTTTCCATGATGAAATATGTAAAGTAAAATTAAAACTTTCAATCGCAAGGAATGGGAAACAGGGAAATACGTGAAACGTTGGTTAAAAAATAAAATTAAATAAGTAGTTTAAATTATTTTTGTTGCATTAGTAAATAAAAAAATATTTTAAAATATCCAGATCACAACAAAATCCCACCCTTCACATGAAAACCATTTGCTATGATTAATAAGAATTACAAAACTTTATTAACATTTCATTCAAATGGGATTTTACACTATGAGCAACTCTGGTTCTTACTCTAACAACAGGTCTTCTACAGATACCGTCTTTCAGAGAATAAAGAAAAATTGAGGACATACAAAACTCTGGTACTGAAACAAACTAAACTGGGCTCATAATTTTGGCCTATAAATTAAATTTACTATATCAACGTACATATTTTATATTTCTTTGATTGAATATAATACAGAGGGAAAATTAGAATGATTTACTCAAGGTGGACTAGACACTTTAAATGTATGAATAATGAGAATCTGAACAGAAAATGTTTAGTGACAAAGAAAAATAAGACGACAATTGTATTTAGTAAATAAAAAATATTTAAAAATATCCAGATCACAATGAAAATTCCACCCTTTACATGAAAACTATTTGCTATTATTAATAAGAATTACAAAACTTTATTAACATTTTATTCAAATGGGATTTTATACTATGCGCAACTTACTCTAACAACAGGTCCTCTACAGATACCGTCTTTCAGAGAATAAAGAAAAATCAGTGGCATAGAATTGAGGACATACAAAACTCAGCTACTGAAGCAAATTGAAATTGGCTCATAATTTTGGCCTATAAATTAAATTTATTATATCAATGTGCATATTTTATGTTTCTTTGATCAAATGTACATCAAATGTACAGAGGGAAAATTATAATGATTTACTCCAGTAAATCACCCCTTACTGAACTTATATGAACACTTGCATCCTAATGAATACCCAGACGGGGTAGAATTCTATTATCGTTATTTAACCTGCTTCTAAATAATTAGTGACAATGAGCCGTCATCTCTTGGATCAGCTAGCACTATAAAAAAATGGTAACAAAACGAGGCTGATTTTCATTTTCATAATTACCATTTTCAGAAAGGCAATCGCCACTTGAAAACATATTATTATTATATTTTATTTGATTTTCAGTGAATATCAGATGTCATTCTTTTTTTAAATAAAATTGGGATCTAAGAATGAAAACCAATAAAATAAAATTAAGTTAGAGTTTAATCGATTTTTATATCGGCTATGACTTTATTCGAAAAAATATACATTTATAATTTACGTTTACAAAGGGATAACGTCTAAATTCACCGGATATTTTGTTAGTTTGCTTTCTTATAATTCTAAGCCTGTACTAATAATTTCCAAACAAAACTTAAAAGGATAAAACATTCTGCCAAAGAAGAAAATATGTGTATCAAGTTCATTATCTCAATATCTTCGATTCATCGGGCGCAAAATTCTTACTGAATATAATGTAAAAGAAAATTTATTACTCAAGAAAACTCTAAAACTAATTATTTTAGTAAATCGAAAGCTCAGGTTCTGCCGCAAAGCTAGCGAACATTATTCTAAGCCATCATTTAAAATTTCGTCAAGCGAAGGTAAAAGCACAACGGTCCTTTAACTCGTATATCCCCGTGACTCGGCTAAGCGGTTATTTCCCTCTTCGCCCAATGACATATACCCCCTCTTCAAACTACAAAATACGTAAGGAAAGTATCTATAGGATCAGGATTCTTATAGACTGAAGGGAAATTTACTACATTTTTGGTGTGTATGGTATGTTGGTGAATTCTTAAGTAGATTGAGTTTAGTAGGGAATGAGTCTTATAGACATATAGTAATATCGGATAGATACCTTATATTAAAGACGTTATAGCACCATTAAATATAATAGTAGTACGGTAAACTACTCAGTTAACTATTTTTTGGAGTAGGTATGGACTTTGAAATAAAACCTAATAAATTCGGTAATAGAATCTAACATATGTCTTTTGCCTCACCTGCTACGTGAAAGAAAATAAAATTTTCATAACATGGACAAGGAGTGAAAACGAATTAAAATATCCTGTATAGAGGCCAACTCTATAGGTTTTGGATACAATCCTAACACATGTCAGGAGTGGATGTCACCTAGAATCTCACAGAGAAATGGAAAGAGTTTCATTTAAAAATGGTGGCAATATCTTGCAACAAAGTACAAAATAATTTCAAAGAGAAGCACCGTCGGTTACGCAGAAGAATTTGATATAGTTCTCATGCAAATATAAGAGTGTAAACTGGCACTATTACTGGCAGCTCATAGTACACTACAATTACTGGTAGCTTCAGTAAGATGTTATATATATATACTTCTATAATGTTCAGTATTATGAAATAATAATAAGAAATTAAAACCTTGAATTCTACAGCAGGATTGAAATCCAAGAAAGTTAAATAAGTTATTTAATTAGTGGTACCTTCAAAATTAAAGCAACTTGACTCAAAAATCTTATTGTTTGGGAAACGGTTTTAACACATTGAAAATTCAATTGTTTTTAAAATAATTAGTACACTTAGGGAGTTATGCGTTTCACTCATTTTATCAAGTGTATGTAATTTATAATAGACCAAAAACAAGCGAGCTAGCCAAAAACGGGCGTGGCTTGTGTCGCCTATCTAAAAAAGTGCTACCAGTCGTGTCTTAATCTCAGCACATAAATATCGATTCAAAAATTTATCAAAATGTGAATTTGTTCAGTATTTGTCTGTAGAAACAACAACACAAAGAAATTCTACTTTCTTTAAGTTCTTTACCATGACCTAGGTTTCGTTGTATTACAACGTCTTCAGGTGGGCTATTAGTAATGATTTAATAACCCACCTGAAAATGTTGTAATACAACGAAACCTAGATAGTTTCATTTAATTGTGAATAATGAATTTCTGCAAAATTAACGCCAAATATATTCAATACAAAAATGTAGCTAAAATTCTGCAAAAGAACGTAGTCGTAATCTAAAATTTATTGAAATAAAGTCTGGCATACACTCTAGTCTAGACTAAAAATCAATACAGAAACCTATATCATATCTCACTCAAAGAAGATATTTATAAAAAGTATTTCTTTAATATGTAAATACGTGTACCACCGCCTTGTCATATATGATGACAGTGACAAAATTGAAGATTTTTTTGTCGTCTAGACCACAGAACGTTAGATGCCTAGACATGCGAATCAATAAAATTTGTTGATGTAATACATTGTTGATCTCACAAATAAGCCCCCTCCTCTCATGTGTACGTTGTATCAGGGAATTATCTTTTCGACAAGACGTAGTCCTTGTACCTTTCTTCTTTTTGTTGTAACTTTTTAAAATACTAGAGCCACACTTGTTGAATCGGATGAACACCAGGAAATTTAATACATATTTGAAATATACATTTCTTCAAATATATGATAAATTTTTTTTACAAATTCTCGCTTTGTGTCAACAATTTTTACATCTTTCTTAATGTATCGGTAAATACACATTATCAGCTAACCCAAATTTTCACCTTTATTGTATGGCGTGCATTTAACTATATTATTAAGCTATAAAATAGTAAGCCTTTTGTTTAAAAAAATTATTTGTAGGATAAAAATAGATATTTACGTTGGATCTCATGGACGATTGCATAAGTTTCGCTGTTTTGCAACCTGCTGACGTTGCTAGAGTAAGTTGGTAAATTTAAAAAAAAAAATATTTGAAATTCATAGCCAAATATATCGAAATAATTGCCTATCTATCCTTTTTTGTTATCTTAAAATATGTATATTTCTAGATATATTGCCGAGTTCAGAGTTAATAATGAATTATAATAAAAAAAATCACATTGAAATGCACAAACTTCATGTCTTTTCCATGCATATGTGAAATTCCTGCACTATATAATCCAATCAAGAGACTCCGAGAACAGACGATGTTCATGCTATGTCGATTTAATATTTCGTCGGGTCAGGTGACGAGTTTCATTTGGATTTTCAGTTGAACTTCGAATTAAAACGCTCTATGAATATTAATTTTACGATATTGAGTACATATATATGGAGAATTTTATTAAAAAGAATATAAATATGTAACTAAATGACCATCAGTAACACATCATTGGAGACTAAGTTCTTCAGTTAACCAAAATATTTTTTTGCTCTCAATTATGATTTATAACATATTTAATATTAGAATTGTTAATTGAAAAGTAACCTTTGTAATATGTTAACACAAGAGAAAAATTAAAGCAAAAAAAAAGAAAATAAAAAAAATTTAATACGCTGTCAGTATTCCGTTAAACAGGTGGTTTATATGAAATTTGTAAACCGTTTGTTTTTTTTACGGTTCCCTACTAAGGACCACTATTAAAATGCGGAATTAGACATGTTATGTTTGTTTCGCTCTAAAATAGTAAAGATACTAATAAAATATACGAATACGGAATAATATGCTGGAAGATATGATGAAAGACGGGTATGATGGGAGACATAAATATCATGTCGGTGAGTCAGTTTCCCGTCGCCATTTCTAACACGAAATTAATTAAATCGTATTACATAGATCCAAAAACATTTAAACCCACTTCCAGTTGGCTTGGAATAGTGATTTTCATATTATAATTTTAGTAAAGAAATAAATTGAGTAATTTAAGCTCTTTCAGAATCCAATTTTCTGTATGGTTTTGAGATAGACGTAAAACTTAATAACACACAGATGGTAAACCCAAAGTGATAGAGGTACTCATAATAAAGATTTTTATGAATTAATTGAGTCGGATTGAAAATTTTAGCATAAAGACAATTTTTTTTAATTTGCACCTTTTGGACCTTAAACCATGTTGAATCTTGGCCCAGACAAAGCCTTTTTTAATTCATATTCATCATATTCTGGAGGATCTATTTATTGGCATCCTTACTAGGAGACTGAAAGTAATTGAGTATTATGTGCAACATACATGCAAAGTGTGACAGATAGAAAAACACAACAGGGTTCCCACAAATGAATAGAAAATATAAACAAATAGTGCAAAGTTACTAATTAGTTTAATGATTATATTGAAACAATGTTTTAACACTTTATTTTACAAGTGACAAATACAAATTGAAGTTGAGCAATTTTTTGGCAAAATGACGCTAGTACACTTTGACAGTAGTTTTTCGCCAAGTACTTTTTATTCGAAAATCAACATCCAATCAAGAAAATGAACAAATTAACATCAAATCAAGACGAGTGTAGGAACGAATGCAAATAGTGTGTCGTGCTATTCGTCTATTTACCTCTGCAAGCGCACCCGGTGACGGTTTAAGTATCAACAATGCGTCTAGGCGCCAAATTCATTACTAAAATATATAAGTAATAAATATTTTTTATTTACATATGGAAAAGTGACTATTCATAGCTGTCAGTAGTATTTCAAAACGTTATTGTAAAAAACGTTAAAATAATTTGAGATGAACAAGCAAATACAATATTGCTTGTTCATCTCAAATTATTTTTAAGCTAATTTAAGGTAAACATTTATAAATTTTAATTTTTCTTTCACTCGAATTAAAACTTGAGCGAAAAGTATTTGCTGATAACTGATTTACTTGATTTATTCACGTAAAGTTCAATTTTGTATAATGTCGTCGCTTCCACTAGCATGTACTTCGTTATAAATACAATGTAAGACAAGAGTTACCATCGGTTGTATAAAAATTCAAACACACGTGCCTCATGATGTAAAAATGAAGCATCGATATACTTAAGAAACAAAAGCAAACATAAATTTTGATATGAGTGCAGTTTAGCATATTTGACCAATTATTTTAATATGATATGAAAGATCGTGCATTAAAAATGACGTATTTGGTATAAATATGTTGCGTCTTGGGATTATTTGTAATAAAAAAATAAATTTGAAAAATTTCATATTTGGATAATTTTATTTGCGACTAAATAGATTTTAATCTTTTTTTTTGCACTTGATTCACTTTTTCTGTCATCACTAAGCACGATTGTTACATCTTATTAAGTGTTTATAATTAAAATATAGGTAAATTCACTTATCAAACATTAACTGTTTTTACCCCTCAATTTTGAACAGTGTAAATCAGGGTACGCTTAATTCATACATGGATTTCGATTGAGACCCGAAAGCGCTCTTTCGCATACTTAATATATACCTACATATATATATATATATATATATATATATATATATATATATATATATATAAATATATAGTATCACATCAAATATTGTTTATGGAAGAAAGAACAAGTGAATAAATACTCTATGAGACGAAATTTAAATCCCTTGACTTTATTTGAATTGGCCTGTCAAATTGCAAATTTTTTATGGTACAATTTTACATTTGATTATAATATTTGGTTATGATACCTGTAATATAAGTTGCGCCGCAATTTCATTAGTGTATTTTTGAGAGGTGTCATTTTCTTACATTTTAGGTTATAAATACGTACATTTGAAACAACAACTTTGAGATTAAATGACCCCATTATCAAAAAATTCGGCCAATCGAGCGGTATAACTAAGAAGAACCAACAAAATCCTTAGTAGCCACATTGAATGAACATTTATATTTTACACTGATAAAGATAAATAAAGTAATATGCTATTACTTTTAATTGTAATACGAATATTTATAAAATAAATTGTTAACTCTGCCTCTCTACTGTATTACAACACTTGATACTTTTTAACATCGATTTATTTATTTAACTCAACATTTGCAATATCGTTTAAGTAAATCATAGTCTTTATAGTAAAAAATTATCAATATTCTATGCCTTAGTAATGATAAATGATTACCCTATCTACTTATTATTTTGAATTTAGCGTTAATCTCTTCAAATTTAATAAATCAAAAAACTTACTATGGAAATTATGATTTACGAAGAGAAAAAATTTTGTTATCGTGCAAATTTTACTCCAGTTTTGTGCTATGCTAAATCCGAAAAGTAATTCCTATTTTAACCTATTTCAAAGAGGTTGAAACTATCTACGAAATACAATAAAATAAAAATCCTGTGGTTCTGAGCATATTTTTTTTATTTTAAAGATTTTTTGTAGTCATTCATTGTACTCATTATATATGTATACTATTTAATCTATCATATACATAATACCCCCAATGTTAATTATCGCCACCACTTAATAAAGAATCAAATACAAAATATAGAATATAAGCATAATGATTATTATATAAACATTTGGAAAAACTAAAATCTAACTTAATATGTATACAAAAAATTAAATTATTTTTTTGAAAATTATTTTGTAAATAGTCTTTTATTTATTGGCTACGTGTATTAAATCTCTAGCTGAACAAATCACTTGGATATAATAAAAACCTCATTTAATCATAGGCTTAGACGTGACCCAACCTAATACACATGCAGTATTTGGTACCTATCACATCTATAGGACTTAGAGATTAACGTTACTAATTTGTATCAAATGTGTACTTGGAAAGCTGAGTTCTGGTATATAAATCACATGAACTATTGGGTATGGAAAAAATAAATTTTGTAAATAATGAAATTTTGTAACTTTATTTCAACGGTTGGCTTGTATACCAAACAAAACCGTAACTTTTTTTAAATCCATAACATTTTCTGAGAAATCTAATTCACAATTAGAAAGTCTGGATACTTTCGACTATCACTCCAATTAGAAATCTCTTTTTCTGTTAGCAAGTTGTTATATTATTGTGGACCTAAAAAGTTGTTATACAACGCGAACCAAATTTAACAAATTTGTTAAATTTGGTCCCCAAAAATCAATGGCACAGCGAAAAATTATTAAATCTGAGAACTTATTTCTTGACGTTCTAATAAGAAAAATATATGTTAAAATGTCATCAGTGAATACACTGATGACATTTTAACATATATTCTCTAACTTTCGCTTAAACTAAATAATATTTTTATTAATATTTATTAGAGGCTGGGCCGTATGGTGGAAATGTTTTTTGACAGTGCAGGGGGCCAAACTGCTATTCTCCATATGCCTACTGCATACCTTATACCTTAACCATACTCCTTCAATCCACTTGTCTAAAATAAAAATTAAATTCTTGGAGACTTCTTTGTTGTGGTTTGTTAAAATGTGTATATAATTTTGATGATGAAATGTAACAATGTTAAAATGTATAATTTACTCAATGCCATTTTCGTATTAATAAAATAAATTTCAACTTACCATGAAAAGTTTGGCTACAACCAATGACACAAGAACGATCTTCACAATATTTTCCTACTATTAGGAACAAATGTAACAAAGACAACGAAATTTGGATTAAAAGCAAAAATATTTTATTTTTTAGGTTATAAAACTGCTACGGCTGCACTTCATTAGTCTACGAAACAGAAGAATATAGAAGCTTTTCTTACGTGCAGGTGCACGCGCACACGCGTACGGGCCGCGCATGCCCTCGCACACACGCACGCACGCTTGCATACACACACGCCCGTACACGCACGCACGCGCACACCGACACACAAACACACACAGGCGCACACCGACACACACACGCACACAGGCGCACACACGCGCACACAAGCACACACGCCCGCGCACACACACACACACACACGCACTCATACGCATGCACACACGCACACACGCAAACACACACACACACATAATACGAGTTTATATCAGTTCCGGTTTGTATTTGTACCCTCTCTTTACGTAATCCTTTTTGCTTACTCAATTTTAAATCTTTTGGGTTTGTTTTTGTATACATAAATTTCTGTTTAATGACACTAAGATTAGCAATTAATTCGAAATATTTATAAAAATATTTATTGGGACAATGCACTTTGTATGGAAACAATTTTTCAAATAAATTTTCATAATACATTAAACACGGACGGAAATTATTTTAGTTAAATACATTATTTTTTAATCTTAATTTTTTCATGTAATACACAAAGATTAAATAATTAATATTTTATAAGTAAATCACAGTAATTATATATAATAAGTAATTATATATTAATATTTTACAAGTAAATCATAGTTGATACTAAATAATAAATGAAAAATTTGACAGTTGTTTATTTTCAAAAAAGAAAAAAGTACCATAAATTGAATATTTAAAGAGGTTGTAATATTTTTAAGTTCGATTGATTGATTATTATTTGTTTTGACATTATTTAAGCATCATAGTTTTTATTTTGTTAGCTTTCTAAATATCTACTTTTAATTTACTTAATTTTAATAACTTACAATTGTTTTTTTGTGAAGCTTAAGTCTATAACGTTTAAATAAAATTCATTATGAAATTAGTGAAAAATTGTTAAGAATATACAAATTTGAAGATATTTTACATGAGTAATTTTTTGGTCAAATCGTTCTTTTTTTAATAAAAAATAATCTCCAGATGCAATATATTTTTTGTGTTGTTTTTATTGTATATTCTTTCATAACATATCAAAAAAATGGTCAAAATATCATTGTGCTAAACTGAACTTGTTTTAAAATTCTTAATTGGTGTCATATCCCATGGATTAATTAGCTTTACTACTCTAATTGCTCTAATCGCTGTCTTAAATTCCCTAGTATTTGTAAAGAGGTAGAAAACCAAGAAGGAGTATTTGTAATGCCACCTTCATGATGATTCTCTTCAGAGCAATAGAAACAAATTTCTAAAATAGAGTATACGAATCGGTGTAGAATGGTAATGACAAAGTTTTGGTAATGAAAAATTCCCGTCATTTTATTACCATATGCTGACAAAATAGTGCTTTCAATAATTTCAAAGTATCCGTTATGGAAATAGACAACAGTTTACATTAAATTGGTCTAAAACACTTTTACACTTATTTGTCCATACCGAAAGAAAGGTATCCAAGGTCTGTTGATAGAACCGCTAAGCGGTGATAGGAACTCATCAATGATGAAGGGTTAGTTCATCGCGTTTGGGCTCGTTTGACTTATCTTGGCGCATCCTTGGATTTCCAGGTCTGTTGAAACAACTGAGAGTGAAGACGAGAACTCCTTAATCACGAACGATGTGTTCATCGACTGTGGGCTCGTTTGTACTCGTCTAGGGTATCCTATGGTCATAAGTAGTGACCAAGCCCTGATATGAAGCCGAATGAAAATAATAGAAGCTCCTCAGTAGTTAGAAGCAAGCCAAAGGAGTTAGAACTCGTTTGACTTATGTTGATGTAAGTAAGAAAGTAACAGAGTAAATAGGTAGGTAAGTACGTGATTATACCGATGTTTGAGTGCGTCATTCTGATAGTTTTTCGCTTAGGTGTTAGTGTATTACACCAAGTCTGTTTCCTCGCACCTCACTAGATTTATTACTCAGACGATCATGAATCACACCGCGGCGATATAGTCGCTCTTCAGCCCACTGATTAATTAAACGTAAATATATCCTCTTATGCCGATGAACGACAAAGCTGAATGTCAGTTGATTCGTTTTTTACGCTAAAACTATCATCTTCCTCCATTTAATATAAACGAACGACTGAATTTAATTTATGCACTGCGTTCTTGTCGAGTCAAAGTTTTGCTTTCGATATCGTTTTGCAATTATCTATACATTTTCAAACGAGGCGCTGCTTTATCAACTTACCCACTAAGAAAGAGAAAATCGAACCAAGTTTTAAATAAAAAACAGATACAAAAATTATCAGATGAATAAATATAGTTTAGATTGAGCTAAACAAAATGCTTCGAGCTATTTTTTTTAATTTGAGAAAAAGAAAGTAACTCCAAAAACAAACCAAAAAAATAAGAAAAATTAAACAAGATATTTTATTAACAATTGAAATGAGAATCTGAATAAATATTATGTACATAAGACCAAACAATAAATTTTAATTGAAAAAACGCGCCAGCAAAGCAATACCTTGTGAATTTATTCATGTTTCGAAACTGTATTTTAAAGTACGAATTCCAATTATTATTTTTATTTGCATTATTTTATACTTTTTAAGGCGTTTCGTCTTAAAAAGTTATTTGGAGTTGGTTGAGATCTTTTGTTAAAAATTTTATTTCTCAGTTTTTAATGCTCCTGATATCTTATGTTATTTAGAATGTCAGGAACTCACGAATTATTTAATAATATATCATATACTGAAATCGGAACAGGCATTTACAGGCGTTTAATGGACATGAACACATTCATATTCATTTATATACCTACATATATGCATGTAAACACATTCATACGTAATCCTCTTTTGGCTTTATCGTAGCCAGGTTAAACATGTATCATTAACCATATTAAGCGTTTTTATTAAGCCATAGATGGGTTTATTATGTTCTGAATAGCGCTGCGGTTGCGTTTATTAGCTGCTGTATAAGCGAAATTGTCTTATTGAGACTTGCGATTTTTTCAAATTCAATTATTGATAATTAACTTAAAAGTTGTGTATTGGCATACGAAGGAAGGGAAATTTAAATCTACACATGATTAAAAATATCTTATTTTATGTATTCCGTATAGAGCTGTATCGAGCAATCATTTTAGACAACCCGAGTCGATCGAGATCCATTGGCTAAAATGGTAGGATCGCGAAGATTCTCTCGATGACTAGCAATATACCTGTGGGTCCAATAACACTAGCCTCGTTCGCAACCTGTTGCGGCTGTATAACGACAACCTTCTTAATATTTTTAGCTGCGAAACTTTATTTCGGTTGATAAGTTATTTGTTTATAATATACAAGCCGTGCGATATTTTTGGTACATTCATATCAAACTATAAAATTTAGCGATATCGATAGAAACAAACGGTGATTTTATTACTGTAGGTATATCTATATTTTCAGCAATACGCTGATTTGTTCATCGACGGAGTTCCTCGTATTTTAATAAAACAGAATAAGTGGATAATCCTCAATATATAATAAAATTAAATTTAAGTGTAGTAAAATAATCATCAAGTCAAAAAATATCTGCAAAAAAATTCAAAATAAATTAAAAGTTATCGTCGCCAAAACTACTTACGAAATTAATAAAATTGAAAAACAATGTTAACTAACCGCATATAAAAATAATTCTGAATAAAAAAAAGAAACACAGTTCCCAATGAGCAATATATTTCAATTTAGTTTTTATCCTGAGTTTCATTACTAATTGGGAATTTTGTCTTTAAGTGTTTACATAAATAATTCATTTAATAGAAAAAAACACGCACAAAAAAAATCAAAATGAATTAAAAAGACAGCCACTAAAATGATTTACAAAGTTTTTAAAATTCAAACGTCGAAACTACATTAATATATATATATATATATATATATATATATATATATATATATGTATATATATATATATATATATATATATATATATATATATATACATATATATATATATATATATAATAGATAGGCTTCTGATCGATCAGACACAATACATAAGGATTAGGTTATGGGTTTCGGTTTGTCACATCGATTGCCAGCTATCGGGTTTCTGTGAGTCGAGAGTCTATATTTGGGTCGCGTGTGCTAAGTGATCGAATCATTTTTATCCTAGTGATTCAGTCACTCGCGGCGGGTCACGATTGCATCAAAGTGACGCTGGTCTAATCCCTTAGGTTTTTGTGATTATTTAAGGTACCCTTTATAAAAATCTAATTTTAAGTATAGGTACGAAAACTTGCATACATCCCATATAAAAGAGTGGTTGAAATTTTTTATGGAACCCATGGACCCCGACTCATCTGGTAGCGCTTAGAGTACTACTAGCATCTAGGTATAGAGTACTACTAGCAACTATCTCGGAAGAATTATCATACATAAGTGGCGTTATAACAGAACATTGAATTTAAACAAATTGTATAACCTGTTATAAAATTTATTGAAGGAATATTTTCATTTTCAAAAAAAAAATTTAAAATAGCAATTCATAAATCTGAGATTCTGTGATTTTACAATATAGTATTCTAAAATATAATAATTTAAAAAAATATCTTGATTCTCAAGTGATTTTAAATGCATACTTCTTGGTTTATATGTCTTCATTGCTTTTCACGTAGATTATTATCTGGAGGCTTGAAGCGCTGGATCATGAATGGTTTGTAGATCAAATGTACAGATGAAATTATAAAACAAATACATACCCAAAGACAGACAATACATATATATATATATATATATATATATAGCTGTCGTTGCCTATTTTCTGGTGTATATTTCTTGGAGTATCATTGAAAGGATTTTAATTCCATGTTTTACTAAGGTTATATATTTTATTAGTTAAAAGTGTTTCCACCGCTGTTCATACAAAATTTTCATAAGAATTTTTCCAGCAAATAGTTATCCCTTTAACAAGTTCAATATTTTTGGTTCAATTATAATATTTTGTATTGAAATTCATGTATAATCCTATCGTCTTGTTAGCGTTTAAATTAAATGGAAAATTTTCCTTAATACTAATTTCATCGCATAATAAACTGACCAACTTATTATCATCGGATCTATTAAATTGGCCGGTTAAGGCATCCAACATAAAATTGATTCCTACTTTAAATGGAAAATTACTACCTTAACTACGTATATCTCTAGATGATGGTAATTATGTAATGGCAGCCAAACTTTTACAACCTGTTGTGAAATTACAATACGAGTTCATGGAAATTTCTTTTATTTTTAATCATATATCGCTGCGGTTTTTTTTAAATATTGTTCTATTTAATGATACAATAAAATGTAAGTAAGAGTCTTTTGGTAAAATAAGTTTCAACATTGTTTAACTTTAGAAATTGTTGTATTCTCCGTTCAATAGTCTTCTTCAGCGTACATACTTTCTTTACAAGCTTGGATCTTCTCAGCTTTGGTTGGCTGTCTCCCTTCGAAACGCTGACTCTCACAGAAACTGCTTCTGGAAGAATACTCTCCTATTATCGCAAAAAAAAAATATGTAAATACATGTAATATTTAGATATGGATTGGTAAGTGATATTTATAAGCGATAAATACTCACATTAATGTCTTCATAATATCTGGCAACTTCGAGTACTGAAAAAGTAACGTGAGATACACATAGTTTATCTCATATTAGTTACATCAGTTGTCGTTAAAATTGATAATGACAATGCGTAGTGAAATACAATTATTTACAATTAGTGAAGTGATTACAAACTTAAGAGTGTATTTGTTACCCGATGGCGAGATCTGACAGATAAAGTGAATATATTTGTTTATAAGCCTGATTTCGGTATGGAGTCAAATTGCAGGCCATTGCATCAAGGTTATTTAAATTTAAGGAAAAGGTTAATTTTATGAGCACAAAATCAAAGCTATTAAGACCTAGGCTAGATAAGATAGATCTAGGCTGTGAATAATTTACAATAAATATAATGCCCTAAGTTGAGAATAATGAAAGAAAAAAATTATTATATTAAAATAATATGAATTACCTTATAATTTATATAATCTAATTCTATATAATTTCTTCATATAACTAACTGTAGCTATTATCACATCTTTGGTTGACACCGGCAAATTTTGACTTGGCTCTATATTCACTCGTTTGGCGTAATATATCTAAAATTTTTAATTATTAAATATATCTCAAAACCCCTATAACTGGGCTTACTTTACTCTTCTCAGCGACACAATTTAAACTACTCGTTTGCTCTGAGAAACAAGAAAAATTACGTTACAATTTGTGTTCATAAAAGTGTAACTTCCTACATTAATAGAATTTTAAAATAAATTGTTATTTATTTTAATACCTGTAATAAAACGAATACATTTAGCGTCATCTGTTGTTTTTTTCAATGTACTTCTTTAGTACATATCTTATAAGCAGAACGATAGTGAAATCTATATAAAATTTTCATTTTCATGAATAAAATTTTCGAGCTCAGCTTTCCTCTCTATACTTAACCTATGTATAAATTAATTACTAATTTTTATTTTTCGAAGGATTTGCCTTATTCAGTTTTACTATTTGTGTATTATTTTCGTAAGTTTTATATATTTTTTCATGCTTACTTACATAATATTTACCAACCTACAGCCTCCCTAATTTATTTGATGCTTTCTGGCTTACATCAATAAAAGTCAAACAAGTTCAAACTCCATGAGTGTACTCCTCACTATTGAATAGTGCCAGTCACTATCTTTTGGCTCCATCATCAGGCTCCGGCCACAATTTGTGACAAAAACGACTCGTCATACAAGTCAAACGAGCTCAAAGTCGATGTACGTGCCCTTCACAATTAAGGAGTCTGTCATTACCTGCAGGTTCTATGTCCAGACTCATTGGATGGAGCATTGTCACCATCTTTCGCTCCATCGTCATATATTGACTATTACTTATGAATAAAGTACTTATTGAGATTGTCAAATGAGACCAACCACTATGAATACACTTCTCACAATTGAAGAGTTGCTGTTGCCAACAGCCGATTCCATCAACAGACCTCGGCCCACATTTGTGACCAAAGAACTTATCATGATAAGTCAAAAGTACTCAAATTAAACGAAAATACTTCTCACTATTGCGGAGTAGTGTCATCACTTTTCCACTCCATCATCCGACTTTACCCACTACATGTTACGAAAATACTCGTCATCAAAAGTGAAACGACTATGAACATGATGTATTTAATCCTCACCATTAAGGATATCCTGTCACTATTTTCGGGTTCATTCGTCAGACCTTTACGTGGCTAATGGACTCTTCAAGACAAATTAAATGAACACGATGAATCTACCTCTTACTTAAGGAGTTCTGCTAACACCTTCCAGAGCTATCATCATATGTGACTAAAGTACTTTATAAAGAAGACATGTCAAATTAGTTCTAACTCCGGTATCAATGTTCACAAAGGGATCTGGTAATCTAATCCATCGAAGAGTTCCTTAGGATATTTTTCGAGTTCACTTGTTCACAAGTGTACTTGCAAGGAACTTCTTTGAAACCATTTCTTTTAAAAAAAGTAAAATAATAAAAATTGCTCAACGCGTCTACGAGTTACATATATGAACAAATATATATACGCGTCGAACTCTTCGGAAGTATACGGAAGAGTATAGTGTTTGACATAGCCTGTTCTTTGAGTATTGAAAGTTGAGGATATAATAAGAGATAATCTACTTCGCGGGTTACTTGACGAGTTTGCGTCTACCTTGTGAGTTGCGGTGTTATCCACTGTTGATTATGAGCATAGTTGCCTGCGTATCGACCGTTTTTAGGACAAAAAATTCAGCGGCTTTATTTTGCGGCATAGATAATAATGACCGATCTTCGGATTTCACTTTTTGTTTCAGGTCAGTTTACATCCAAATGTGCCACTAAAACCTTTTGCGGTACCAAACTAGTTTCCAAGCCGAATGATAACAACTGAGCTCTCAATAAGTGCTTCTGCTTTAATGCTGTGTTTAGGCTAAATATTAAGCAAGGGTAGCACCTCTTAAGGTAAAGCTTTATCTTTGCAGAACTTATTATACTCTTATATAATGTCATCCTTTGACGTTTAAGAAATCCAACCACAACATTTTTTTTTAAGAAAACCAACCACAGAAAAATGAGATTGGGCTGTGTGAAATTTAGTTTAAATTTTTATTTTGATGATTTTAAACCAATAGTATTCTTTGTAGATATCCAAAACGCTTTAAAAATAATATATACTTCGAGGAGGATTTTTGTCTAATGGTTTACTATATAGAGACAGACTTTCCGATACAATGTCTCTTTTTAGTGTGTATAATGTAGAAAATAGTAACATTAGTAAGGACTCTGTCCCAAATAAAAATACATTTTCAGCTATTTTATAATTTTTCCAAAAACCGAATTTTGTTTGAAGTCAAAACTATTTTAAAAGTGCACAATATTGAAATCCCTGAAATTTAATAATAGATTATCGAATTTAGACGTTTACTGTCTTGAAATATCTCAAATAATATTGGCACGTCAAAAATAATTTTCATGTCCATATTGCAGTAAGAAAAGGATAAGTTTCAGCATTCCGTCTGAATGATAAAATATTTCAATTGTTTTATATTCTCTTAAAAATAAAGAAAAAATACCGGTCAATATTAATATTAAGAACATTTTCCAAATATTCTTTCCAATTATAAGAGAGTTTTTTGACAATACGTCTATATAAGTAAGATTTTTTATATTGTGCATGTTAAAACTGTTAAATAGACTTTTTCACTTTGAAATTACTTTCTACGAGAATTAAATAAAAATTCTTAAATTTCTAAATAAAATAAATCTAACCTCCTGCTGGTGCTTATCTGTTTTGAGTGGACTATTTGGAGCTACGCTAGAGGAGTATTTTCTCTGTGAGTAAAGTTTAGATGAAAAATAAAAAATAGTGGTTTTAGATAACAAAAGTGATTTTGAAGTTCTTCTTCTATAATATGTAATTATTTCTTTGGCTGATTATTTTAGTCCTTCATTCTTAAGGTTTATTTATATTTTTACAAGGGTCACGGGTATAATTCATAATATGTTATTGTGGAGTTTTGTTCATTTAGAAACCATATTATGGGGAAAGATTTCTTTACGGACATTCAAGGTTACAAAACAAAATAAGCGGAAAAGATGAACACAAAATTTTGAACCTTGATCAGACGGTATGTATTGCTTTTAGCACAGCTGAAGCTCTAATACAACTGGATTTATGGCGTGCGAGTAATTTGAAAGTCATAAAGTATAGTTTTTTTTATCCGAGAACTAAAATTCATACCACATATTAATAGTAAGACGATTGTTTCCATAGTTAGTACTGCCTAATTACTTTTAAAAATAAAATTAATAGCTAATTAGAAATGAAATTAAAATTTAATTATAAACCTAATTGTACCTAATTGTTTTTGAGTTACATTGAAAGTACGTTTTGTTTTTTATTATATGTAACGGAAACTATTAGGTAATTCATTCTAATGGGAATAGAAAAAATGTTATGCTAATTCCCGTTCAATTTTTATTTACTGTACCTTAAAAAATATTTCTAATTTAATCAAAATGTTAAATATGTAATGCTAGTAGCTTTAGCTTGCATTCACTTTTACAGTCAATATTTTGTTTTTAAAGACCGTATTTTAGTCTGGAATGTAAATTCATTTTTCATTACTTTGAACAATTTATAAAATAATTTCAATATTTACTCATTACCAATCAATCTCAGTAGTGGTCGATGTACATGGGACAAAACAACGCCAAGACTATTAAAAATGACGTTTACGACATATGTCTCGAAAACCCATCGTCCAATGGTCCAGAGATTATTGAAAAAAAATATAAATTTTCTTCCAATATTTGCTTGTTACTATGGTTATAAAACTATTAGTACCTACATATATAAAGATCGTGGTATAATTTATTATTAGCATAAATTTTATTCTATTCTACAGTCTGAAAAAAGAGTTTATATATCTAATTAAGAAATGTAATTAAAAATTACCAAGAAATATTGTTTAACCATAACATCGGAAGAGAAAACTGTAAATAATTTTTTATGGAAACTTTTGGAGGATTGCTTATAAAATTATATAGAACCTTATTATCGCGCAATCTGTTAAAAAATAACTAAATATTATAGTCTAGTAGTAGTAAATAAGTCTGAAAAAAATCTTATAGTCTAGTAGTAATAAATATTAATATTTCTATCGGTATAAATTGAAGTAAGACTTAAAACCATAAAAACATCGTTTTCGTCTGATTAAAACGGTTTATATATTGATTCATAGAAAACGGTACTAGTGTTTACATAGGAACATGCAAATAAGTATTTTCTCTGTTAACTTTGTTGACCTCCGTTTCGCATATTATACAGTACTTTATAGTGTAATATATTACGAATATTAAAAAAACTACTATTAAACATTCGATCGTGGAGAAACTTTTAGAAATATGCAGCTGCATGAAACAGAGTCAAATGACGTAATGTCGACTTAGCACACACGCAAACCTACTTCTTGTATAATTTGGAATAAATTTACTCCTAAGAGTAACGTTATAATATTTACTATATCTAATGTCAATTCCTGTAATAAATAGTTTTCTGTTTAGTTCTTTTCACTTTCTATGAAAAAGTTCATATATTGGTGCAAAATTTGATATTCTCAATTTCTAATATAAAATTAGAGCTACTGTGGTGGTCCATTGATTTTGAGTCACTCACCATAGGTTATTGAATTCTCTAAAAGATTTAAATACTTTCTCCAAAATGGGCAAGAAGGTAATGAAGTATTAATGAGGGTCTTCTTATATAATCATGTTTATTTACGCTTCTTTAAACTTATAACATATTCAACATATCTATGTTCTTCACCGCCTAACTAAAATAAAAATTCTTGGGTATTGGCTCATTAATCTGGGTTTCAGCATCTTCAACAGGCTAGTTTGATTTATTTCATTGCCGAAACCAAGTTTTATTGTCATATTGAAACTATTAGTATGTCGCATTTTAAAAAACAAGACGAGTCTCTCACAACTCTTATATTGTTGACTGAATTACAACCTTGAAACAATTTCACGTAGAACCACAAAATGTGACTCATATATAATTCAAAACCTTTTAGAAGATCAGTATGCTCTAGTAGTGAAGTAATGAAGATCAAATTGTGAAAGCTGTTATCGACATTCAATAAAGCTTAAATAAATGAACAATATTATTTTTAATTTAAATGAAACGACCAAAGTCATCTAGAGAATATGCAGTTATTTATTTTCACCCTATATGACGGTAAACGGTGTTTTATGCGTGGCTGGTTGTACGGGGCCAGACTGCTGTTCTGTTTGGCTGTAAAAGATTGCTCTCGTAGCAAAAAGTCGTAGCGTAATGTATTAGCTGTATACATTAAAACTACATAAATAAATACAATTAATATTTTTAAAATATATTTACGAGATCTATAGATAGAGAGATTTAGATATAGAGAGATTTATATTATCGATATAACCAAGTTTATTTCAAGTTTTCCCACCAAATTTATTCACAGGCCTAATTCGGCAAGGTGTTGTAAATGCCTATTGTAATCTTTGCGAGTGCCTACTTCAACTAACGCCACCCAAGTCTTCTGCGCTTATCGTATCGCATATTTGCTATTCACATCATCCATTTACGTTATTGAATTAAGCGATTTTATGAAAAAAAATACTCTGTATGTAAAGTATTATATAACTTCAATTCGTGAAAATAGAAGCGTTGTATTCACCTCAACTTGGAGTAAGAAAATTAAAATTACTGAATATTCATTCTGATTTAATGTATATTTTATTCGCTCTACTCAACTGTCAGTAAAATTATAACATCATTTTTAACATAAAAAATTAGAAATAATTGAAGAATCACATTAAATTAAATTATGAATATAAATATTGAAGAGAAATATAATTATGCGATTTCTGCTTTCAAATATGGATGTTGAGCAATATCAGTTCACATTATATTAATTGAAACAAAAAGGTTTAATAAAAAAAAATATTATGCTCTTAAAACAAACATTTCGAAAAAACTTCATAACAGAAATTTCTTTTTCAACACTTTTAAAATTACTACCGAGAGTAATGGATGAGGGAAGGACGCGGACTAGTAATTTTAATCTGCGACATTTAAGTTGTGGTGTATTTTTACGGTGTTAATGTAAGAACTTGAGTTTTGGGACGCACTGCTTTATACAATTTAAGTTAACTTTTAGAAAATTATGCAATAAAATTTTCTCGTTAAGATCACAAATTGCTGTACTTCTGGTTTCGGGTTTGAATTTCACCTTTGATTAATATATTCTGTCTCTAAATAATTATACAACATTTGGCTAATATGTTCTTTTTCTGAAAGAAAAAATTGATATCAGAAATATTGTATATATATTATAAATATAGTTACATGGTCGCTTGACCTTAGCGGAAAAATTTAAATATATAAACTATTAAAGAATTTGCGATATTTTTTTTAAATTCACTAAGTGGTGCACTTTAAAAGTAATTTATACATATTTCCACATTACAGAGGTTATATTATCTGGCCGCGAATTAAAATTTCTCGACTGTGTCCTCTACTTGTTAATTTGGGATGATTTATTTAAAAATATAATTTAAGGACGTCTATTTTGTTACGTTAAATAAGGAATCGAAACGTCCATATATATAAATTTATTAAATACTCAAATAATTGTATTTTAATTCATTACGTGTGTGTAAAATATGTAAAATAATTGATTATTATGTTCATTTAATTCTCACTATTGAAAAAGATATCCGTTTAAAACATATACACTCTACGTTACAACATAGCAACCAATGAATCTAATGTACCTATAATCAATAATATCACCGATTATAAATTTCGAATGGAAAAAATTATTACTACAATTTAAGTTATTGCTTTCAAAACAGTAAAAAAGTGTTGAAGACAAAATATACCCAAGAATATAATTGTTTTCTGAAAGCCTTATATCATTTACGTTCATAGAAAAAAGTAATATCTGTATAATTTATAATTATCTTAAAAGATAATGAAAATTTCGGTCGTTGAAATAAATCGGGTCTGAACATAATTCTATGAGCAAACCAAAATGTTAATTTTTTTGTACGTTTGAATTATCCTAATAAAAGCGGAGCACCCCCGAGATTTCAATTTTACTCAAGACTAGTTTTGTTATCTTCGTCTATCCAAAAACAAATTCGCTTCAAATTTTAGTAGACATAATCAACATTTTATATGTATGCTTTATAACGGGTCTATTATATTTTGGGTTAATAAATAAATAAATTTTTATAGAATCTTATTGAATTAAATCACATAATATTTCTTGAACGAAAATCCATAATACCGTGGCTATTAATAAATGTTTTGGGTCAAAGACTCAAAAGAGGAGCACGTGATTCAAATTCTTTATCTTGTACATGATCTCCGATATTATTCAGTTTATTATCTCTGTCCGTATTGAGTGTCTGAAACGGAGAGATGCAAGTATCGTGTTACATCAACTTTTAACAAATCGCCCCGACAAGTGATGGGATCCAATTAGATTGTTCAATTCTTCACTTCACTTCCGCTCACAATATCGATTGCTATACGAACATTAATTTCGTGCATTTAGTTAAGTGTTTCTTACACAACCATAACTTTATACAATTATTTATGTTAGAATGTTCATGTATCTTTATTACTCTTGACAATGCTCAGTGTCTGTTATAATCCAGTATCAGTGAGATGTATATAAATACGATAAAATGAATTAAATTAGTGTTTCAATAAAACCTATACCGCCCGGAAACAATTAAAGCTATGGGTAATACAAATTAACTTATCAAATATCAAAACACCACTAAGATATTAAAGATTAATGAAGAAGTAGACACAACGTATTTTTTCAAACGTTACCATTATCTAATATTAAATAAAAATTATTTCCGTGAATAGTGACTAAAAAATCTGCTTTACAAGCAATAACTATTTTGATAATGGATTTATTACACACTATAGCATTATTTGCTTGATTCTTGACACGATACTTTGGGGAACTATTAAATGTGTAATGTATTATTCGCTACAAATGTTTATAATAAGATATAGAAAAATCTACTCGACAAAACTAATTAAAAAATGACCACTAAAAATATTTGAACTATTAAAAGTTATGAATAATCGTATATTGCATTATTACTTTATAATTTTTGCTAATCCCGTTTAAGAAAATAAATGAAATACAAGAAAAATATTCGCGCGAAAGCTAAGTTTACAAAAATAGCTCTGACGCATTAAGTAATAATAAAACACGTCTTTACATAATAGTCCAACAGTATAAAGTGTACACCTAAGATCAAATTAGTTGTAAAACACTTTTTGCGAAAGTCAGACCTTCAAAATGTTGAACGAAACTGTGCATAAATTATACAGTGCGGTCGGGATCTAAGGGAAAAGTTTTTAAAAAATCCAAAATATAGCCAATTAAGTAGTTTGTAATTTATTTACCGTTTTTCAAAATAGTCTTCGCGGCGCTTTGCATCATTTCACTCAATCTTCCGCGGCCTTTTCGAAGGTATTTGTAGTCACCGCGCAGTTTGTATTTTATTTTTGGAAATAAGTTCGCACGGTGCGTAGTCGCGGCTGCATGGCGGATGATCAGTAGTTTAAAATCTGGTGCAGTGAAATATTAAGTCATTCGTCTGGCTGAGCATGCGGAGCCTTTCTCGTAATAAAAGAGGATTTTAATGCGTTGCCTTCGAACTTTTCGTAAACAATGGACAAGCAATTGCTCGTATATCAATCTGTGGCAACTATTCTTGCATCTCACAGAATTTATTCGTCAAATGTTATTCTCGAAAATAAAATAGTATAGAAATACAATTAAATCTGCTACTCATTTCACAGTTTTGCATATAGATTGAAATGAAGTACAAAGCAAAATAAAAGGTCGATTTCTCATATCAAAAATATTTTACCTTGATGACAAAGCAAAAATATGTTGCTTGGAATGTAATAAATATTGATGTGTTCAATTTGCAATGTCTACAGGCATGAAGATAGTTATGATTAGATTATAGAAATAAATTACACTATTTTTTTGTGTATTATTATTTATACAAAATTAATCACGTGGGTTACAACACTTTCAATTACTTACGTGTTAATAGGATTACGGCGGCTGGCAGACTGCTCTCTCTCCGGTTTGTCTTTACTTGTTTGTGAGTTTGTGAGTTGGTTAGCTTATATATAGCTAGTCAGTCGATCTATATCTTATGTAAGTCGTTATGATCCGTATATTGTTTAGCCTTTCCACTACGCTTAGAGTACTAGTAATTCGTCTATTACACATCCCTGGCTGTGTAAACATTTAGGTACCTTGGGTACTTAAAGACATACATATCTTTTTTCCCAATTGGCCAATAAAAGCAAGTCTTTTATAACAATGAATTATGGTTTTTTTTGTATAATTATACCTCGAATTGTAGAGGAAGAAATATTACGTTTAATAAATTTTTATTCAAAATTATAAGACATTTGATATGAGGTGCAAAATAATCAATTTTAATGTATATTTTATAATAACTTACCTTTATTAAAAACGATGTAACGATTCATATCAAAATTGTTTTAGGAAACCGTAATATTGAATATGAAGTACAAGACTTAACAAGAGGTTAAATTATGCTGTTCTAATCGATTTGCGTGTTTTAGTTCCTTTTTTAACAATTTTAATTTTAAAATTTTGGAAGAAATTTCTCAGATCTTTCTACGTTTAAAATTTTGGAATACACTTCTCAGATTTTTTTGGACTTAAATTGCACGGTATTTCAAGTGAAACATTTACAAAATTTTAATTTAATCTCGTTCCTTACAACTAATTTTTTAGGACGACGCTGAAGCTGTATCGAAACTGTTGGAAGATCACAGATAAATTTCTTGATATATACCTCGTCACATAAAACAGTTCGACAAGTGTGAAAGGTGTTCACCTAGTATAATGGTAATACGTATAAAATAAATATTTAAGAAAACCAACATCGGTAGCGCGAACTAAAGAAAAATCTCCGATGTTAACAATGGAGCTTTTTCTCAAAGGTCAAAAATAATTTCATAATTTTATACATATCTATAATGTGATATTAATGATGCTCACTGCAATTGGAGCTATTTGCGATTTAGGCCTGCTTCATACTGCTATAAATATACATCATAGATTTTTTAGCCATACGTAATAAAATAGGTGAAATTTCATAATATTCACCGTAAATTGATCCTATGATCATAAATATCACTTTCCCCTTGTATTCGACAATAGTTTTCAGATGTAAAAAAGAAAACGGCAGCTACGAACTTTTGTGAATGATAGAAGTACAAAATTATTAAATAAGTATAAAGCTAAATACGTTTCTCTGACATTATATCCGTTTTGATTACCGCCAAATAGTTAAATATTCAAAGTAAAATCACTAAAACTAGGTTAGAGAGGTTTGTTTTATGTTACAAATGACTTGGATAACTTTGGTCAGTAGCAAGGAAACGAGTAGAGCAAGTCAAAATTTATCGCGTTATTGTGAAAGGACTAAATTTATGACTAATTTAACAATAAATATATTAAATAAAACTAAATGTTGTAACGATGATACATTCGAGAAATTGTCTCTCATTTGTGACTATGAAACTGCAATCTGGTGAAAATACGATTGGGGGAACGAGCAGTTGAATACCACGAGAAAGAAAAGAAATTAGATGATATAATCGATATGATTCCGCTTAAAATGCCGATATACCAAATAATTATCATTATGCAAGCGCAGGATATTATCGGGTATGAAGATAGATAGTCTTTCCAATGAAATACGTGGGACATTTTTTATGTATTTGGAAAATCAATTTTATCGAAACGATTTTTGTCGGTACTGTAAAGTTTGGCAATTCCGCATATTTAGGAGAAAATTAAAAAATGTAAATAATCATACCGTCTCATCTATAAATATCAATAAATTGTCTTTTGGCTACATCCATTCATCAGCAATGAATTAATTTCATGCGAGATTTAAATAATTGAAGTGCCTAATTGCTTGACACCAAAGATGAGAAAAAACAATTAATTGAAGAAATATATCAGAAATAATTTGCTACATCTATAAAATAGCAAACAGTGCGTCATTTTTACCTTATCAGGACAGTGCAAAATAAAGGTCCGAAATTCTACCCCTGGTTCACTCTTTATATTACTAAATATATCATACATATAATAATCAATAAAACTGAAATCCAACAAAAAAAATCAAAAATATATTTTAAGGAATATCATAAATTTATGTGAAGTTTTAGTAAAACGTCTTTTAAGTTTCATCTTGATATAATTACAAACAATTCGAGCCTTGAGTTCGGTTCATTCATTGTTTAAAGCAGGAAAAAAATGCTCAAATCTTCTTTGAATAAGTCGTGCAGCGTCGAGAAAATATAATTAAGATTTTAAAATTCTTTTTCACGCATTCACGTTCTCGCATATTAGATGGTTTCATATTTGTTTTTTTTTAATGTTATCGCTATATCTTCACATGAAAAACTTCTAATGAACGTTTTTTTATATTTATTTTGAGAGCATGTCACGCTCATATTAATTTAGATGTCCAAATGGTGGTTTAGGTGGTGTTTTTAATGAATAAATGCTTAGCCACTGAAAGCATTATACGCAAAAAATTTAATTTCAAAGAAATATGAAATTTCAATATAAATTATTTACAATGGAGAAAATTGAGCATTACATTTTATACGTCGACATACTACTTAAGCAGTACACATGTCAAATTGTCGCAAAACAGGCCACACCCACAACGTGCTCTCTTACGCGGATCATTTCAGACCACTTTTGACTCCTTGTAATTCTAGACAATAGTTAAAATTCCGAAACAATATCTTGCTGCTGGAACAAAATAGGTAACATTGCAGAGAATTCCATATTTCATGTATGTACCTTTATTGCATTTCGTAACGTTAATCTCAAATAATGGTTGAATTTGGTACTTACTGACTCACTGAAAATCATGAAAATTTATCGACCACTTTCAATGTACCTACCTTTGATCTTAAAATTACATATGTGGGACATATGTAGTGCAATGAATGTATGTAATAAGAAAATGGTGAACATTGAAACAAAACTATTTTTGTAGTTATTTTGTTAAAGTTTATGTATAATATGCTAGATAACTTTGTTTTAATTTGTTCTAAAATAACTGAAATTATTTTTGAGAAAAACAGTTGTACAGATGCACGGATCAGTGAGTGATGTTAAACGGAACATACGTACATAAGGAAATATGTACTATTCGTATGTAAGTATTCGTATGTAAAACCAAATATTCTACAGAATACGAAAATTTAACCTAATAAAATTGATCAACTGCATACATACAAACTTAGTTTATAAAATTAATCAACAGCAAAAGGTAGAGATTATAATAATATTAAATACATAAAAACTCAATTATAAAAACAATCATTCAAAATATATTGGGCTAGATTTATTTTATTAAAGTCAAGCGGTTAGATTCGGGCCGAAGCGCAGCATCTGTAATTCTTTTGAACCATGCCTCATAATTATCTTACTCCAGTAAAAATTCATTTGGCTGGCATACATGTATTTAATCTGAATTATCAATTTACGAATCGTGGAGTTCATGAACTAAGGGTCGGCGAGGTATAGCTAAATATTGAATACACATTCAACTTATTATGGAAAATATTCGCTAGGGACGATGTAAGTGATGATATTAAATTGGATTTTCTGAGTTGAGTGACAGGATTAAAGTAATATTTTTAAATTATTTTTTGCTGAAGACGCTTTGAGGATTTTATCATAATATATTGATTTCATTTCATTTGGTCATAACTTTTCTCAGTGTTTGTTTTATATATATATATATATATATATATATATATATATATATACGCCTGCTAAGTTCTTCTTAAAATATTGATTGCTATCACACAATCAGTTACTCTTTAGGCGCTATTAAGCAACCCTACCAATACGCGATCTATTTGTTCCAGTTAATCAACACATTAAATACATTGAACATAGTACCGTGTTTGTACTAAACGTAATACCTATAAATATAATAATAATGATTACAATATAATTTATAAAATAAGTGAAATATTAACTTGAATGGGAAAAATGAAGAGGACAGGATACGAAAAACTACAATAGTGATGTTTGAAGTCGAGTCCTTGTAAATGCCAGAATTAAGTTTACTCTAGGGTTTAACAGCACAGACAGGGGAGAAGTATTCATAAAATATGAGGCTACCAAGAGCCAAGTATTTCAATCCAAAATTAAACTAGATTCCATGGATTTTTCCAAATATTAATAATAAAGTCTAAAGTATGCAGAACGTGTTAGTCACATATTTCCATCTAATTGAAACGCAGGTTAACCGCAGAAGTACAATTTTATTTTTTGGGAGCAAAGAAATAGGATTTTTATTTTTCTTATTTAACTCATTGAAGTGAAAGTCGCAAAAACAATCAAAATTGGCTAAACACGTATCAAAACTCGCACAAAGTAGGATCCATATATACGTAAAGTATGTATTTTCATTAAAAATTTCGTTTCATTTTTCAAACGTAATATCATTTGAAATTTCTAATTAAATGCTGGATACTATGTTTCTAAGTAAATGCTAATATCTAAAATTATTTCCTTCCTTTTAATTTTTTTCTTTCAGAGCAGTAGTACGCGATACATTTATTTATTTTTGTACTTTAATATATCTAATTGATACTTATGGCGGATTTATTATTACAAGAGTAATATCTTACAGCCAACCAAAACACCAGTCCAGCCCCGTTCGACGAGCGGCCGGGAATCGAACCTGAGTCCCCACGGTGCACCTTGTGATCAACCCAACACACCACAGTAATGACATGTATTATATAATACATCATCCCTTAGATAGAAATAATAAATTTTTCTTTTCAAAACCGTCTCTTCCAGCAAAACAATTCGGGAATTGGAATATCTCACGATTATTGTGCGACTAGAGACTAGCTCTTCAGAGTACAGCAACGCAAGGAGTGGTTTGAAAGGAAGGAGAGGAAAGTAATCTATTGCCGAGTTCTCGATGTCAAAACAACTCGAATATAAACTTGTTTCATGAAATATTTGACTTGAGATAGCAATAAAAATGTCTATACCGAGAGACAGCAACGAAATTAATTTTTATTTTTAATATAATAATGCACATACTTGTTTATTTTTCGAATTATAATTTGTAACATTTTGCAAGACCAACGACATTCTTAAATTCTATCAATTGTTGCAAATATTTTTACTCTGAGAAGTATTTTGAAACTAATATGTAGCGTGGGACACCGTTTACTTGTATGCAAAACACCTCTGTAACGCTTTCTGTTTACTTCTTTACGAAAATTGTGAATTAAATTAATAAAAACATGTTTATAATTAATTTAAATAAGATTTGTACTGTTGTTATTAAGAATGCAAGAATAAGAAAATTAATGAATAACAAAATGTTTGTTTAAAAAATTGTTGTTTTATTTAAGGACAAACAATTGGCTATAACAAAAGAACGACCCAACTTTTTTTGCCAATAGCAAACAAATTTTTGGGGTTCCGTACTATAAAAGGAGAAACGGAACTCTTATAATACCACTCACATATCTGTCCATCAGTCCGTCACAACCTACTTTCTCAAAAAGTGCTTCACGTAGAAATTTGAAATTTTAATAGTGATAAAACTCGTTTACTCATACATTTCTCAACATAACGCAAAAAGGTTTATTTAGAAGTTTTAGGGTGAGAGGGGAGGTAAAATTAACTATTAAAATTTTTTTTAACTCCAAATACAATGTGAAATAACGTCTAAAAATACAGAAATAATGGTCTCAAATTTTTTTCATAATTTTAGGTATTATATCTTCAAAAAGAAACTCCAAAATATACCAAAAAATATGTCCTCCCCGTCCCCCCTTATTTCTTAAACTACTCAAATCAAATTTATAAAAAATATATGCTTTTAAAAGCCCACGCAAATGAAAACTATAGCGTTGATTTTAGATGTCATATTTCTTTAAATATGCGCTCAATTTTTGTGTCTATGAGAGATGTTAGGGGTTAGATGTAGAAGTGTGCCAATATAAGAAAAGTGTATTTTAAGAAAAATGCTTTCTTAACTATGTGAGTTATGCTAAACTCAAAGTTCTTAAGCAAAGTACAATAGACAATAGATATCATAATATTAAATAGTGGATAGGAAAATGTTAAAGTGAAAATTATCAGTGAAATAGTTATTCTTTAATGGATTTATTTACACAACTTAAATACTAAAACACATAAAGATAACGACGGTGATATTCGGATCGATACTATTTCAGGTTGATATCGATAGAGATTGATACTTATTTGTGAAGTAAATAGTCATACTTACCTGCAAATATTATGTTTACCTGCGAACTTTATTTTTACCTCCAATGTCCCGCTAGGTGATTTCGTATACGCACTAGTTCCAAAAACTATACTGAAGGGCGCTAGAAATGTCAGAGTTCGCTGTAGATATTAAGCTATGGAACAAAATCATAGAAATATTAAAATGTATATAAACAGAAATGTTAACCCAAAAACAGAAATTAAACGATTTGAAAAGAAACATAGCTGAATCTATCAATAATGCTATAAATAAGAAATTTTAAGGAAATATAAAGAGTTTAAAAACAGAGTAGAGAAACAAGAAAAGCAAATTGACCAAATAGACAAATAAATAAGAAGGATAAATATAGTGCCATTAGGCATGGAAGAAAAAAAATATGAAGAATTGGAAAAAGAAATTCTCTAAGACTCTATGAACAAAACTTTACAAGTGACCCTAAATCAGGAATAGAAATAGAATCAAAATAATTTGAAAGAAAGATACAAAGCAAGGACCAATAGCTCTAAATCTATTTTAACAAGAAAATATAAATTTGTAAGAACTGAAACTCTCCGTACGGAACGAAATGAGTATGAAAGAAGATTGCCCGCCAAAAGTATTAATTGAGCGAAAAATATTACATGATGAATTAAAAAAACATTAAAAGCACAGGCAGGAAAAAAAATACAATAAAATTGTTATGTTGAACGACAGAGCGGAAGAGAATAATAACTAAAGAGCACTATCAGAATCACAAAGAGTTAAGACGGACTCTCTGAAGGAATTAAAAAAAGTTTTGAAGTAAAAAGAACAAACGAACAGGAAATTATCGCTACATGAACACAACGACTCCAATAAGCAATTACACTAAAACCGACAAGGAATGACACTAAAGTTTAAAGAAAACCATATGGAATAAGAAAGGCTCCTCTCTGCCAACACAATAAATACAAATATAAACAATCATAACAAAACAGCTTCTAGTACGGGTTGTCGCCGCGGGAGTCTTAATCTAAAGATATCAGGTTAGATTTAGCCACAGAGGGCAAATAAAAATTCTAGTGACTTAAGTAAATGTCTTCAAAATAATATTCTGCCCATCGTTGTTTTGGGGGACTTTAAAACTAAAATCTGACAAACTACCCCAGAAGATGGAAAAATCGTAGGCCAATGGAGATGTGGCACAATAAATGAAAGGGACGAGGCTTTAATAATATATTGTCCGGAAAACCAGCTTTTTATAACTAATCCATTTTTTAATAAGAAACTAAAGAACAGATGGACAGGGTTTTACCGCACATGGAAGAACCAGAAAAGAAATTAATTGTACTTTAACAAAACATCTAAATTAAATGGAACTACGTGATTTAGTATTATTTCTACTTTCTTTAAGTTCTTTACCACGACCTAGGTTTCGTTGTATTACAATATTTTCAGGTGGGGTAGTAGCAAAGCTTTACTAATAGCCCACCTGAAGATGTAATACAACGAAACTTAGGTCGTGGTAATAGTGGAGCGCCCGAGGGTTTAGAACTCGGATCTCATGGGGATTGAATGAATTTACATGTAACCAACGGGATTTTGTTTTTTATGCTCTAAATTGTAACTTCTACCCATATTATATTGTGCAATTAATTTGTTCATTGTTTAAACAAAAAAATATGAAAAATTAATATTGGAGCATAACATTTTGTTTGAAATAATTTTTTTTTAGTTCTACGTTAAATTTTACTTAAATAGATAAAGACAAACATCTTCCCAACATTCCATTTTATTTGAATGGTCGAAGGGACCTTGAGCAGGTAGTCAAGCGTGAAGGGGGGAACGGCAGCTACGGCGTACTATGTGTTTGTTTTGTTGTTGTATGGCTAGTTCAGTTTTAAGTGACACGTGTTGAGTGAATGTTGTGTATACGTAATAGTGATAATTTTGTGATTTTACTTAATACTTCCAAAATTTCGCAAAGCTGTTTGTTTATCGGAGCAACTTGAAAACCGCGCATATTTCAGACACAAGTTTATTAAACAACTGTTTTTTTACGAAGTGGTTTATATTGCATCGTTTAGTAAGTTATATAATTAAACATTTCAATTGATTATTATATTATTAGTTAAAGTAAATAAAAATTAATTATAAAATAATTTTTATATATTGAATATTAAAAGCAGCCAGCGAAATTATCAGAAGAGACATAAGAAGGCAAGTGTATGATAATGAAAATTATTCACCAAGTGACAAAATGCTTCAACAGATTGATGAGTCAATACCTGAATCGTTAAATTTTTTATTATCAGAAATAATAGTAAGTGATAAGAAGCGCAGAATAGATTCAATTCCAACTTATGAAAAGAAATGTAAATCTATTGCACATGCTATAATATCAGCAGTACGACCACGATCATTTTTATCACCTCTTCATATTACTTTGGCTGTGATGTTCCATAGAAAATTCGGCTCCAAAAAAATTATAAATATATGTAACTCCTTAGGCTTTTGTGCTTCATATAAGGAGGCTACATTGTATGAAGCTTAAGCAACTTTTGCAAATCCACCAGTAATAAAGCCTGGAACTTTCGTTCAATTTGTACACGATAATGCAGATTTCAATATTAACACTATCGACGGTAAAGGAACGTTTCATTATATAGGAAGTATTGAAATAGTTACTCCAAGTGATGGTATACAACCTCGACAACCTATCAGACGTTTAAAGACTCTTCCTCCTGAATCTGAATTTGTCAAAAAACGGTCATATACCTCTTCAAACATATCCAGCATCTACAGGTACAGGTTTTGCAAATATTATAATCAAATTATCAGACGTTGAACTGATCATCAAGACATTTACTAGAAATGGGCAATTGAATATTCTTTGGATATATTTGAAATTCAAAAATGATAATAAATTCCCAGGATGGAATGGATTTATGAATTTATTAATTAATGCGCATGATTTTCGTACGTCATCAATAATTTTTTTACCATTTATTAATGCAGCTCCGAATGATTATAACACAATTTACACGGCTATGAAAATTTCTATTGATAATGCTAAAGAGATAAATATGAGAACATGCATTTTGACGTTCGACCAACCTCTGTACATGATATAGCTTCTGCTGTGTGTTTATCAGATGAACTATTAGTTGTTGTCAGATTGGGCTCATTTCATACTCTAATGTCTTACATGGGATCTATGGTTATATTATGGCTGGAAGTGGGATAAAAGAAGTTCTTTCTACCATTTATGCTGAAAATAAGATTGATCACATAACGTCAGGACGTGCCTATGCTAGAGCAGTACGTGCTCATACCTTATTGCAGCAAGCTTTATCACAATTAATTTTTAAAGATCTTAAGGAGAATAATGCGGATTTTTTAAATGTATTGAATGACGAACAAATATCTATTATTTTTGAAATGTTCAATTACACTGAAATAACAGAAAACCAAAGATTTCAAATGCTGAATACAATTTTTGAAGATAAGTTAGTTGAGCTTGAAACTAAAAATAAAACATCAAAACTATGGATTACGTATTTTCGAATGGTTACAATATTAAAAGACTTCATTGCTGCCGACCGTATGGGGGATTGGAATTTACATTTACATAGTATTGAGCTGATGATTCCACTATTCCACGCATCAGGGCATTTTCCCTATGCGAAGGCTGCACAAATTTATCTGCAAGATATAAAGGAATTACAGTATAAAATGGATCCAGCAGAGTTCGAAAAATATACAACAGGATATTTCACTTCTAGGCGATCAGATATTTTTTTTTCTGGTAATGCAAGTGATCAGACTATTGAGCAGACTTTGATGAAAGAAATGAGCGTCGGGGGTCCTTTTAAACGAGGTGCCACTGAAAGTGTAGTATATAAATGGATCAGAGGAGTTATTTATAGTAAAGATATTATTGAAAGCATAGAAAAAATTTGTGAGATATCTTTCAATAAAAGTCATCAACACAGTGATTCTACAGATGCTAGAATAGAAAGGGATGGTATCAATGTAAACAATTGGTAGACTTTTTCAAAGAACACAGTCCTTTTCCTGATACAGATGCAATTATGTCAATTGCCACTGGAATTACTGATGATAAAAGTATAAATTGTTACAATGCTTTTGAAGAAGGTTTGAAAGTCATGAAGAAAACCGAAGGGAAAAATGTACGCGAATTGAAGTTATTAAGATAAGATAAAATAAATTCTCTATTGGCTAAAAATAATCAAATAAACATTCATGACAATGTTATTCCCGTTGGTCCATTGTTGCAGTTTCAACGTATTTGTGTGTTGAAAAAAAGAGATGAACTAAAAACTTATATGAATTATGAACTGGCACCATATCCACTTGCTCTGTGTGAAGATAGCCAACTGCGAAAGACAAAAAAATTAACTTTCTACGAATTATTCCCAGAAATTCAGATTAATTTGAAAAGCTTACAAAATGTTCATTATGTTATTGATGGAGGCATGTTGTTATATCTTTGCAAATGGCAATTAAATGAAACATTCAAAATGATATGTGAACATTACGTTAGATATTTGAGGAATAATTATAATAACGCGTACGTGGTATTTGATGGATATAAGAAGGACGGTATTAAATCAGCTGAAAGGAATCGTCGCGCATTAAAAAATATATGTACAGATATTGCATTTAATGAAAATATGCCGTTAAAAATCGCTCAAGATAAATTTCTAACAAATAATAAAAATAAATCTCGCCTAATCGAAATGTTAAGAATAAAATTAGCTGATAACAATATTTTTACATGCCAAGCGGAAAGCGATGCAGATAAATTAATTGTTGATACAGCAATTAGTTTAGAATCTAAAAATATTGTTGTAATTTCAGAAGACATTGACGTCTTGGTTGTGTTAACGGCATTGGCACCTACTGATCGTCAAAATATATTTTCTAAAACCATCTCGAGGCAAAGTTAACCAACAAATATTTTCATTGAAAAGTTTAGAAAAATCTCTACCAGCATGTAAAGAACATGTTCTATTTTTACATGCTTTCACGGGTTGTGATACAACTTCTGCGTTTTACTGCGTGTCAAAAATTTTGAGAAGCGGAATGATCTACATAACTCAGCAGCAGTATTTAAAAATGTACATGAAGATGCAAATAATATATTTCAAGCTGGTATTACATGTATTTTGGATCTGTATGGTGCTTCGGCAAAAATTACAGATTTGAATACATTCAGGTTCAATTATTTCGTCAAAGCAACTGCCAAAGACACAAGTGTTATTTTATCTTCGTTGCCTCCCACATCTGATGCAGCATTGAACACTTAAAATGGGTTTACCTGCAAATCCAGATGTAGTTAGGGAATGATTTAATCATCGAAAATTGAAGATGGAACTATTCCAATAATACCTATCATCCAATATTTTTAAATCAATTACCTGCTCCGGAAAATTTATTAAAAATGTTATTTTGCAATTGCAAAAAGGGATGTGGAGCTGCATGCGGATGCCGGAAAAGTGGATTATACTGCAGTGTAGCATGCCTACAGTGCAACGATGACAGATGACTGATTCACATCAGTGAAATTGAATTTGATGATATTTGAAAAAATGTAAATGTTTCAATAGACAATTTTTTTCTAAATAATTTTTTTTCTTTTAAATAGTTATAATTTGCTTTTTTTTCATAATTAATTAAATCTTACTTTTATGCTATAATAACAGAAAACAATTTTTAATTTTTTTTGTATGCAAATTATTTAAATAAACAAATAGTTTATATTTAAATATCTATAATTTATTTTTTTTTCAGTAGCTTCCACCTCTTTTATAAAAAAAGAAATTCTACAGCGTTATCTGCATTATAGCACATGAGTTATTGCAATCTTAAATTTTTGCTATTTAAAAATCAAATGCACAACTTTTAAATAGGTAGAGATTATTATTTATGTTATTCACAACACATTCCCGCAAAAATCATTTAATTCCATCTAGTCCTTAAGAAATCCGAGGTTTTAACGTTTTTAACGCTCCAGACGCTCCACTATAAAGAACTTAAAGAAAGTAGAAATAATATTACATGACGACGTTTCATTTAATTGTGAATAATGAATTTCTACAAAATTAACGCCAAATATATTCAATATTTAAAAACATCTAAAATCAACGTCATGTGAGTCACTTACCCATTAAGGAACAATATAAAAAGGAACAGGTAGTCGTTCGAGAAGGCTCTATCAAAACTAACTACGATTGCGAAGGAGAAAATAAAGAATTATTTACAGGTCTGAGAAAAAATTAAAAAGCAGAAAATAAAGACACCCAGCAATTATACGATAATCCAATAAAGCAAATTAAACAAAAAATATATAAAACGACTACCGAAAAGAAACAAATGTAACGGAATACGAATTTATCTTTACATCAAAGTTGAAAAATCTTAATAAAACGAGAATATGAAATATATAATATCTTAATAAAACGAGAATATGAAAAATATTATATCTTAATAAAACGAGAATATGAAAAAAATATGAGATATAAAATTGAAAAGAGAGAAAAAAGTTTACTAAACTATACACTAAGGTCAGGAAACTAATTAGAAAAATTAGTTTCCTGACCTTAACTGGAAACCAAATATTCAGTGAAAAGCTCCAATAACAGATTAAACAAAGAAAAAAACTGGTTATCTCTTTTTTGGTCAATCTCCGAATAATAAAGTTGAAAGAAGTCATTAGAAACTGACAATTTTTTAGTGACACTGACAATTAGAAGAAAACAAATTTGTATGAAGAATTATATGTTTAACTTCGTTATAATAAAATCTATAATAAATATTAATCCAAAAACGTGGAAAATAAACAAGAAATTAAGTCTTTCTTAGAAAGCAAAGCAAGTAAAAACCTCAAGTTTCTGAAATCAAGAAAAATGCGTGGCTAGAATGGAGTATCGAATGATATTAGAAACTGTTATTGAAATCCTAATTCAAATATTAACTTTTTTTTTAAATAATATATTTGATACGCGCTAATACCAAAAGCATGGGGAGACTGTGTCGTTTTTCTAATCTACAAAAAAGGAAATCCCTTGGATATCCGTAACTACAGACCAATAACTCTGTTGCAAAATATGAGCAATCTGTTCAGATATACACTCCTAAGCAGGTCCTTTCTAAAATACTCTGGGGCAGTACCCTACCATTTAAATTTAAAAAAAGAAAGGATCATTTTCATTTTTTTTATTCAGCAATACGTAAATCTTAGAACAAATTTTATTAATTTTTTTAATTTGAAGTTTAAAGTCAATACGATAAAATTAAACTAACCAAAAATACATGTAGAAAACGAATGCAAATGTTGTAAATAATAACAAATTACGCAACAAACAGCATATATTACATTTCGATATTTTACGTACGTAAATGCGTCATTCTCTGTATTGAAGCGGGCTACGTAAACATTGCCCCAGGTCTTCTGTACAAAATAATTAAAAAATAATATTATTTATGAACAGCAAAATCCACAATTTGTGTGCTGCGATGGAACAGAGTTCCTGGTACATTTCAGTACAAAATGAAATAAAAGAGGTATTCGTAAGAGAAGTATTTTTCACGTGTGTTTTACTTCGCTCAAAAAATATTATTATAACATCCACATTTATTTACATTACTAAATATTTTCCATTGAAATCATCCTACGTAAAACTGCATAATCCTTAAATTAATTAAATTAAATGTAATCGATACAAATTCCAAACAGCGACATGACACGGTGTGCAAAAGACAAAGAATAAAATCTATCTGGCTTTCTTCCTCACTCTCGCTAGTTATTATTAAATCCTAATAGTATCCTGTGGACATTTATCAAAATATTACTTAACGAATTCAGTATTCACTTTAAAATATTAAAAGCAACGAATTGTTGTCGTGTTCTGGAAAAGTGGTTTGAAATAATTTAAGGTTTCATCGATCGGTTTTACATATAGTGTAAAATTGCTCAGTGACATATAAAACTTTGACGCATCGTTTTAAAATGTTTATAACATCTCGTGTATTTTTGGTTGCAACAAGTTAAGGTTTTCTTGTTTTTCTTCTTTAATTTATTTTAGTTCTGATGTATGGTTATTGGTCTCAAACATCTAAACAGAAAAATAAAAAATACTAATTAAGTAAAATATTTACTAATATATGTTACGATGAATGAAACGTCATTGATGTGGTATCATTTGGTGGAAACAATATTCTAATAACAATATTGCAATGAAATAATATACGGACGTTTGATTTGTAGCACAATTCTCAGGTATGTTTTAAATTATGCAATGTTTTAAATTCTTAATAAAAAAATGGATGCATTTGTTTAGTAGTACTATTCAAAACTATTGACTGACGGCGAATTTCAAGGGATGCTTCACGGAGAAATTTTTAATGTCATTTATTTCAAATTATACGAATGCCTTTGCCTAATCACACATTTTTTTTAATTTGGGATGTAATTTACATAAAATGTTAATCATATCTGCGTATATTAATAACAGAGAAAACGGCGCCACTTAGTGTTGTTTGGTTTCGATATTGTAAAACTAGTTCAAATTTCAACGGATGGACCTAACGTTAATAAGAAATAAAAGCAAAAATGAAGAAAGGAAATTTTGATATTTATGGATCAATCTTCTTGTTGACCTGGGCAGTTACTAATTTCAAAAACTGCATAATTATTTTAAAAAAAGGAAGATCGAATGCTGTTGGGTTATAATAAAACATTTAAGATTATTGTGTATTATTTTATATTACAGTCAAGCCTGTCGTTCAGATTATAGAAAGCTATCAAAGTCTGATACATTCCTTTTAACTACTACTGCAATATATACATTTGAGAATTAAAAGTGTGAACTGATGATTCAGTCCACATTCTAATTTATAGGTACTAAGAGTGATAAAAGGACGTAAAATAATCCGAAAGCAACAGTTCTCAAGTACAGAGTGCGGCACTGAATGTCGGGCTTTTTAAGGCAAACTTCTCTTCTTCCAGATGACTACTTCACAAATCAACTTTTTAGATTTGTATAAGATCTTTTTACTTTTCACTACTCTACGATAAATAATGCAGCTTATTGTGAGGACTGAAACTTTGAAGCATCTAAAAATATAACAACCATAAATTGAAAAAAAGTGAGTCCAATCTCATTAAACCTAATGAAATTAAATTTCGATTTGTTGTAAAAAATTACTACGTAGCAGGCGTGAAAAATCAAAGATGCCGCACTTTTTGCACTTCGCACTTTGACGGGGATTATAACAAATATCTCATAGAATTTTGTATATCATTAACCGAAACAACTTCACTGTCGTGTGCCTGGACCGAAGGGATTTATTGTTTCGACCCTTCAGTCGCTATAAACTATCAAGTACAGCTAGAAAGATTAGAAAAAGGTTAGATAGTTTAATAAAAAATATCAGTTTTCAACCAGGTAATGTAAAAAAATTCTTACACTTATGTTAGTAAATTATTTGAACAGAAATATAAAAAATATCACTAGCAGAGGACCACATCTCGACAATTTATAACCGGACATACTTCCGCAGGCAATTCGCGATAAAAACCTGCGATGTTTTATAATAACGATTATGATATTATCACACAGCGATACGTTTTCCGAGAGAGAATTCTCATTAAATAAATAAATTTTATTGATCATTTTCCAAACAATCGTAATAGCGCACATGCATTTATGTATCGCTGTGGAATATAACCAATTTATTTAATAAAAAATTTATTCGTCCAGTTCGAAATATAAAGAGTTTATATCAAGAAATGCAGGAAAAAGAACAACACGTTGTTGCATCAAATTTAGTTCTGAAAATTGTAGAACGTCTGAAAAGATTCGGGAGAAAAATGACGGAAAAACAAAAAATTACGGAAAAACAAAAAATCTTGATTATTCTAAACTGGAAAGCAGAATAGTTAAAAAAAAATAAGAGAATAATTTTAAAAAAATTAACAATTAGTATAAGTATTATTACATACATATTGTTACTGATTATTACATACATATTGTTACTCAAAAACTTCGATAAGCTTGATTCTTGTGTTTCCTTTAAATTTGAATCCACATTTTTTTTCTCATTTTTATAACTGCTGGAAACTTGAAATTATTGGTGTAGGCTTATATTCTAGTCTTACCTGCAACACACTTATTACTGTCAGAGAAAAACCCAAATAGTTCTGAACAACTGGATAAAGTAATGAAATTTTATTCTAGAAAGATGATTATCCTAAAGAGAGCAGGCATTCTTCGATAGAAGGGATCTCTATTTCTGCACAACCTGCTTGTTCCCGCGCTTTGAGATTGCACCCTTTGAGATTACACCAAAGAGAGAACGAAAATATATTTTGTGGTAATAAGTGAGTAAATTTAGAAATTTTTTTATTCATGGCATGGAAGAGATCAGCGGGTTCATTTGTGCTATTAACTTCAACTTATCTTCTGTTCAATAAATGTTAATGTGTAATACACATATACGTTTATTGAACAGAATATCCAAGGAATACACTTTAATCAGTAGTCTCTACATGTGGGTAAAGTTTTTACTTTATGCGGAAAAAATCTGTTAACCATCTAATTTATAAAGTTATAAGCAATGTAGTTTAAATACAATATAAATGCAATTGATTTTGGAACAGAACACTAACTAAAAAAAAATATTTTGACATATTATTTTGGCCTGTTTGGAATTTAGTGTTTTCATACAAGCGCATCATACAAGTGCGTGTTTCCATACTTTTCGTCTTAATGTTAAAAACAGTTTAAAATAATTGACACCTTAGAATTTTCAGGAATTTCAATCGTACAAAATATTGATTTGTTTTATTCATTCTGCACTCATACGCTAAATAATTTCTCTTTTCCATTCTTTGCACAACTATACACAAAGCTATGCACTGCAGCCTTATCAGAATTTATGTCGATCCTGAATTAAACATTTGTTACGCAGTTGTTTTTCTAATCTTTATTAACAAGTCTACTCACGTAGTTCTGTGCTGCGGACCACAGTCTTGTCTCTAATTTTTCAAGCTCCGAAATAGAAAATATTTACGTGTGAATCGATTTTGCATGTCTTCTGATTAAAGTTTAAATTACATTGCTTTTATTTTCAATATACTTTTCAAACCTTCATTTTTAATACCGTAAGAGTAATGAAGAAGTATTAGCGGTAAATTTTACTTTTTTTTTTCTTCACGTTAGGCCGTAATAAATAAAATAACACTGATTTGTGAAATAAACTTCTTAAATACGAATGGTAATCGCACTAGGTTTTTGTACATACACAAAACAATTATAAAAATAAAATGTAAATTTAAATATTTAAAGTTAATTCTATTTTATTTATTTTGCGTATAAATTTTATTTTTAATCATTTACATATCGCCTAGTATGTTTTTGCCAGTATAGAAATAAAGTGAATTTCTCAAAAACTATAAAATTATTTCCTGATGGAAAAATTAATTTTTGAAAAACTCCGTAGTACACGTTGATACTATGAGGTTTTATTTTCCCATTAATTTTAAGTCAATATCTTAAGACTACTTTTTCACATCATTTTATAAAAATTTACTTAGAATTGTAAAAAAAATATTTTTAATATCTTTTCCATACAATGTCCACATGGCCTAAAATATTTAAAAACAAATATGAATGTTCATTTTGCCTTTCTAAACTTTCCATATGCATATTTTAAGTGAAAACTATTGAGATTCATGTGGGTGAATATGCTTTAGTACTGTGCCAAATTGTAACCTTAAACAGAGAGCGATTTTTCAAGAAAAGAGCTACAACAGACAGACAGACGGACGAACCTGTGAATGATCTAATGTAGGTCCTGTGGTTTTGATTTGTATATAATTTAAAAAGTAGATCTATCATGAGATTTAGGAGTAGATCTATTTTTGCTAGCAGGTTAAAATAAGTGGTTGGTGTAACCGTAACCTTTGTAACTATTTGGGTATTAAAGACTTAAGTAAAATTTTCCCACATTAGTGAAAATTTAATTGAATTACATACTTATACCGAATATACATTTAGTCTGAATTAAAGGGTAAAAAACTCTGGACTCAGGACTCCTTGACGGGGGCGGCGTAGATAACGCATTGAATCAATTCAACTTGTTATTTTTTTTAATTAGTTATACTTCAAAAGCGACGTCTTAACAGAAAGTATTGCCGGTACACAGTGAAAACATTTCTTGAAATTGTTTTAGTACCTTCTGCGATTATCCTTAACAAACTAATTAAATTTTCTTCTTTTGAATATTTGTTATATTTATACATATATTGTGAATATTTATATCGTTTAGAATTTTTTGCTGTCCCTTATTTTTAAAAGCAAAAACAAGCAAAAATATTATTTTTTTGAAAAACGATGTACACGTGTTTCAATTAAAAAAAAAACAATAATTAAAATTACAGTACATACATGCACCTTAAAAATAGAGTCAGCTGCAATGGCATAGGCAACTTTGCGGTTAAAGCACTTATCACAAAGTTACATTATCATCCCACGTATCTCTTTTCCTACAAAAGAAACTAGAAAATCATCAAAACTTTCTTCAACAGTCAAACCTACTCTTTACGACAATTTTTTTTAATATGACGACAAGATATTTGATAACAATCTGAGAATAGTAAGTGCATAAGTTTGTCTTTTAGACTGTCATAAGTTCACGTGAAGGAAAAAATCAAAAACATTCGTTGAGAATTTTTGTTTACTTTACACTGTTGAAATCTGCGTCTATTTTCTTTACGGTTATGTGCATTCGTATAAATCCTTCTCTGTAACAAATATTTTTGGTTTATCTGCTTTCAATTCATCAGGATTCGATGCCTCAAGGCATAAATAATAGTCATATTTTATTCAATATTGATTCCTTTTAGGAAAACATATTGTGGCAAGTCAATGAAAGGCCTAGTCGAAACCCTAAACTTCGTAAATTTAACATTTGGTTACGGCAGACTTATTGAACTCAATGCGCAGAAAATAGAAATCTGCCTAAAATTTCTGCTTAAATTGTATGCGAGAAGATTTGCAAGCATCTAGTTTCACTCTTGTAAGGCACGTAATATTTTAGGACACAAAACGTAATGCGTCCACTGGACTTCGGAGGGGTCAATGACAATTATTGTTATGTTAACAGTTTTTTTCAATATTCAATTTTTAGTCTTATACTTAAATTCTATGTAGAAATAAAGGGGACTCAAAGATTATATATAAAGGAATTTTAAAGATTAAATCTATCATATTAAAAGCCTCCACGCCCATGTGTACAAGACTGTGATACTAGAATAAAACCTAATTTGATTATTATTATTATTGATTTCGATATATTATTGCGTATTTCTCAAATAATGCTCGCATGTATTTATTTGTGTAAGCCATCTGAGATTTTACAACAAATCATAAAAGTATCCGAGAAATCGGTAGTTCTTTTTATTATGTAAATACCCGTCGCTCTGGATTCCGCAATTATTATTCTTTTTAAAGTACCAAGCTATATACCTAATATATATATATATATATATATATATATATATATATATATATATAAACAAATACAAACATCTAGCTTTGTGAAAGTAAGAATTTTGAGATTTTAGTCCAATATGCGAACTGCCTCAGGGTTTTGGGAAAGTCACTAATTTCGCCATTATTTAAGTTGCTATCGCTCTAAATTTGACGACTTTTTTTTATTCTACGACATATGGAAAATATTTTTAAAATAAATAGCATGCAAAACTTTTGAGATTCTAGATCAAAGCTCAATTCATCCTTAGGGGTTTGGAAAGTCAATAACTTTTATCTTTGTTATTGACTCTCTGAAACTCTGACGTATTGAGTTTTGACTTAGAATTTTCCATGAGCCTCTTCGGTCTAAATTTCACAATTATGATTTTACGACCTAATATGCCATATGTTTAAAAAATTCAAGCATCTACTTTCATGCTTTTTAATCTTACGAGATTTCGGAAAAAGCCCTAAACTCAATATTTATTTTCGGTCAGTGAATAACATTTTCAAAATTTTAACGCCTGTCGTACCGAATTTGACGAATATACTAATTTTATGTCATATTACGAAATAATTCTTTAATATTATAAGAGCATGGATTTGTGCCTATAAGACTTTATGCACCTTTACAACAAAATATAAGACATCCAAGTGTAATTGTTTTCTTTTTCGTTTTCCAAAAAAGACGTTGCTGTAAAAGTTATAATTATAATCAGTTGAGGCAAATATTTGAAAAATTCCAAGCAAAATTTAAGCATTTTGCTTGTAAAACTTATAAAGTTTCAAAAAAAGACTTAAGTTGTGCCTAGGAATTGAAGGAGAAATGATATTTCTCATTTTTTTTATTTTTCTCATCTTTGTCAAATATTGTCCTTTATGACATATTTAGATAAATTTCTAAAAAAATGCAAGGTTTAACATTTTAAATCTATAAATTATAGTTGTGTTATTGTTTTGTATTACATTAAATGTTATATCTAGAAAATCATAATGTCTAGCTTCGTGTTTATAAACTTATGAAATGTTAATAAAACTCAAAATTGACATCGTCCTAGGGTGTCTACAGCGTTAAACATTTTTTTTAATTATTTAAAAAGCCATCGTGTCAAATTTGATGATTAGTATTGTTTTAAGGTAAAGTTTATATACATAAAACTTATGAAATTTAAGAATAAAACGTTAAGGTTTGTGGAAATCAGTAAATTATTCAGCATATAGACATCTGTCGCTGTAACTATGGCTATTATTATTTTCTGATATACTAAAACACATATCTGAAAAATTAAAAGAATTTAGCTTCATGTAAGTGAGGCTCACTCTCATATTTAGAATAAAACATGAGGTGGTAATTTTTCAGTATTTAATGGCTCTGAATTACACAAAAGTAATTATTTTATGGTAAATTACAGGCATCTAGCTCCATGTATGTAAAACTTTCAAGATCACAGAGCAAATTATTCCAGTAAAATTGTTTCTTTTTTTATGCATGGATCTCCTCATTTATTTCAAGGGCTATTTGAAAATATTTTCAAGGGCTATCCTCAATAATTGGCGAAATCTACCATTTTTTGCGGAAAATTGTTGTTGTTATGAATGGAAAGAATAAAATATATCTACGTGGACCATTAAATTTTCTGTAGTTTCTTTAATAGATTTTTGTCCTACAACCCATTATTTGAGTTACGTCGCGTTAAATCTTAAAAAAATCTGAATTTTTTGCACGAAGCATCAATTTTCGTTCTATAATTTTTATTTAAACTCTATCGCTCTAAATTTAAAGAATTTTATTATTTTATGACGTATGGTATATATCTCCAAAATTAATGTATGCAAGATAATTGAGGTTATGAAAAAATTTTTGGACTTACGTAGTAAATTGCTGATCAAATTCCAATTCTAGAAAGCGCTATATTTTACAAAATTTTGATAATAAACGCTATTCTCTAGATGTTACAAATATTTATCCCATCAAGTAAATACTTGAGTGTTAATAAATAAATTAAAAACATTATATCTAAATGGATAATAATAAAATACTAAGATGGACTAACTTTTTTTCCTGTCTTTTATAAAGTGTGTGTAATACATTAAAATACAATTTCGTCCGCACTTATCTCTCAAATTAAAAACGTGTTTTAATGTACGTTTCAAACTGGAAACGTGTTTTAATAGTTTATGGATCTAGTGTAAGTATCAAGGGTATATCGGGAAGTTATTTAGATTTTACGTTTTTACGATTTAGATTAAAACCACATACGTTATTACGAATGGTGTTCAATTTCACAGAAATGACGTCATATTATTTTGTCACCAATGGAATAAAATGGAGAGGCCAAGAGAAAAGAAAATTATAATTATTGCTTTTTTATGAAGAATTTGTTTGCACTCGAAGCTATGGTAGACGTTATCAAGCGCGAGAATAGTGCAGTATTTACAGGAGCGAAATCCAAGTCAAATCTAGTCACTAACCTATCTCTCGATGTTCACATCAAGCAAATTGCAACTAAAAGAGACAAATGGATTAAATTATAATATATCGATGATTTTGAATTTTCCAGAAAGAAATATTTGTGTAAAAAATTGCAAATCAATGACGAGCTACATCACGCATATAATTGAAACAAGCCAGAAATTATCCAGAACAGGTTTTAACTTGAAGTATGAATGGATTGACTGTCTGCTGTTAGCAGAGCTACACGAAAATTATTTTCCAAGGATTATGGCCATTGAATATGCAGGTATCGCCATAGTAGCTGATAATGAGATAAAGTTTATAGAAATGAACGACCAAGAATGTAACCATGACAGTGCGTTTTTAAGTAGAAAGAAGTAGCAATATAGACAATAGCAACAAAGTTAGCAATTATTACTAACTATTAAGACAATAGTAAAAAAGTTAAACTAATAAAATGGCCAATAGAATTAAATAACCACCGTGAAGTTTCAAACGTCAAAATCAAAGAAAACAATTGAAATGTACTTACATTCTTTCCATAGCTTTGTATTGAGGTTTCAGTAACCTAAATGGGTTTCTATATTCAGGAGCTAGTACTCTCATTACGACCGACGGAAATATCACCAAGAACACATCAAGTGAACCAAGTGTTAGTGAAATAATAACTAGAAATAACAGTGCTATGTCAAGTGTAGGCTATGTTGAAATTGTGACCCAAAAGTGTAAATACGTTAGTATTATTCCAGGAATTAATGTATTACCTACATATCTTATCTTCCAACAAATTTTACAACAGTCAGTTAATTGATGTAAAACTAATAAAATTGATTTAAACGAGAAATGTAATATTTGTAATAAATACAATAACTTAGTGGCTGATTTAATTAATGGCGTATACAAATTTAAATTGGAGTATAAATATTAGTTATTTATATCACCTGGTGTACATAATAAAGTGCGGCGTAGAAAATTTGACCTTTTGACTTAGAATGACATGAATAAATATTATATATGAAACACTGACCTTAAAACATTGCTTTATTCACAATTAAATGAAACTACGTGATGTAGCATTATTTCTACTTTTTTTAATTTCTTTACCACGACCTAGGTTTCGTTGTATTACAACATGTTCAGGTGGGATATTAACAAAAAAAAGCTAGCTTTTTTTTTTGTTTTTTTTTGCTAACATCCCACCTGAAGATGTTGTAATACAACGAAACCTAGGTCGTGGTAAAGAAATTAAAAAAAGTAGAAACAATACTACATCACGTAGTTTCACTTAATTGTGAATAATGAATTTCTACAAAATTAACACCAAATATATTCAATATTCAAATTGCTTTATGTAATAAATGAAAAAAAAATTAGCAAAATGTGTACGGAAAATAAGAGTGAGAATAGAAAACGACCAGCTATTCTTACATTTATTAAATGGATAAACAATTTAATTATTGAGGAACAAAAAATCTGGAACAGTCTACTTAATAAATAAAAGACACTTTTATTTAATACTATTAAGCCGGCAGAAGCTCTCATTGTCTCTAATGACATTGTAATTTAAGAGCAATGTAGGTTAGGAAAATCTTGGCGGTACAGACGTTTATGCATTGCAGTTGAGTTCTCCATTCAAAAGTAGTATTCAAATTAGGTAAATAAAAAAAATTCGTCATAGAAGTTTTAACAAAATTTATTTCTTTATGGAACAAATACAAAACAATAAGCACACATAAATGACGGTTAACAGCAGAAATTCACCATGAGGTGATTAAGAAAAGGTATTCAAAATATACATAGCAAAGTAATGGTTGTCTATATAACCCAGCCTGTAATTACACTTTTTTCTTTTATAAATACTATATTCAAATAATCGGCATTAGGAAAAATACATCCAGATATTTTAATATAATAACAAACTAAATCAACAAATAAAAACAATGAAAAAGAGAACGAATATCTCTAAACACAAAAATCTATTATTTTCATAATAATAAATGTAAAAAAAACTAAGAAATGTCGAAGCGAGTGCATAAAATATTAACATTAGATTACAATTCAATAGATGTGTTGTATCTGTACGCATTGCCGCCAGTTACAACATTTTGATCCTGACGCGATTAGATGATGTGCGGCGTAATGATAACAGATTGTTTATAAAGTACCATAAAATATTTAATACAATATTGGTCAATTTTAATTATTTGTTCCGTGGCTAATAACGTATTAACTATTATAAAAATTTAATTTATTTGATTTGGAATGAATTTTTTCCTTAAGTATTCCTCATAATCATTTTGACATTCATCACGATAATTGCGTTTAAGTTGCAGGATATACAAAGGTACAGGGTTTTAAAATTTGGTCTGTATTATTAGTCGAGGTATTCAGAAGCTAGATTCTAGGATCATGACGGAAATTAATCAGTCCATACTTGTAGAATGAGTAGAGTAGAGGTCTCATCAGCATAATCGGCGGGTTGATCTTTATTTCGGTTTCACCTTGCGTTAAAATATTTTATATCGAATGTCGTGTTTCTAGAGTGATATTTTCTTATTGTCTTATATATTTTTCCGACAGAATTCTAACCTACGGATAGCTTTACATAGTGAAATACAGTGATTTCATGTACATCAGCTAATTTTTTTTTTATTTTTGATGATAGAGCAACGTTTCAAAGAGTTGTAAAATGATATATTATACATCCAATAATTCTTTGACTAAAATTATCATACTGAGTTTTTCCACTCTTGAATTTTTTTACAAGTTAAAAAAAATATGGACCATAATTTTTTGGAATTTTTATGACTTAGTAATTTTTGTATACCTTTAGATAATACTAGAAGTAAGAGTCAAAAACATTTGTTTTTTTTATTTATTAATTAATTATGTTAAATGTATTTTATTTTGTTTAAGCAAAATGATATGGATTTTAAATTTATTTAATTTGTCGAATATACCACTTTGTAAAGTTTTTCTCGAACTAAATGGCATCAAGCGCTAACGTTAGAATAAAAGGTATGATATTTGAAAGCTTAACATATAAATAGTAAACATTACATTACGATCTAGTAGGATTTTAAAATATTTATTTTTCAACGGTTCAGTTTTCGCATCGTGTTTACATTTGATTCACTTATTTACTGTGATTTGAGACGGCAGTTACCGTTTTAGACACACTATTATTCTTGTCGCCCAGATATTTTTATGTATCATATATTATATGTATGCATATATTGCATAAACAGTATTTAGTGGTGACACAATAATGGAAATTCTGAAATTTTATAAGGAATAATGTTACAATTAATAATTTTGTTATAGTTCATTTCGTCATAATAAAAGTATAACGCAACTAATCAAGAATGTTCTTCCACTGTTCACTATTTAAGAATTGCATCAAAAGGGTTACAAGAGTTAATGGATGTCTAGTGCAGCCTAGATATCAAATAATTTTCATTATACGAAAACAGTCTCTCATGTAAATATTACCGCTTTGCGATTATAGAAATAAAAAGAACCTCCGAATTATTTTTTCTTACCATTTAGACAAAATCTTTACTGTATTGCTTTTGCAAGTGCATTTATTTAAAAAAATATAACGCTAATTATATTATCATAAATTAAATCAGATTGTTATTTTTCATTCAATGAACTACACTTGTGTTTCACATTTTTAAAAATACCTGAACTTCATATAAAAAAGGATTTCCTAATCGTCGTTCTTATAATTACAATATAAATTTCTTTATTTTACTTCAAAAAAAATATCGATCTTTAAATATATAAATGAAAACAGATTGTTGTTTATTTCGACGGTAAGGATATGTAATTATTTGTATATTATATTGTCATTATTTTACGAAAAAATTATCGTTAAGTCAGATTTCGATGCCGTGGAGGTCACGCGTAAAGTTTTTCCGATTGATCCAACACAAACATCGTAAATACGAAAAAAGCTATAGATATTCACTGATCTCATTTCCTTTAACGCTTAAAAATTAAAACAAGTAGTAGTTGCGATAGCTTTCCCAACATTTCAGGAATCTTAATAGTGAGTCCACATTAGGGAGACAGAATAGATGATAACATGCAGCAGGGTTATCTTTTTGTTTAATAGTGAATAAGGCTTTATCTAAATGCGTACAAAGAAATGTTTAAAAGAATTCGTGGAGTCACAAGAATATTCGTGTGTCTAGCCCCTAGACTGTTCAAGTTCAAAATGCGGAGCCGGCCGTTTCGCTGCTTTTGATTAAATAATACATACCTACAAAAATTATTATTCGAATGTAATGAAATTTACATGGATTAAATGGTAAATACAGTTGTGTATGTACAAACAATTTAAAGCATTTATACCATACTTATGTATTAAGGAGTTGAAAATATTTAAAATAAAAAATATCCCCGTTTAGTTGGCTGTTCTCTTCCTTCCAGATGGCAATTACAGATGTATTTTAAACTACTAGTTCTATATTCGTGATCCTGCTACCTTTGACTTGTGATTATGTTCAAAAAATAACCATCGAGCCATTAAACATTTTTCTGCTCTATGGCGCTCCAACAACAATTCAAAACGATAATAACCAATATCTGTGATTAATTATTAACGAGTGTTCAGGATATGTTTAATAGCTTAGGAAGCATAGCGTGTTAGTATAAAGATATACAGGGTATACCTTGACCGTCGGATAATTGTCAGAGCAATTAGTGTGTAAGTCTGAACGTTGTTCACTGGCAGAAGACTAGCTCGCTCATAGAACGATTGGACTTTCCTCATACTAAATATTATACAAGTGTAATCCAAAACTTGGCTTGGTTTCAACTATGGTTCCATCTGTACTGGCAACTGACAAAGCGAGAGAATATTCCTGGCACAAATAAAGTTAGCGTTACAAAAACTTACAAACACGACTAGAACTCCAACTACGAAGATTCCATACTCATTTATGTACTTATAAATATTTAAGTGTAGTAATTCTATTGAACTATTTTAAAATAATTATTTTTCACTAAATAAATATATTGCTCATTTTAAGTTTTGTAGGAAAAGTGAGACGTTGTATATTTTTAGGGTTTCGTACCGTAAAAGAAAAAACAGAACCCTTATATGATGACTCACGTATCCCTATGTTCGTCTTATCGTTTTTACAGTAACCACTTGACGTAGCACAGTAATAAAACATATTAACATGCCCACATCGCATCAGCTGAAACTCAAAAATATTTATTTGGGGGACAAATTAAGCTCTCCAACAACATTTATTTAATTCCATGTATAATGCAAGTGCCCCTTGAAAGGGTTAGTATTTATAAGATTCCCAAAAAATTTTTTTTTATTTCATATATTATACATACTGAAAAATATGCGACATTTTTTTAAATATATTTTTATACCTATGAAAGTTACAGTATATTTTTCTATTTTCAAAGCCGATTTTTTCAGAAACTGTGCGACCCAAAGCCTTGAAAGTTGGCATAATGACATCTTATTATGCCACATATTTTGTACGTTTGTTTTTCACACCATCAACTTTTTTAAAATGCTCATATAACAATTGAATAGGTGGTAAATAAAGGTATTAAAATGTTATTTTCCATTATGTATATAACATCAAGCGGAGTATCATTTGAAAATGTTTGTTATGAGGAATGCGAAAATATATTATCTAAACCAATTTTAAATTGCATGTTTGAGAAGATATTCTAAAAAATATGCTAAAATACAGTATACCTCCCTCTCACTTCCGAAACTACTGAGTCAAAAATCATGAAAAAAACACGGTTAGTAAAATCTGACTAGAAGATTGCAGGAAAACTGTAGCTGTTATTTTGTATCTTATAATTTTTTAAATACGCGCCATGTTTTCAGACCTGTGTGTGATAATATATATAATACGTTGCAATGTATTTACTTGTGAAAAGTTAATATTTTTATATAGTTTAATAGACGTATCATTAACGCTTAAATGTTTACAAATGCCGAAATTTGTAGAGCCCTGATGCTGCGAGTTCAACTCGTAATTAATAGTTTTTAGAATATGTTTTTAAATATGTAATTTAATTATTAAAATACACAATAGACTTTTCAAATGATACCCCAGATAAGACCTCATTTTGAATTATTTATTTCTTAAATAAATATTTTAAAATAGACTTGTGCAAAATATGTTATTATGCTGCATTTCAAGTTTCACGTTACATAATTTCTGAAAGAATTCGGCTATGATTTGCAGACTAGCAAACACGTGGATCATATTATAAGGGTTCTCTTTCTACTTTTGAAGTACAGAACCCTAAAAACAAATCATTTATAAGAAATAAGAATAATGAGATTATATGCGTAGTGGAAAATTTACTAAGCGATTAAGAAAATAATGAACAATTTCTTCATCTTTCTGATGATGAAGGAAGCATATCTTATAATGAAAAACGATGTCAACGCCTTTGCACACGCCGTTGCGCTCGAATAGCAATTAGAAAACATACTGCCTCTTTGAATATCTACCGTTCAAGTCTTCAATGAATTTTGGTTTTATACTTAAAATTACATTACTGTAAAATACAGATCGTTCAAAAAATCAAATCTCAAGAATACAATAAGTGAAAAAATTACTGTCAGAAAATGTTAGAGATTTTTTTCAGAGGAAAATGAGATGGACAATTTTCTTTTTATCTATGAATTACACTTTCATCTTGAAGGTTACGTAAATCGTCAACATTTTCGTTACTGGTCATCATCATAAAGCATCAGAAAGCATTACATAACTCTAAAGTTGCAAAATTTTCTAAAAACTCATCGAGCCGTTTTTATTCGAGGATGACGGCGGTGGAAGCGTTATAGTAAAGAGTGGGCAGTATATCAAAATTATTAATTTTTTTTGTACCGCAGCTACGAGAGGAGGATATAAACGAGTCAGATGTGTGGTTTCAGCAAGATGGGGCCACTGCCCACAGAGCTAGGGTCTCCATGGACACAATTAGAGCGCTATTTACGGGAAAAGTCATAAGCGTATTTGGAGTCGTAATTTGGACACCCAGGTCACCCGACTTGACCCCAGCTGACTTTTTTCTATGGGGTTTTATCAAAGCAAGAGTTTTTGATATCCCTGTTATGAATTTAGTGCCATCCCAATCAACGTTCCGTGGCACGTCATTGAAATTCGCGCTTACGCTTTGTGATGTGCGTTCGCCGTGATGGATGTTATAATATTCCGTGCATAAAACACGCATAAATGTAGTTTATTGTAAAGTAAATTAAACCTTTATAAATGCAATAACTGGGTTTTTCATTATTATTTAAAGTTTGAATTACGCGGTGAGACTCCTTTTATATTTATACCATACTAAGCAGCTTAATAAACTTACCTATAAAAATTAATAAATGATACAAAAATACAAAATTATCAAATGTATTTCTGTTAACTCAAACGTCTTCTGTAAACTTGCAGTTGTGATGAATTTTTATACCACCGACGTATTTACAAAATAATCCAAATAATCCGAATGTGTAACAAATCGGCTCTTTTATAAATAGAGGTAATAAACAAGTCGATAGATGTTTATTCCTGCCTAGAGAAAAGAAAAGAACGTCAGGTATAAATTTCTATTCATTGGATAAACTCCCAATAAATTATTAATATTTTTTGCATATTCACATTCAAAATGCCACCCTTAAAATTTGCCGTCGCGGACAAATGTCCAGAATGTACATCCCTAAAGCCGGTCCTTCATAATATCTTTATAAGGCCGAGTATAAAGTACCACAGCATGTTTGGCAAATATTATGAAAGCTTTCTTTATTGATGTGCCAAATTGATTGCAATATTTTATATTAAAAAGCAATAACACAACCTTCATCGCATCTTTATTTGTACATTTCATGAGAACCATACGTAACCGCATCCTCTATAAGGTAAGTCGTAAAATTCGTAACAAATCGTAGTTTTAATATTTAAATACCGCCAAAAAAACCAGCACTATTTTTAATACCCATTTATTCTACCCAAATTAAATCAGCCTGATATAATTTAGTCTGGAAGTTTCCACATTTGCTTAAAATACAGTTTTGATCTCAATCTCTTTGTTACTTAGATATAGTAGAAAATAGAACTTTTCGCAAAATTTTAAACATTTCATGAATACTTAATGCTACATCTAGTGTGGGGAGACAAAACGGATAGTAATAAGAGCAGTGTGAACTTGGCGCTTCATTTAAATACTTACAAAGGATGTTATCAAAGGATTCCGTCGACTTACTACTCGTAGGTGATTCGTTTACTTACAAATAGACTTACTTAAATATATGTTGTGGATATAGAATACAGCTAATTATAATTTTCTAGATAAAATTTCATTAAGCAACACGTGTTTAGTGCATTAATGACACGATTAAAATCAAATAAATTCGTTTATGGGGAATTAAAATTACAAATAAAAAAATATTAATCGAGATATGTAATATATAAATTTGTTTAATATTAATTTATGGGTGATTTTACGATAGGCGGCGAAAACATATTGATTTTATTTTATAAAGAAGTTTAAATTGTCAGTAGTTGCTTGTTCAGCATGAGCATGTAAGAGGTCGCAGCCAAATATTTTTTTCTGGTCGAAAGCAATACTATTAATAATTATATAGTACACAAAGTTAAATCTAGATGTACTCTATTAAAATACACAGAGCTGAATCTATTGAACCTATATGGAGAAGAACAGTAACAGACAAGTAGAAAAACTAGTTTTTTCCACTCATATTCTGCAAAAATCCATACGAAATATACATTTGAACATAATTAACCTTTATTACTGGCCGGTTTCTGAATACATTTGACAGCGGTTTACCTACTCGATATTTCTATTGAACCGATAACTTGTCAAAAATCGTTTCTGAACACCCGAAGGCAAGTTATCTATTCGATAAACTCCCGTTAAGTTAACTCAACAAAAATGGCCGTTTATCTATTCCATAACCTGAGCTGTCAAACGACACTGACATTAGTACTAACTTTTTCGTGTCATGTCATACGCGTATTTTGTGTTATTTTCAAATTATAAATGGATTGTGTAGCCATAAATTTGATATCTTTATCTGATGAAGAAGTTCTGAATTTTATATATGTCATTTCAATTTCCGGAAATTTAAGAGTTCGTAGAAATTCCTTCGAAATGTTCACAAATAAAGAATTTAAAATGAGATTTCGATTCAATAAGAATACAGTGCAACATTTTTTTAAATAATTAATTGTCGCTTAATGCCTTTAATCCGTACAAAATATACTTTATCTGTATTGGAATAATTATTTATAACATTGCGCTTTTACACTACCGGCACTTTTCAGTTAATGGTCAGCGACCATTTTAATATTCACAAGACAGCTGTATCAAGAATAGTCTTTAAAGTAAGCAAGGAAATAGCGAAATTTGCGCCAAACTATTTATTCATGCCAAGAAATAAAGAGGAAATAAGAATATAAAGTATCCGTTTTATAATATTGCTGGTTTTTCGAATGTAATAGGTTGATGGGTCTCATATTACAATTCACTCACCTGGAGGAGATCAAACAGAACTATTTAGAAACAGGAAGGGATTTCTCTATCAATATACAGGTTGCTTGTGATACCAACTTATATATCAGATATATAGATACTCGGTGGTATAGTAGGAGACAGTGCATACTCTTGTAGTAGACATTTACTGACACCCTTTTTGAGTCCACCAAGCAACACGGAGAAGGAATATAACCGTGCCCATATAAAATCTCGGAACACAGTAGAACGGACATCCGGTGTATGAAAAAGAAGATTTCCATGCCTTTCACAAAAACTTCGACTAAAATTAAATCGTGTGCTTGCAGTGATTGTGACAACAGCTGTCTTCCATAATATAGCATTGCAGGATAATGATACCATTGCCATAAGTGAGAATTTACCATTAGAAGATGTTGAAGTTTTTAAAGAAACAATACCGGCGTCTTCTGAAGGAAATTCTTTACGCAGGTTAATAGCGCAGAACTATTTCAAGTTGGTAAATGAATAAATTTATTTATTTAAATTTGACTAAGATAGAAAAGTAAAAAGTATGCCGTGATAATAAAAATAAAACACTTCAAGAATGTACAACAATTTATAAAAAAATTTAATTAAAATAAAGTAATGAAAATAAAATAAAAATTAATAAAAATAACTATTTTTTCTTAATTTCTAGATCAATCTTTGCATTTTCAATTAATAATATTTTCAATTGAAGTTCAGCCTCTAATAATTCCTTTTTTTTCAAATTTATATTTTTCTTGTTCAATTCGTAATTTTTTTTCCTTTTTCTATTTAAAATTTTTCTTTTCAGTTAAATGCACTTTAACTTTTCTTATTAGAAGCACTTTTTATTGCTTGTGAAGTCTTTAAAGATAGTTCAGGGTGCATAGGTGAACCAGTTTGCAAAACGAGTTCTTCTATTGCAAAAGGGGTGCACTGCTCGTCTACATTTACTTTTTTGTTTACTATCTGAAAAGAATAAACATTATTACCATTTATTTAACAGCCATTTTCATTTTTATATTCTAAGCTACACTAATTTTAAGTACTGTGTTATTCTAATTTATGAAGAAGCGAATTCATCGGTGTCAGTAAATTGTTACAATGTAAATTTTTACTTTGTTTGACTGGAATTTATGAAGAAATTTCAGTAATTTTTATAGAGCACTTTATAACTAATTAGCATTTACCTAATGATACGAATTAACTTATTGATTTATAAGTAAGTCAAAGTATTTAACAGTAGAAGACAAAAGGTATCACAAATTCATTAAAGACCACATGAAAATGTTGTGTTATGCGCAATGTAAAAATCTGTTTAAGTATGAACTAAAATAACAGAATATGACAAAATTTTTTAGTATTTTTGCTACTTAATATAGTAATATTTAATAATATGTTCTTCTGATTTTATGACATCATTATGAGGCTGACGTGGAGATCTCTAATTTACCTATAGTTGATGATGTTTTAACAATGCGTAAGTAATTAGTAACAGTGTATAATTATTTTCACCGTTTTGACATATATACTAGGTAATGACTATTAAAATATATAAATGGTAATGATTACTGTTATTTTTGCTTTTCCAAATCTGTGCAGTTTGTTTTTGTCAAGACAGTGTTTTTTTCTCTCTTTTAAAAAGCAATTCTTCACTTACGCACTGTTAGATCTTCACTGACCATATGTATATTTTCTAAAGCTATATTTTGCTACTATTTCTTAAGGATTTCATACAGAGAAAAATATTTTATGCATAAATCGATCTATCTAAATTTTTACCTGCATCAAAAGGTCAACTTCGTGCCATGGAAAAATTCTTTAATTTCAACTGAATACACTTCGGCATGTACAATCAATAAAGTGTTAAAAGTAGAAATATAGCAACTGATACTTTTATAATCCATATATGTATATATATATATATATATATATATATATATATATATATATGTGTGTGTGTATATATATATATATATATATATATATATATTTATATGTAGATACATTTACGGTTTATGTGCAATGTTCAATTCCCGAAATAATAAAATATGAATGTATACAACAAGACATAAAGGGTTATGACCTACCAGTATTATAGTAGGAAGCAGAAGTCATATGGATTCACTAATGGTTGAAATTGCGGTGTTAATAAGTAGTAAGGCCACAATTTTCTCGTCCACTAAGTAACTCGAGGACAAAAAGTACCACCTCCAGTTTTATACATCTCCGACTAGAAATAAAAGAAATTGTAACGGTAAAAAAAAATTAATGTGTGATGAGATTTTCTTCAGAACAAATGTATATTTGAGTAACTAATTAAATAATAAATACTATTAATAAATAAAACGATGGGCGCACTTTGTCTGTGCATCGTTTTATTTATTAATAGTATTTATTATTTGTTAGTAAATAAAATGCCCATACCTTGTCGCCACCCAGGTTCTTTCTCACCTTTTTCTTTAAATTGTCATACAGGGCATGTAATTGTTTTTGAGTTCTCGGACCAGTATCAGACGCCGCATTATATTTGCAACAGATCAAGCATCTTTCTTGGCTTCAATCGTTGTTCCATCAGTTTTTTTGTTGTCGATTACATTAAAGAATTCTTTCGCGACTTCTATCAATAACGTCTTATCTTTTTCTGTGAAGTTCTTGCTTCGTCTTTGACTGGAATCCATTTTAGGTCAAAATATGGTACGAATGCACGCTGTCTTTACTGATAAATACACGGTAAAAAGACGCTGGTTTATTTGTTGAAATGGTTATGATGTTGATGTACAAAAATGTCAAATTTAACTTTTTAACGTTAGCCGCAAACGTGTGCAGCCAGTATTATTAAAAAATAATGCGATTTTTATATATATTTGCATTCAATCTTCAACAAAAATATGCTTATAATAATATATTAATTTTGATATTAAAAAAAACAACATCTTTAAATATTTTTTTAAGAAAGAGCCATCTAGTGATTTCAAAATAAAATGCTTATCGACCCGATAGTTGTCAAAAGAACGAAATTTTACTCGGAAACACGTTGACAGTTATCTGTAGTTTATCGAATACACAACTTTAATGAACCGATAGCTATTTAAAGGTTATCTATTGTCTTCAGAAACCGGTCATACATCAAGTCGTATAAGATTAAAAGGTTTATATTTTTCTTATTCGTTAATTTTCCAATGAACATTAACTTTTTCAAACTTTCTAAAACTTCGAATCAGACTACACCATATACTGTACAAGTTACAATTCTTTTTAAAATTAATTATTTTGATGACATTTTTATAAAATACCAATAATACCCATAATAGCAAAAAATTTTTTGGAGAATATCTGAATTTCAAAAATTAAAAATGTATTAAGCGTATAAAATAAAAAACTCTTAGTTTATTTTCATTTTACTACACTAATGGTATGTAATTTATATGTCAGAATTAAATTCACACAATCTTCGTTTTTTACAGAAACGGATTTAAAAATCGTAGAATGAACAAACTGTTAATTAAGCACCTTAGTAAGACAGAAGCGCGCAGTAACTAACTGAACCATTGCATCCTATATCCTCCAAATATACGTGGAATAATACCTTAATCAAACCTTATGAATTACCTTCCTATCAATGAGTTTATTTTATTTACGAATAATGAAATGCAATATGTGGTATATAATCGATTTCATCCGCAGTTTCATAATTCTTAATTTAAAACAAATATATTCTTACTACGACAGATGCTAGCTTGCTTGACATTGTTTAATTATGAATTTAAATAAGACGATTCTACTAATTGTAGTTACGTGAGTGTATTTCACATATAATCAAATTTCATACAAAAACTGAACTTAAATTTCAACTTTTTGTACGCAATTTTATTGTATGTGAAAGGTTTATTACTAATTACAACTGTCAGTTAATTGATATTGCATATTGCACTTTTATACTGCATTCCATAAGTTTTAAACGCTTTAAATATACCTCAAAATGTAAACAGACAATAATAATTTTATTTACTTTTAGAAGCAATGACATATTAGAATCTACTTATAAGCTAGTCAATTTATACCACTGTTTTGTTATTCAGTTTGACTATATTAGTTTCACATTTTAAATTTATTCAGTAAGAAAAAAAATTTAAAATTACATCCGATCCTGTCATCCCACTATTTTGAAAGTAATTAGAAATTGAGCAGATTATTTAAGAGTCGGAACAGTTAAAATGTTGATACTGTGGATATATTTCAAATGAATAAAACTGAATTTAAGTTAAATTATATATCATACACACTTCTTTTATTATTTTATACTTCAACTTGCACAAACATACATTAACACAATAAACGACTAATCTCTTCAAGCAACCAGACTCAAGTTAACGTCATGAAAAATGATAATAACTTAGCTAGCTATAATACGCTCTCAATGAAGAATTGTGAAATTTATAGATTTTTAGAAGAACATCTAATTAACAAAATAAATTTCCAATTAGGAGAGGATACATTTTGACAAAAATGACTAGGAGAAAAAGGGATAGGTTGGTGATAAAGAATAAAAAAGAATAACTTTTTCGGACAAGTATTGAAAACGTTAATTAACCATGTAATTTATATGTCAGAATTAAATTTATTCAAAAGTTTGGCAGCGTTATTTACTGAAGGAAGATGGCAAAATCGTAGAAGGTGGTGGGGATAGATGTTTCAGAATAAAGAGAGTGAGGAGGACTCAGAACGTGTTTCAAAGCCATGAGGGCTTGGGACTTTGAATCTAAAATTAAAATAAGATGGAATAAAAAATTCTTTAAAATAATGAAACTATATTCTATTACGTTGCTCGTAAGTATGTCAAATATGCTCGTATTGCTGAAGCCAAATATACGAGTAAAGCGAAAATTTAAACTTTGTTGGTCTTCTAATTGATATAATATTATTAGTACACATTATGTAATATCATCATGCGTGTACTTCTATATTTATTCAAGTGTATAACAGTTGTTTGATGTACTCAAATTGAAATTTTTGTAACTGGAATAAATCGTTCCAGATGTTTTGATAAAAGATCGGTTGACCTAAATTTTTAAATATTAGAAAAATGTCACAGTACCATGTAATCCATTATTTCTTAAATATTTTAAAGTGATAGTTTAGGAATGAAACCATAATATATATATATATATATATATATATATATATATGTATATATATATATATATATATATACATATATAAATATATATATATATATATATATATATATATATATATATATATATATATAAATTACAATAATACACACGTGTGTGTATTATCGTAATTTTAATTAAACTGGTTTTTTGGATGATCGTTGTTTCACTTTTGAATTATTTTCAACATTTGTGCTTCCTGACTAATGGTCTTGCATTTTTCTAATCATCTCAGAATGACTGCCGCAAAAAAACAAAAATTGTATCTATCAATTCCTTCATTATATAACATCAAACCTGTTTAAAATTGCTAAAAAATATCTTACATAACTTTGAACATTTCAACTTGGTAACGAATACATAGTAAAATATTATTATTAAATAGAAATAAAACATTGTTTCACTGAATCGTAGTGCAAATACGACCTTATGATGAGATAGATCTATATATATATATATATATATATATATATATATATATATATATATATATATATATAATATAGATAATCTACAAGTTGTTAATATTTCATAAACTTTTCTAAGCAATGTCAGCGAAATTAGTAAAAAATAGCCACTACTAAATTTTATCTGTTTGAAATCATTTCATAATGATGAATTTCCGTTTTTATTTGCGTAAATTGGTCAAGACGCTTCAGAAGGTACGTTTTCCTGTAAATTCGGTGACTAACATCGTTTGTTGAGTCAGCCAGTGAAGCTTTGAATAATGGATAGGTCTAAGTTTTAAAAAATGAACAAAAAGTGATAACAGTAATGATAATTCTCATAGATAAATTTTGGAAAAGAATGTCTATTGTAAATCATAGTAGCATGAAATTTATTTTACTTAACAGGCCAACTATAGACATCCGCATTCATATTGCAGAATATGATTAAAAATCTAGGGAGGTTTATTTAAATTTGAAGAGAGTTGGAATATAGTTCATTCTGCATACAGTATTTATGAAATACTATTATACATTATATTAAAAGGAGAAGATTTTTTCTCTGAAGTACACCAGCTGCTATGTTATTTACTCAAACACGTATTAGATGTGATAACACGTTGTTTATTGATATTAAGATAGACCTTAAATCAATCAACAGATGGTTAAAAAGCAGTAAATTTCTTACTTTGACTTAGTAACATATCAAGATCTATAGAATTTAATTATATACATATCAAAAGGTACCTCTATTGATATTACTTTTTCAGTTATACAGTGAAGAGTTATACTGCTAGTAATGGATTAGTAAAAATACTTATTGATACAAGCAATCTGTAGCGGATTACGATACAATTATAAAGAACAAGGTACCCCGAAGATACATAGCTACCTCACCACCATGCCATTAAATTCAATAATCCTTGTAAAATGAAACCGGAATGATAATAAATATTAGAATGAAAGGAGATTTTTGATCATGTTTCACTTATTAAACGAGTATATATTGGGAGACTACTAAAAATATTAATTATATGCTCTAATGAATACTCTGGTGTTAATAAAATTGATATTTAAATTATTATTATTACAGGCTGTAAAAACTTAAAAGAATACATGGTATTAGATACGTCAATGTTAAAATCAAAATTTGATTCAAGAGCCATATTTAAAGAGAAAATTAAGGGAATCAGAAGAAGAATATGTTAATACAAACTATGTGAACCAAAAATACAAAAAAATTTAATTTTAAAATACATTTAGAAGAAAGAATAAAATTTAATATTAAAAGTATCTGTATTAGAAGTTAATAAAAACTTAAACATTTATAACTTATACATATTTTTTTCATTTAAAATAAAAAATGGTGGAAATTCACATTTTCGCTACATCGAACTTGTTCCAGAATACTTTGCAAACAAAAAGTTAAGCCATTTTTCGGCAAAGATTGTAATACACTTTGATGCTCATTTTTTTGACGGTTTCCGCCGAGTATATTGTGGTTTTTATTCGAAAATCAATAAATTCCGTCAATGAATCCAGTGCAGTGTTAAGTGCAGATAGTATGTTGTATCTCTTCTTTGGGGTGTTGAGTGATTCATGTATTTACCTCTAGAAGAGCTCCAGTCTGGTGACGGACCAGTAACAGCAGTGTGTTTAGTCGCGAAATCATTGTATAAAATATATAAGTAATGAATATTTGCTTTTTTTTAATGCTTGTATGTAATAATGAGTACTCATGCTAGTGTTCCAAGACGTTATTATTATTTTATGTACTCCTTTATTTCAAAAGAAATTTGAAAATAAACAAACTTAATTTTATTTTAATTCAACTTAAAACTTGAGCGATAAATATATACTGATAAATGATTTCCTTGATATGCCTATGTAAAGGCTTAATTTTTATAATATCGTTGCCGGTAAAATGTAAGTACTTCTTAATATATGTAAGAACCGTGTAGTATGATATCATAAATAGATTTTTGGTATAACTCCAGTTTAGCAGAAATGTAAATTTCCTGTTTTTTTTGACATGTGAATTTCCTCTTTTCGTACAGAAAAATGATGAATTTAAAACAATTAGAGCTTGTATACCCCTATTTTATTACAAAAAATTGATTTAAAAATGCTCTTTCTATGAAGAAACTATTGTCAATTGATCGTCAAATATAAATTTTATAACACAAATTTATTTATATAAATTTAAAGAAACATAAATTATCTTTGTGTTTACTAATTCTTTGCTTTGTATTAGCAAGAACTGCAATTACATCGAAAAACTTATGACTTACACTTCTTTGATAAAGTGCACTTTTGTATGGAAATTTTTTTTAAATCACTTTTTTTTTAAATAATCGCGACCGGCTCTACATTTGGTTTATACTATGTACTTTCTACCTATATTTTTCCATTTATCACAAAGAAAAATTGGAAATTCGCATTTTTGCTAAACTGAACTACATATAATACAAGTACATACATAGAAATGAAAACGTTTGTGCTTTTTTGATGTAAAGTAATCTAGTTATAGTTATATATTCAATAAACAAAAGCAACTATACAGACGAATTGTTAGTATCACGCTCCACGGATATTGATGAACGTGGCGATGTTGCCATAGCAAATAAAAGATATTCGCACAGGTGTAGAAAATTGCCAAACAGTATTTGCAATACCTCTCTCTCATGTAATCAGTACTCTGTGGAGCATGTCGAAGAAACTTATAAATAGCCTCTGTGCAAATCCATATTGAACATGTAATTCAAAGCGTCAAGAATTTTTTCATGTTGCAAGAAGTATCCATCACTTTCTCACCATACACTGACAAAATTATTTATATGGGAACATATGCACTTTAGAACCAGGAACAATACGACAATTTTTTTGAAATCATATGAAAGTATACATTAAAAAGTACATACCTGGAAAAAAATTCTGCAGCTGATGATTATTTATTATAAAAAAAACATTTTAGGACCCTACCAGTGGTCAGGAACATGGGGTATGCTACGGTTCATACTTGGACAAAAACAGGAGTATTTGAAAGTCCCCTAATAGTGTTCTATCCAATGCTTCCACCCAACAGAGTTAAGTACTGTTCTAGGGAGATGAACTATTCAATAAGTAGCTTTATCATGTTTATATGTGTGTGACATTTATTGAGGAGTCCTTTGGTCACAAATAGTGACTACGATCTGATTATGGAGCCGATAAAGGGTGAATGAACTATTCAATAGTGAGGAGTATTATCAAAGATTTTGAGATCATTTAACTTAAATGACTAGTACTTTAGTCACAAATGTTGGCGAGAGTTTCATAATAGAGATGGGAAGTAATGCCAGATACTCCTCAACTGTGAGCAGTAGATTCATTTTATTTCCCCTTGTTTGACTTGTTTTGATGTAAGCATGAATGTAACAATATATATATATATATATATATATATATATATATATATATATATATATATATATATATATATATATATATATATTTATACGTATGAATGTAATCCTATCGATGTAAGTAGCTTTGCACATGTTGTTCTGGCAGTTCAATGCTGAAGCCTCGGTACATTAAACTCAGCCTGTGTTCGTACGCCTCAGTAACTTCATTACCTGGACGATCATGATTCACACTGAGATGATGTCACTCTTCAGTGGATTTGTAACTCAATCGGTGATGAATCATACTGGGATGATGCTAATAAACACTAATGTTCCAGCTATGTCGATATTTAGCTTTCTCAATAGATTACTTCTGAGGTGACAATGATCATATCCTTTCATTTTAAATAAACGAGATAAACGAAATTTTAGATAAACGGGAATCTCCTTAGAACGAAACTCTTAATTCAGCGTTGCGTTGAGTAAAAATTTAAATTCAGTTTAGTTCTGCTATGAAAACCGAATAGTTCCAGGCAAGCCTATGGTTTCTTAAAACTAATCGTATGAAAGAGAAATGTAAACTAACTTATACTTAAAACAAACATTAAATTAAAGTAGAACCTGAATAAATATTGTTTAGATTGAACAAAACAAAACGTTTAAAGCTATTTATTATTGATTAAAAAAAAGGAAAATAATTAGAAAGTAAACAGAAATAACAATTAGAAAAACTAAAGATTCTTTATTTATAAATGAAATTTATTTGAAACCTACAAAAAAATTGTTTAGATAGAGGCAAATAATAACATTTAATTAAACAAATATACACAATTCGACAGATCGTCAGGACAAGTTTAACTAAGTTTGGATGGACCTCTAAATAAGTATCTAATAAAATGCTCAGATCTATTTCTTTTTTAATTTCGAGACTGAAAATAACGCAAAAAAGTAAAGAAAACAAAAAGGAGAAAAACTAACCAATACACTTATTCACAAAAATGTCAATGTAATTGTTTTATAACAATACTTTGAATAATTATAAAATACAAGTAAAAAATAATATATTTTCAGTCGCTTTTAAATTTAACATTTTCATTTCTCAGATATAAAAATTATTTATTTATGAAAGTTTCAATAAAAAAACAGTGAGCCTCCACGGGACGCCTGGCAGATGTGAAACATTGTGTTCGTACAAGTAATATGCATAAAAGACAAGATTATTACAGGAACTAAATATAGCATAATGAAAAACTAAAGTATTACGAATTTCTTACAGAAAATGGTGACTTTATTTAATAAACATTTATTTACAATTAATACAAAAATAATAAAGCACAGGTTATGTGTACCGTAGTAAACAACAGCGTCGAACTGAGCGAGGAGGGGGTCGCGTAGTCGGTTGTGCATGGTGACACGTCGCCATACCGTACACTCTACTACGTATAGACTATATATATATATACCTTAGTATAGCGTGGCGATCCGTCGCCACGCCAACAATCCGGTTTATACCTGCGCCTATAAATGTTTCACACCAAAAATCTCACTTAGATACGCTACTTATGTAACTCCAATGGCGTTATTAACGCACCCATAGCTCCACTCATAAAATCTTAATATATATATATATATATATATATATGTAGATATAAATGAATATACGAGTATTCGTGCTCATTAAATGCAGGAAATGCTTCTTTTGATTTTAAAGAATGAGTTATTGTTAATTTCTTTGTGAGTTCGTAATTTTGTAATATATATTAACATAAGCACTTAAAAATAAAACTTTCTATTAATACAAAATATAACTCTTCCACATAATCATTTAATGAGGAAAGCACTAAAAGTATATAATAATAAGAATATGATGCTAAGCATGAAACATTTTACAAAATGTTCCTACTCTTTGAAATTTTTGATTAATAAAAATACGAGTACTGGAAATTTTATGGTAACATATCGTTTACAAACATGAATAATCTTGCAAAATGCTTATGTGTCTGTGCGACTGAGCATGTAGTTGAGAGTAATATAGAGAAGCGTCGATATTTGATAAGCATCACTTTCGACTTGTCACCGACTCCAAAAATCTTTAATAGTAACGACATTTTGAAAATTTGTCAGCGTGATTTCTGTTAAATTTTTATTTGAAGTCGGCTCAATTTTCTTGTCCAAATGTTTTGTTTTTTTTTAAATTTTAGTGCCCATGGTATTTTGTTTTATTCAGAATGCCAATAACTCATAATATATCATACTTAATTATACCTAATTTACTGAAATCGAAACAAATATTGGTGGCCTTTAATAAACACAAATATATTCTGGCATACATACACGCTCACGTGCATGTACATATATATAAATACAGAATAACAATACGTTACTTCTTCTTTATCAGAGTCGATATAAATAAAATCTACAAACGAATGGAAATATATTATTTGATATATTACTTGTATTATTTAATTACTTAAAGATTCGTTTCTGAACTAGTTACAAGTTTCGTTCTTTAAATGAGTTGTCTTGTTTGATTTTTCCTTTTGTTTATAATTCAGGAAAATTTTTGACCACGTTTTGGAATTAACCAACCCATATTTTGTTATTTTTGTTATTATACACCTACATATTCATAGCTACGTAAACAAACTGTTACTTTCTTGCTTGCGTCAAATTTACAATCTTTAGTCAAATGAGTTCAAACACAATGAGTTATTTTATATATTGTAATATATGTGTAGTAATTTTAAATAAAAGTTGTTTAATCGAAATATTTATACACATGTATGTATATATATATATATATATATATACATATATATATACATATATATATATATCCACAATTAAATGAAACTACGTGATGTAGTATTATTTCTACTATCTTTAATTTCTTTACCACGACCTAGGTTTCGTTGTATTACAATATCTTCAGGTGGGATATTAGCAAAGATCTTTGCTAATATCCCACCTGAAGATGTTGTAATACAACGAAACCTAGGTCGTGGTAAAGAAATTAAAGATAGTAGAAATAATACTACATCACGTAGTTTCATTTAATTGTGAATAATGAATTTCTACAAAATTAACGCCAAATATATTCAATATATATATATATATATATATATATATATATATATATATATATATATATATATATATATATATAATTTGTCAAATGAGTTCGAACTCCATGATGACAGGAACTCCTCAATGGTGAGCATTGAGGAGTTCCTGTCACCTTCTTTCGGCACCGTATCAGAACCTGGCCATCACTTATGACGAAAGGACTCGTTAGATAAATAAATAAGTCAAAAGTCAGTGTACCTACCTATTGAACATTAAGAGTTTCGTGTCATCATCTGTCAGTTCTATCATCACACCCTGACCACCACTTTCGATCGAATGACTCGTCAAATAACTCAAACGAGTCGAACGTCCATGAATCTAAACTTTAACATTAAGGAGTTTTTATTATCACGGGCCGGTTCTATCAACAGATTTTGACCTCCATTTGTGGCCAAAAGACTAAATTAAGAAGAAATAAAAGAAGAAGAGAAGAAATTTCAAAGTTAATAAGACTTTATGCTGTTAAATTATTTTGTATTTGGATTGAGGACATACATAGACATAAAATTATCGAATATTACTAAAATCGGAAACATCAACATTTTTTATTTATCCGCTTCGCGTGGAACACTCCTATGGTTAAGTTTGTATATACGACATTATTTAATGATTTTATGGATTATTAGACCTTGTGTCGCATCAGTAATGACAATAAATATGGAGTATGGTTCCAAATAATATTTTAAATAATTTTCCAAACGTTTTCTTGAAAAAATTATTTTAAGATACATTTGTCATTATTTTTATTTACATTTTTTATTAGATTTCTTTGTCATTTTTCCATTTTTCTTGCATTAGTTATTTAGATTTTTTCAATTTTTTGTCAAACTGTAAAGCAGAAATAATGTTTAGAAGAAAAATTAAATAAAACATGATACTTAAATAGTTCCGAATATTTAGATATCAGTCTTTTTTTACCATGTATATATATGAGTATATATATATATATATATATATATATATATATATATATATATATTTATGTATATATACATATATATATATATATATAATATATTATATATATATATATATGTGTGTGTGTGTATGTGTGTAATGTACATCCCCTCTACGAAACTGACGGGAAAAGAGTAAGTATTGAAACTAAATTATCATTTCATTGTCATTTTGTTTTTTAAATGTACAGTAAATAAAAACTCATGTTAAATTTAGAACTTTTTTCTTCTTTGAAGTCGGTTAAAATAATAAAAGTATATTGTAATTGGAGATTTTGCTAGTAAAATATCGTTTCCAAATATGAATCAATTTTGTAAAATATAGCTGTTGTCAGATTTTTTTCTTGATTAGAACTACTAGTATTTAATTGGTAAGTATGTGTCATTTCCACTTGTAATTATGCGGCATTTCCAACATAAATAAATTTTCTAAAGTATTGCTACTGATATAGATTTTCGGCCTTCATGGTTATTTTGTATCCTTCGACTTTTAATTAAAGTTGGCTCTAAGCCAACTCACTCAATGCTTCTCTTACGGAATCTCGCTTTGAGTTTCTGTAGCAAGACTCATCTTTTAAAATATTAAAATCTGAGACTACGTCGATAGATGTTCCACTTCATGAGATTCTTGAATACTTTTAACCTACTTTTGTCTGCTGCAATGTTACCAATTGTTAATGTATGAGTATTATTGCCTGCGTTTCGACCTTACCTGTAATAAAAAGTTGCCTTTGAATTTCATTTTCGTATCAGGTTATATTGTGTCCAAATATACCTATAGAATCTCGGTGGTACCAAACTAATCATAGATTTCTTTATCGATTTATATTTCATAGTTTCCAAGTCGAGTAATTACACTGACCAAGGCGATCAAATCTTAAACTTATCTTGGTAGAACTTTTTGACCTGATAAGATTAAATCTCTATCAGGTCTAGTTTCGTTTCTTATGTAATGTTTTGAAACACATGATACTCTTTATCAGCATTCAAAATTTTTTTTCTCTGATAATTTACTACATACAAAGCGAACGTGACTCTCTGACTCAATGCGTCCATTTTGGTATGTAGAACAGCAAAGATATTAATATTACTAAGTACTCTGTCACACATAAAGCGTCAGTTTTCTACTTTTATTTTATAATTTTGCCGAAAACGAACATTGCTCAAAGTCATAAAACCCTTTTTAAAGCGCGTAATATTATAATCCTTGAAATCCAGCAGTAGATTATCCATTTAAATTTTGGAAATAATATTGTCACTTTAGCTGTATTTTTAATCTCTATGGTCAAAATATGAAATATTTTGTTATTCTCTTAGAAAAACAGACCAACAGACAGTTAACAAAGAACTTTCTCTCTAACTGTAAGAATGTTTTTTTCAGCGATGGCTCTATATATGTAAGAAATTATTTATTTTGTGTACATAAGAGCTATTAAACTATCAGTGGTATTATGTAACAATCTATAAAACAATCAGTGGTATTTCTTTTTGCATTTGAGAGGATACAAAATTCACTGTAGATTAATATCCTAAAAAAATCAATTAAACATGACAGAATTCTTAAAAAATATATACAAGATCTCCTGAAGGTACTTGCCTGCCCCCAATACACTATCCGGGACTCTCCTCTTGGAGGGGTATCTGCTTTGCAAGGAAGATTTAGATGAGATATTAAAAGTACCGGTTTGGACGAAAAAGTAATTCATTAGATCTGTTCGATAACACGTTATTGCTTTTTGGCCTGATGAGTTTAGTACTTCATCTTCAAAGTATTTCATTGAGAGTCACGGGAATAATACATATTATATGAATATTACCACGGCGTTTTGTTAATTTTAAACCATATTATAAATAACAATACCTTTACGGGCGCTCTGTGTAACAAAACAAATTAAATGAAACACATAATATTTTAATGTTAATCAAATTACTAATATCGCTTCTAACACAGTTGAAGACTTGAATTATGGCATGCAAGAGATATGTAAGCCATAGAGTAATAGTTTCTATATTCGGCAAATAACATTTATATCACATCATTATTTATTTTGATAGTGTCAAAATAATAATTTCCAACGTCAAGGGTGCCTGGATAGTTTTATGTTTTTTCTACTACTTTCTTTTATTCAATCTTACAGTTAATTAAGAATGAATTTAAAATTTCATCATAAACATGATAGTACCCATTTATTTTCCCTTATATGGGAAGAACGTTTTGTTTTTTGATACATATAATGAATAAAAAGTAGACGAAAACTACTAGATAATATATTTTAATATTTGTTAATTCCCATCCATTTTTTATTGACTGTATATTTAAAAAACAAACTTTTAATGTAACTAAAATTTTTAAAAATGGAATTCAGATTGTAATAAATCAGGCTTTTCATGGACGATATTTTCGACTGAAACATTAATTTATTTTATATTATTTCAAAAATTTCCAAATTATTATTTAGTTTCAATACTTAACTTTTCAAAATATTTTTTTCAAGAAAACGTTTCAAAAACTATTTAAAATATTATTTGGAATCATACTCTATATTTATTGACATTACTGATGCGACACAAGGTCTAATAATCCATAAAACCATTAAATGAAATCATATATACAAACTTAACCATAGGAGTATTCCACGCGAAGCGGCCAAATAAAAAATTTTGATGTTTCCGATTTTAGTAATATTCGATAATTTTACACCTATATATGTCCTCAACTACATTTAATGAGATTTCTAGATTTCTGGAGCATTTCTGGATTTAAAAAATTTGTTTTTTTTTAAGTTGTGAAATACAAAGTGTATCCACTTAAATTTTTTATTTTTTTTTTACAAAAATAGTTAATAGTGTATAGAAAACCTATGCCAAATTTCATAATGGGCTTGAAATTCGTTTACAACCTAAACCGATTACAATGCCAAAGCGCTGTCTGGTCGCGCTTCTCGCCACCTAGCGCGAGCTTATGAAAAACTTCAATCATACAAAATACTTACTTACGGTCAGAATGTTAAATCATGTTTTGCATAATAAGACGTCTACTTTATTAAGTCAAACAATCGTCGAAATGTTAATAATTTCTTTGTTTGTATTTATATTGTTTCAGTTAAAAAAATAAATATGTACATATTAATATTTTAATACATTTTTTGAGCGAAAAATATTTAAAATTGTGAATTGTTTCTTCATTTACCATTTGATATTAAATTAAGAGATGTAACAAAAAAAAACATAAGACATTCATCCATTTCATAAACATATTCCAAATAATCAATTGAATTCTTCTCTAAAACATTATTGAAGCATCAATACAGCCACGTATTGATTCTTCTGCTGATGGCTTCTGCCTAACAGCCAACGAAAATATTTTGCGTATAGAGGGAAACGAAAATATTATAAAGTTTGTGTATGTAAGCTTTTCGAATCAATCGCGTCAGGTTTATATTTAAATATATTCCCATCTTTCGTAATTTTTGCTATTTTTTATTTTTATTATTACTGCTGTTTTTTTGCTTAGAAATATGTGTACAATAATTAATCAGCCAAAATAATTCAGTTTATTATTAATAAAAAATAAAAATAAATAATCATCTTGTTTTTATCTTAATCAATACAAAATAGTGGAATATGTTGCACTTAAGTTTGTGTCACATTAATCTAAAATCCTTGCCGAATGTAAATAGTTCTAGTTATTTATTCGCTACCGATTCCTTTTAAGAAATATTCTTATGGGAAGTTCGCAACCCCATAACGCTAACCTAAGAGGATATTTTGTTAGGAAAGGTTCACTGAAATCAATGTAGTGTAAATTAAAATATTCGTAAAATTTCTGCTTATTATATAATTATAAGCATCTAGCTCTATGCTAATAAGACAAACAATATTTTAAAACAAAACGTGAACATGTAGTTTCGAAGAAGTTCATAACCGTCGTTTTGAATTTGATGAATATAATTATTGTGTCACATTGTGGAAAAAAATGATGCCTAACATCTAAATATTTGGACTTTTGATATAAATAAGGTATGGGTACCAATTTAAGTGCATTTTGGTTGTCACAATGTACTGTTATCACACAAATATTACCAGTTATTTCAACGCACAATCTTTGCAAATATACTGCTTCTCTACTTGCTTCAGCGAGAGTCATTATTCGGCTTCAGTATTAAAAAAGGCTATCACCCTTTGGTTTTTACTTCGAAAAGATATAGCATAACCAGACATTACAAAACAAACGGGTAGAAGATCTTCTATCTGTTAAGCCACTGGCCTAATCTGTATCCACATAGCCTAATAATTCTGCTTATCCTTAGCATACTTTAGAAAATAATGTTTCGCATTCTTTAAATATTTAACAAAATGTTTCGCATAAATAGAGTATATATCTGAATAACCATTAATAAATTGTTTAGCTAGCTAAGAGCAAAGTTAATGTAAGGTCTTGCTAATATTAATAGAAACATAAGGTTTCTTAGTAACTTTAGATATCGAAAATTTGTATTATAGTAGTTTGGTTTCAATGTTCAATGTTTAATTTCCAGTAAATTGGAGTATCCGTTATTTTATATTCAACCATATCAAACTTAGTTAACAATTCATTAATATACTGCTCTTGATCAACTAGTATAGCAAATTTTTTTCTAATTTATCCTAATACCTAGGTATTATAGAAAAAGACCTAATTCCTTAATGTGAAAATTAGCGTTTAGTACCCGTTTTAATTTTTTTAAACATCCTTTATTGGATATACATGATTCAATATTAATATACAATTAATGAATTATCATTGATGAAATATACTTGATTTTATTTCCAAGCAAGTCGTGTGCGGGTTTATTGTACCAATGTTCAGCTCCCAGATAAATTAAATTTGTTCATGAAATTAATTCATTAGGTTTAATACGTTTTAACCTTCTTAGTTCGTGGGTAATATCCAAAACTTGAATAGATTCTATGTTGGTATGGTTGAGGAGTCGTTTTTCGTATTTAGTAGCATATTCTTGGATAACAGCGCTAATACATTTTATGTCTAAGTCGTTGTGAATTTCTTGATTGGTTACATAGCGATATGCATTGGTAATTATACGCAAGAACTTGTTTTGTCTTCGTTGGATTACATTACGCTTTGACTACTTGGTATATCCCCAAAGCTGGATACCATCATCCAAATCGGTTTGAGGATAGACACGTAAATTACTCGCTTATAGTAGAAGTTAAGCTTGGAATGATGTCTAACCAACAACAACATTTCTCGTTGTTTCAATCTGATTTGCTCAGCTTTTACACACATGATGTTTCCAATTAAGCCTACTATCCAAATGGATTCCAAGATATTTTGCTGATTCTGCTTGAGGGACTTGAATTCCGTTAAGACAAGTGTGTAGATTGCTGTTTGTTGGTCGCAATGCAAATGTGACATGAATGAATTTAGACTCGTTGAGTTTGATTTTCTAATCAACAATTCATCTTTTTATTTTGTCAAATAATTATAAATTTTTCGTGGCTTGACTTTGCGTGTATACAGTTGCCATTACTACCATATCGTCGGTAAAGGTGGCTTTAAAAGTTTTTTCTGGAGTAGGAATATCAGCGGTATACAGTAGATAGAGAGGAGGTCTTAAGACACTTCCTTACAGTACACCTGCCCGGGCGGGATAAAAACCTAAATACGCTTCCTCATGCGATACTCTGAATCTCCAATCAGACAGATAGAACATAAGTAATTGACAATAGTTTACCGGTAGCAAATTGCTCATTTTATGAACTAGACCTTCGTGTCCCTCCTCTCTGTCAAAATACTGTGATACCTTTAGGAGCACTGCAGGGCAATATTTTCTTTCCTCGAATGCCTTTTCGACTATGGTTATTACTCTATGGACTTGACCGGTGGTTAAATGTTTATTTCTAAATCCAAACTAAAAATCCGGGACATTCATGATTGGTTAAGTTATTTCATCAATAATTTCTCAAATAGTTTGGATATTGAGGGTAACAGTGATATTGGTCTGTACGATGTTATCTGTTCGGCTGGTTTACCAGATTTTTTTTAGCATGATTATTTACATTGTTTTGAAGTATTTCGGAACATATTTTAACCAAAAACAAGCGTTATTTAAGTATGTCAGCATGATATTAGCTGAGCGCGATATATAAGTAAAAAATAAATAGACCAGGAGATATTTCATCAATATTAGGTGCTTTGTTAGAGTTTAGATTTCTATCAATTTCTTGTGCTACTTCTGTTAGAGTTACTGATTTGATTGCTATTACTGATTGATACCCTGGAGTTGGATCAATACTGGTTTGAATAGCATGGGGTTGGAATACTGATGCTAGATATTGAGCAAAGGCTTCAGCTTTCTCTTCATTTCTTCTTATCCACTGACCGTGTGCATTCTTGATAGGTGGCACTTGAATAAGAGGTCGCTTGAATCGACGAGTTGCTTTTCACCGTGAATAGTCTTTGTCCGCGTCAGGACCCAGTCTGCTCAGGTAGACGTCGATGAAATTGAATCTTTAATTAACCTATTAACTCGATTACTCACCTGATTAAAAATACTTTTGTCAGCTGGATTTATGGATCTATGCCATACACGTCTTGCTTTTCGCCTCTTCTTGATTAGATCTTTAATATCGGTTTCTTGTTCTGGTTATCTCTTAGGATGGAAATAGCCTTACTGGCTGCCAGACGTAAATATTCAATAAATTTCTGAGCCTGTTACTCCAGGTCACCAATAATACAGAATCTTGCTTTTAAATCGATCAGGTTGTTAAGGTAATTTCTGAATAGTTCCCAATCAGTGTACTTATGGGTGAGACTCTGTTTCCTTTTTTTCTTAATTATTGTTGCACCCAGCGTCAATAGGACAGGAATATGATCAGAAGTTAGATCATCCACACCTTCTACTTTGATGTAATTGGATGCAGTTCCACGTGAGATAAATAAATCTATAAGATTAGGAATTGTATTGCTATCTGTAGGCCAATATGTTGAAGTACGTGACGAATGGAATTCTCATTTTGTTTCAATAATGGCAGCTAACATTTCATTCCCTTTGCTCGGAGTGATCAGTCGAGATCCCCAAGCAGTATGTTGGACGTTAAAATTGCCTCCAATAATAAACCTTGGACCGAGTTTTCTGAATATTTTGACAAATTGACTTTTCGAAATATTGTGACGTGGTGGGCAATAGCCAGCACCAATACTTATGTCAGCTCCATTACGCTGAACAGTAATTATGGTGGCTTAAATATATGGCTCTTTTATTTCTTCTTGCTGAAAATATTATATATTTCGTCTTATTAATAAGGCTGGTACATTCGCTAGGATGAGTAGTCCAGTAGGCACTATATCCTTTCATTTTAATATGGTTCTTTTGTGAAAAGTGAGTTTCAGATATTAGTGCGATATCTATGTTTATAGTGTTCATTAATACTTCTAGTTCTTGGCCTCGTTGGGTAAACCCATTTACGTTCCATGTTTTAATTCGTAGGACCTGATTATTCATTTTCAGGCTTTTTTTACCTTTGGATTTCCTGCAATTTTTCAACTCGTTTGGCCAACTAGCTACTACTTAGTTTAATTTTAGCCTGAAATGAAGTGAGCAATTTCATCATGTCAACGATGGTAGGCTTGTTAGAAGCAGATTGCTTCTTTTTATCGGTACTTGGATTATTTATATATTTTATGGTTTGAGCGTAAGACATTTTTGAAATAGATGGTTCATCTTTTCCGACAGTTTTTTATTCTCGGTTTGCATTCATTGAACAGCATAAATTTTGTTTGGTTGTAGAGCTTTCAATTTCTTTTGATATACTGTACAGCCTTTGTAATTTGCCTCATGTCCTTTTCCGTTACATAGCCCATATATTGCTACACTGTTGCGTTGTTTTTTGTACTATATATTGTGATTATTGCCAGCACACTTCACGTACTTTGATTCCCTATTATAAAAATTCTTGGTATGTCCCAATTTCTGGCAATTTATGCATTGTGAAATACCTTTTACCTTTTAAGGTGGTTCAATGGCAACTTGCAATGCAGCAAGTTATTGATTTCAAATACAGAATTATTGTTTTCTTTTTGTCTGATATCTGCATAGAAAAATGGAAAAAATTTGTGTTTTTTTCATCGCCATTCTTTGTCTTTTTCTGAATTTTTAGGACATTAAGAACATCATGTCCTAGTTTATTGACCGAAAATTTTATATCACTATCTGTTGATGATGACAATCCTCTTATGACAAAGCTGTACAATCTGTCACTTTTCAATTGAAAAGTGTGGAATCCCAATTTGTAAAAGGAACTGTTTTGTCTACCTCTTCTTTCTTTATTTTAGTTGGTTAATTTTTAATTGTTCTATGATCGTTTTCGTTTTGACAAGTAATTTTGATATCGTTATTCAATATAGCCGTGAATTGTACTGAATTTTTAATTAATTTTAAAACCTCGTGTCTGTATCTATTAAAGTCTCCAACATTGCTCATGTTAATTGGCGGAGACAATGGGATTTTTGTTCCTTTTATTTTATTGTTTTCGAGTTTGTTTGAATTATTATTATTTTTTTTTGACCAAAGTTACCGTGTGGAGACTAGATCTACAAACATAACTCGACTCTAACGCGCTAAGTAATACCAATGCACAACTGTATATCTGTACATGCTTATCATCTGGCAGAGTGTATAATATATGAAGAAAAAATGATTTCAAAACACAAAAGGATCAAGAATCTAAAAAGGATATAATTCTGTGAATGGACTGTGATATACTTGCAAATAAATTTCACTATGAAGTTACGCTATGTGTGCAAAAAGAAATAAAGTGGCATAAAAAAAAATTTAAAAAAATAATATGTATGTATATATATATATATATATATATATATATTACATATATATATATATATATATATATATATATATATATATAAATTTTTGTGTGATAAAAGTTATCATTTTGTGTTTTATTTTTTTTAATTAATTTATGTCGCTAGAATTTCGGCTCATAATAGCGTACACTTTTCAAGTCTGAACACTTAAAGTGCTGACGTTACATTAGGAGTATTAAAGACATGCGAATACACTGTTACAGGTCGATGGTTAGTTGTTATGGCAAGAATATTTAGCGGTGTTCTTTTGAAAATGTAATGCGAAAGTCATGTAAAACATTTTTTTTTCATCTGAGCCTTTATTATTGTGAAATAATTTATTTTTCAATGACAATATATTTTTTATTTTCAACATTTTCAAAACCACAATTTTATTTAAACATTTCATTTTTCATAAACAAAACCATCATTAAAAAAACTTAACGAAAACGTTGTATTACGAGTGTAATTGTTTTTTCTGCGAAATAATACTCGTCTCACTCATAAGTCGGATTTGTAGTATTCGACACACATTTTGCACTGACATCATCACTTAATATAAATGAAATGCAGCTATTTCCAAATCTAAGTTTTCATATATAAGTAAACTTGTTGATGTTTACGCAGAACCTTCTTTCTCTGTTTCGTTCCTTTCGGAGTTGTCGTTGTTCGTCTAATTTTCTTTTTCGACTTGAGCGTATTTTAATCTCCGGCTATTCTTTACTATTTTCACGTTGTTCTTTACTTTGATTTTCTCTCATTCAACCTTTCTTTTCACAATTTTGTTAGAGATTATGGAAATACTCTCTGATGTTTTAGCATTTTAGCAAAAAAAATAATGAAGCAAAAATTTCACTTTGTACTTTCCCTTTTTATTCTCTTCGATTGTTGCTAAAATAATACTAATACCATAGGTAAAAATAATATTTATACACGAATTCACCTTATACATCGCCGTACTTATCTTTGAGGAACAACTTTTTTAGATTTCAATCAAAATTTCATTCAAAATTTCCAGTTCAGAACATTCTAAATATTCAGATCCTGATGTTGTGGATGTTTTATATGGATGTTTTTCCTTTCTGCTTTACTTTAATCTTATCTTGTTCGACGAACTGTTTCTCAAATTCATCTAACTCTTTTTTCTCTTTCTTCTTCTGTTTCACAGAAAAATGTAAAAAAAGCAGTAAATTTCAATTTAAAATTTCGATTTTTATCCCGTTCGATCCCTTTCTTTTTGATACTAATATATGCCCTGCTTATACCTTCAAGGATCGAAATTTCTAGGAAATAGTATGTGCTATTTCCAGTTCAGAACAATCCTGAATATTCAGATCTATTGGATATTAGTTGGTGAGGTGATATGGGAGGGTGTGGGGAAGAAAAGTGGGGACGGGGTGAGAAAAGCTTGAAAAAAACATAATAGGGTAAACTGATACATTATCAACTTTTTGCCTGTGTTTCTACTTTACTTTAATTTTTTCTGGTTCAACGAACTGTTTCTTGAATTCATCTAAGTGTCTTTTCTCGTTCTTCTTCTGTTTCGCAGAAATATGTAAAAATGCAGTAAATTTCAATTTTAAATTTCGATTTTTATCCCGTTCGGTCCCTTCCTTTTAGATACTATTATATGCGCGTTTTATATCTTCAAGGATTTTTCCAATTTATTTCAATTTCTAGAAAATAGCATGTGCAATTTCCAGTTCAGAACAATCCTGGATATTCAGAATAACAATAGATAAAGAATAACAAAAGAACAATCCTGGATATTCAGAATAACATGAAACCACAATGTATCAACTTTTTGCCTGTGTAAGTGTTTGACCAGGAAAGTTACATTTTTATGTTAGTTTAATTTTTTTGTTTAAACACTCAATCTGGTTCACTGTGTACTACTTTGTGGATAGTGAACCATTACTTAGTACAAGGGAATCAAGGTGTATATACAAATAATATATCAATAAAACGAAAAACTTAATAAAAATTATATATTTTCATGAGTTGAACATACTTTTATGTTTCATAGAACACACATTTGAGAAAACTAAATTAAAAAGTGACATGAATCATTAGGTAGATATCTAAATATAATAGCCAAACTTCTTGTTTGCACAAAATTCTCTTTTGTCACCTAACTTCTGAAAAATAATATAAAAATAATAACAAATAATGAAAATAATTACCCATTCAATTTCTCTAGGCATTTTAAAATTCAACTGGCTTTGATAAAGTTTGGGAAAGAATCACATTAGTTATCATGAAACAACTTTGAACACAATGAGATAAATTCAATTAACATAATAAAAATTAGCAAATATTACGATTGGTAAAACCTATATCGAAAGAGTAGAAAGAATTCTTGTTCCTGGACGTGCTTCCATAGTCTACCGGTTTTGGTAAAATCATTTTGAAATCCCATTTAAGCACTGCAGATAAATCAAGAATGTTAGGATGGTAAATATATATTTTGATGGAGATTTCTTTCTAAAGAAACTCATATAAAAATCTACGCCATTAACTGCTAAAACTTTAGCCACATAGTATACATTTTTCCTTGAAATTTAACCGGAACGAAGTCTCCTTTTACTGAATCTCTTGTATGTTGCCCTAGTTGTTCTTTTAAGCTTGGCATATTGTCATCATCTAAATTTTCATTTATCATATCATCATACTTTCCAAGATAATAGAAGTATCTGATTTCGATGTGGAGCTATTTTGTAGCACTTTTTTGACTGTCCTTTTGTCGTTACATTTTATCCTCCTTCAATTTTCCTCTGCTTTGATTTTTTTGTTCCGTAAATTTCTTCTTTTTCTAGGGTATCAGTAGCTATTATACTTTTACTCTTTTTCCTATTCTTTCTTGTAGTGTTACTCGTTTGAGCTTTCAAAGGTGGATGGGATTATGCTGAACTTCTGAATATATCGTTACTCATCAACTTTTCTTGAGGGTCAATTTTTTCCATCCATTTTGAGGTTCGAGTAATCAATTTCTTTATTTGGTAAGCTGGCATCTTTCTCAACTTGCCAAATATTTCCTTCCTTAACTTGTGAGAGATTAATTTCATCAATTTGGGGACAATCAGTTACAATACTAAGCAAGAAGTCAATATCTGTAAAAACCGTTCGATCGAAAGGAAATATTCCTGTTTTTCTTAACTGCAATTGAGATTGGTGTCAAATATCCTTCAAATATCTTTCACCATTGAATGCACCCACGTCATATATTGTTACTGGTTGGTCAGGATTTCCCATCATCGGAGAATCCATACTTGCTTTGTAAAAACTTTTCAAATGCTTAAACGTTTTTATAAGTTCTGGAAATATTTCTGAATTTATCCACTCACTTGGTGCAGCCAAGCCTAGTGTGCCTGGTGATGTGCATTTAATCATGTAGTTCTTAAGGTTTTTACGAGGGAATCCTATAAAATGAGGGAGTAATTGTCCATTAGCGCATACTACGGTGCATGTCGTGCATAGTGTTCCCTTCTCACCACTTGTTACCTTCGAAAGACCTCTTATTCCTTTAGGTGTCAACACTTTCGGTGGCTTTTGTACAGTCATCGTAAATGTTTCGTCCAAACGTGTGCCATTTGAAAAATTGGAATTACGATTTAAGATCTTTTCTAGATTTGTGATGATAATAATAAAATAATTGCCTATATTGTGAAATCTGTTGCTCGAGGTAAGCTGCAACTTTCCGGCGCTCTAAGCGTTAAACCTGGATAACGCTTGTGAAACGATCGAAGCCATTCAATACCTGCAATTTTGTTGTCTCCAAGAAACTGGAATATTTATATTATTAATTATCGCTGTCTCGTAAGCCAACTTACGACAGCCATTATTAGTCGATATATAAAAGAGATAGGCACAATCATTAAGATATGTAATCAACGCTTTTTTTTGTTGGGTGTTAAAAATGTTGTTAATATTATAGTTTGGAATAAATTTGACATTTTGTCCCTCACTTGCAATTTTGCTTTTTAAATAGTATCTTATTAAAGTTAGTTAAGGAATTCCTCTGAACGCAGCTGCTTTTTTATCTTCTCTCAACCTCTAGTATGCACTATAGCGGCTGCCATGTTTTCTTTTGGATGGGTTCAGATTTTTCGAATAGTTTTTCTGCAAGTCATGCTGTAGAATAAAATAATTCAAATTCATTAACTATAGCGGAGTAGTACACGGTGAACCAAGAAACAAAAAATAGCTTTTATTCAAATCAGTTATATGTTCTTAATAAATGTTCCGAAATGGAACACGAATATTACAAAGGGATTTTCTTTTACTTATTTGCCAATATCCTTTTTACTAAGACACACGTTCCTGCGTCGCGTGTTTGGATGGGACTAATCGGTCGAGCGAAAGAGTGGTGGGAGGTGCATCAACTACCGTGTTAGCATTTTAATACTATGGGTAGCTTTATCGTTTCACTGTGGGACGTGGTTCGCTGTAAGACAGTTTATCCTAAACTATTTTGATATGTCACTCAGCTCGTTTATACCACATATATTGATGTTTCGGAAATAATTATTTATAATCCTTACGAATATTTTTTTAGTTGTTAGTTTATCATTCAATGTGCAAATAAAAATTAAAAAAAGTAATGAGAACAAACTTATTAAATGTGTTTCCCAGCGCATTTACATCACATAAAAATATTTAGGATTCAACTATTTACAGCAAGAAATTAACAACAATCGTTGGTAATATTTGTTCATTACCTTATTATGACATAGATATTAAACACTGGAAAAAGTTACTATACCGGGTAACACACTTATTTTGATGTATTTTTCACTTCGTTAATACTACATAAATGTGCTTCTGAAAACATTTTTCTATTATTTAAACGTATACATAAGAGGGTGAATTCGGTAAATGGAAAATATTTTAAAAGGCGTGATGAATTTAGCGTATAAAATTTTTTTAGAAACACACAAGGCACTTTTTTTTAATTTTTTTTAGAAATGTTACATTATTTATATAAATCGAATAATAGAAAGGAAACTTCTAAAATGTCAAAAATTCTATTTTAATGGGGTTTTCAGCTTATTTATACGAATAAATTTGAATCGTGTGTCAATAACAATTAAAAGTCACGCTTGACTCATATATAGCAAAAAGGGAGATTCATTTAAAAAAGAACACAGTTACGGAAGAACTAAATCTAAGGTAATAACAAAATCTTTAGTTTCAATAACTGGAAAAACGGGTGAAATATTAGTTGAGAGAAAATAAATACAGTAAATAACTATAGGGGGAAACATCGAAATACAAAAATATAAACAAAGTACCAAATTATTCCTTTCTCGTTTAAATTTTTAAATTATTACTGGATATTAAATATATTTCAATGCATATTGTTCTCAATTATTTTCTTAATTTTACTTATTTTATTAATTATGATAATTAAATCTTTATATTTGGCGGGGAACATCAGCATTGAAATTGAAACAACTTAGTCATAGCTATCTTGGCTATCCCTCATCATTCAGTCATCACAACTTAATTAGACGTCGAACTAAATAGACGAAAACAAACAAGAAGAATTTGAGAACATTTTTAATATTTCAATTTCAAGATCCGAATTATAAAGAGAGCTGAATTCATATTCTTCGACTAAAGCTGACACATGCGTCTAAGAACAAGAGTGAATAATACAGGAAAACAACACATACCCACAAAACACTTGAGTGCCAAAACCACACAATTGGGCGGGCAAGACAAAGAGCTCGCATGCTCCTCGCGAGGAAAACTCTGTTGCTGTACAACCTACTTGCTCGCACATATTTTATAGCAGCAATATATTGAGTCAGTAAGCCAGTGAATTAAAAAGATTTTAGAGTTGAAGAATGGGAGTTCCTTTAACCTATTCCGTGCGCACTTGCCAAAAATTTCAAATTCATGCGGTGGAACTAAAAATGTTTACATAATTCATTTAATTATATAATTTTGGCGACTATCAATAATATACTCATTTACCACTTCGAAATATAATTAGGAATTCATAACATAATTTTGACCTATAATTTCGTCATTAGACGAATTGAAATACGATATGATATTAATATAATATTACTTCGATGTATCATTGTGAACAATCTTAATCTTTACCTACTTGAACTTTATTGAGAATATACCCGCCTTTGAGATCTTTATTTTGAGATATTTAAATCGTATGCGTCATGCGTCCTTGAAAGAATGGAGGTGTTGACTAGCTCATTGATGAGGAGCAGTTATTTCTGCTGGTTGGAAACGCTGAACGATTGTAACTGGACACTAGACCGTTACAACCGTTCAGCATGCCAGACACTAGCAGACCTTCGAAAGTCCTTTCTGTTGTATGAGGGAAGATGCTATGTGTCTCTATAGGCGCTTTCAGAAAACCCGAGTGGAAGTTGGGAACAGTGTTATTTTAGGTATGTTTGAAATTTAATGTTATTATGTGAAGTCATAATAACCTTTTGAATTTGTCTCAATTTTTTCAACGATTATTCATGGATTTCGACGGATATGGACGAATTTCAACCTTAGCTGTTTATCGCGTTTCTTTTTAACGACTTGTGTAATTGTTTGTATTGAAGAATAGATTATATGTGCATGTAATTTTTTTTACTTTATATTATAGGATTAGATTTCATCAATGATTTTTTTCTGTACTTCGATGTACATCATATATACACACACACACACACACACACACATATATATATATATATATATATATATATATATATATATACATATATATATATATATATACGTATACGGTGTCCAGAAATAAATATCGGACCAAGAAAAATGTTATTTGTTGACAAAAAAATAGTTGATTGTCGTTAAAATAAAATTAAAAAAAAGACTATTTTTTCAAAAAATCCAAAATTATACTCATAATCGTTTGTCATCTTTTTCACGCAAATAATACTTGCGCTCATCAATCAGCACCGCCCCGGGTAATGACTGCGAACTTGCGGACATTGCATATTATAGTGAGTTATTTATTCGTAGCGAATATTTCGTTTAATTGATTAGTTAAATAACACGAAATATAACTATAAAAAACTTAATAAATAATATTGTTAATTTACTGACTCACTTTGTAGTTCTGCGGAAATCAATCCATTACTTTTTTCACGTTTATAAAGTATTACACAGAAAAGTAATTTTAGTAACAATTATTTCATAAAAAATTATATTATTAAATAAATAAAATATTGTTTATATATAAAATTATTTCACTTATTCGTTTAAGAAGTCTTAAAGGAAATGTTCAAAATAGTTTCCGTTTTGCTCTATAAATAATCGCGCTCTTCTTATAATTGAATTAGTAACGTTATTCGCCATTTGAGAATTTCTATTAATCGCATGGATTTAAACAAACACATCATTATGTTATAATATTTTGAATTGGAGTGGTAGACATTATAATATATCAAAACAATAACTTACAAAAAACAAACGCTTATACTCCAGAAAATAGAAATACGTTGAATGTAAATTTAAAAACGATACGATACATTCAAAGTGCAGCATTTCACTGATTGTTGTTCACAAGCGCTGGTAATAAACTAAATCTGTACCAAACACCACCCTTTCTCAACCTGGGGGTCGTGTTTATATTGAAGGGGGCCGCAATCTGTCCAAAAATTACTACCTGCATACAAAATATTTCTTAATTATTATTTTTATAAATGAAGTGTTACAAAATTGAATATTAACAGGTAATAACAACATGAAAAAATGTTAATTAAGACTTAATTTCTTAAAAATGTTTACTGTTACATTAATTGAAACATTAGTTTAATTTTATATTTTAGTAAAGAGGAAGCAAAGCTTTTTACTTAACCTATTGTTTTTTTACGTAGCTCGCGACATACAAAATGGTGGAGAAAAAATTACTTACCCTCTTTATTGTTTTATCAGATGAATCGCTAAATTTGTAATATAATACTAAACACTTTTAACTTTGGAATATAATACTAAACATGTGTTTAAGAGAAAAAATGTATACTTTACGAAATTTCTAAGCCGCCACTGCGACGTGTCATGTTAGTAAATTGAAAGAATTGTGGCCAAAATAAAATAAAAATAATTCAATACACGTTTAATTTATCATATGATACAAAAACCGGGGTATAATTATCAATTACGATTTTGACAAAAATGATTCTATTAGCAAAAACAAAACAAACAAATTATTCTTTAAAAATTACAACTTTACATTTTTTCTTGAAATCAACCAGAAACTTCCATAATTTTACGAACTAAATGTTGCACACGATGAAGACAGCTTCTTACAATTGTTTTATGTAAGGTTTAAAGCTACATTCCGTATAGGTAACAAAACATATTAAAAAATTATCTTTTCTTTGTAGGATTCTTTCCGAATCTGGTAGAATCATAGATATGAGAATAAGAAACTTATATCTTATATAATATATGAGATATAAGAATTCTCTTATACAAACATGCTTATTTAAAGCATTCAATCTAAGGTATTTCTACACAATCTGAAAACGGGAACTACTGATAAAAAAAAAATAACGTAACGCAGCTTTGCAACAGCTGACTATTTTTTTAAGTTGGTCTTGCGTTTTAAGACAAGGAATCGTTTCTGATTGGTCGGTATATCGTACGATAAACACGTTAGTCAATCTAATCTAGTCCACGTGATAGAAAGCGTTGCCCGTGTTATTTCGCCCCGCCACTTTTATCACGCTACTTTTTAAAGTAATCTTCTCTTAGTAAAGATGCAGGGCATTGCTGAAAGTGTGTTTGTCACATGTGTATTTGTCATACTTGACGTACGAAAACCTTTTAATTAGTAAAATAAACTACAGAAATAAAATGTAGAAATATAATATCTTAATCTGTTACACTATTTAAATGAATTTGAAATTATGGTTTTATCAATGTTATAGTTCACATTGCATAGGCGAGAAGTTAATTGTAGATAAATATTTTTACTCCTTTTATAGTTCAGAATTTAATTTTATTGTATCTATCGATTGATCAATGCAGAGATTTTACATGAAGGATTAACAAATTTGAATACAATTAATTCAAATTATCAATAAAGTGTTTAACTCGATAATTATGAAAGTTTACAATAAGACGATTAATATTACATATTTAAGGGTAATCAGACAAAGTCATTTTTCAGTGTACGTCAAGTGAATAAAATTTAACAATATCATTTCTTTGGTCATTGATAAAATTGTATATGTAGTTGTTGCGTACGGCTAGCGTGAGCTTGTGTGCGTGCGTTAGCGGTATTAGGTGTGTTAAAAATATTTATGTGTAATATTTTTTTGCACTTAATGAGAGGATGTGTTTTACATTTTATTTCAATGACAATTTTTTTCTTTATAGCCAACGAATATCGTCTTTCTTTGTCCGAAATTTATTCCCGGACACCGTGTATTTATATATTCCTATACATATACGTACATATTCACAAACTGTAACCTCGATGTTGAAATATTGATGTGTTTCATATACGTGGAGAATGACTGAGAAAACATGGCATTTAAAAAATTGTAACAGTACCCCGCTTCGTACACTATTCTTTATAATTTTATTTAAGAAATTTTTAAAGACTTGAACTTGAAGGAAAAAGATAAAATAATTTTATTATATTAGAGAGACACAATAAGAAAATTTTTCCATAAATTGAATTAAAAGATTTAAACAATTACGCATTTTTACGTAACTAGAAGATTTAAAAAAAAAGTAATAGACAACATAAACATAAGAGTAGGTGTGTTTACATGTTTTGCTCGATTTTTGCATTTTTGCTTTATTTTGGATGTGTGCTTAATTTTGCATGTTTGTGTAATACGTAGACGGAAATATCTATGTACCATATATTCTTACGTGCTTGACTTGATCTTGAATATTTTATTTTATTGATTGATTTTAGTTAGTGAAATATGTGAATGTCTGCAAGCTGTTTTGAAAACAATTCTTTTATCCTATCAGATTCATCATTAAATTTATAATTTAAAACATGCATATAATTTTGGAGAATCATAATCAATCAATGTTTATTGGTAAATGAATAGGTAGGTAGGCAAGCAAGCAGGCAAGTAGGCAGGCACACATGATTGCAGCGGGCACGCGTCTTGACTAAAGCATCTCATAAATAAACAAAACATTGAGAACGCTGTTGGTATATTAAAAATAGATTGCAAGAAAATAAATATTGGATTTTAAAAAAAGCTAAAATAAACAGCCACGATCGCGGTTTCACTCGAGTAGAACGAAGACGGGCAGCTGGTTTACAAAAATGTAGTGAATTCATTAACACCTCTTACCACTCATTGATTTGTTGCTAAATTAAACGTAATTTTTTTATAATTCAAAATGATATGAAATTATTTAAAACTGTGCGTACTAATTTCACAGACTGATGGTAATTTATTATAATTCAATTATTAGTGCGATATTCGAAATTCGGAATGACAAAAATTACTATGAATCATTTTTTAAATTTAGTTCTGTCTCATAGGTTGCTCGTGGGTATGAACTTTTACCTTACCAAATTTCATCAAAATTCGTCTCATGGATTACGTTTGATTGACGAACAAATTAACATACAGACAAAATTTGCTAAAAACAGTTTCTCTGGCTTCCATTATTACTCTTTACGCTAAATCACCCATCCTTTTTATAATATTTTCCATGCACAGAATTCGATCTCTCACAATGTTATAACATACAACTATAGATTATTACTCGGTTTGAAATATTTATTTTAAATTTTATAATATTAAGTGGACTATTAGTAAACGCGTGAGGATGCTCCCAATTGATTTGTGTCAACTCAAGCCAATTAGAATATTTCCATTTCTTTCATAATCTGTGAAGTTATACTTCTCTTGCATTATTAATAATTGAAGGCATATTTGAAGGTAACTTTGCAAAACTTTTTTATGCCCTCTTGAGAGGAACACACATCTTTTGTAACACCGCTATAATAAGCGAGTTGAGCCACCAAAGCAGTAAATGAAATTTAATTTAGGGAATAAAATTTTAGGGTTTTCATTTAACTTATTTTCTGCAGGCTATTATTCAATGAATCTACACTATTTGGTTGATTTCACACTTTTTAAAATTTCAACTCTAAGCGACGGAAGTATAAGAAAAGTGTACATTTCCATAAGTTACGTAATTTTTATTATTGTGAACATTGTATTTAAAAAAACAATAAAAAATGTATTTATAATTATAAAATTCTATACATAATTAGTAAAAAGATAGTTTCTTTTTTAAATTTCAAAAAATTTTGTTTCATTTCAACAGGTTCACAGTTCATAATTTCATTTCAATAAGTGCATAGCTTCAAATTTCAAATTAACTGATAATTTTACATGAGTCTAGTAATATAATATGCTAAGTGACCCCGATGCAATCCAATAGTTTAATAAAAACCTCTCGTGTTTGGTCAAACTATTTGAAGAGGTTTGAAAATTCATCAAAAGAAATTTGGCTAGTGTCAATCAATTTGCCTCAGTGTTTCATTACCTGATGTGTCCGTAAAATGCCCTTTGCTTTCCTGGCGAAGGCAAGGTTTTCCTTATATTTATTACCAACATATTGCATTTAAAAAAATAGGGAGAACATGTTGTTCAAATAATAGCACAAATTAAGGAATCGTTTCACGTACGCACCTGCAAAGTATGCTGGCAACTAAAGCATGAAAATTATAGCATAAGAATTTTTTCAGAATAGATTGAAGGTTTGTATAAAAAAATATTGATTAAAGTTGAATCACTAGTACAACAGCAAGATACTAATATGAGGCAAGCTATTCCAGTAAATTAACAATTATCTATAACCTAGAGATATTTAGCAAGTGGAATTGACTTGGACGATTTGAAATTTATGTGCACTATTCACCCTCGAATATTTGAAACAATTATTATGGAAATATGTGAAGTTATCGTAAAAGTATTAAAATAATTATTGTAGCTAAGAATAGTTTTATTTTTGACAGTTTAGAATCAATAATTCTACTTAAATATTAGAATATTCCTTCAAATATTGAGCAGCTGCGTAAGCGTTCTATATTTTCTTCTCAACATCGACATCTAGCACTGCTTAGAATCAACTATTATGGTCCTGTAACTGAAATGCAAAAGGATCAACAAGTATAGCACACTTTTCTGATTTACAAATTGAAGAAAATTAAGAAAACTCTTTTTTTACGGTAGATTGACAATGAGACGACGGATGTTAGTTGAGTTACTCTTGACGGAGGGTATTTCAAGGTTTGGCGAATTATTATTGCAGGTTGATTGGTAATAGGAAAATAACGTGATGTAGAGATTTCACTAAATTTCTGTAGACAGTTATTGATGCCAAAATAATTCTGGATGTAGAAGACTGAAAAATATTTTTCTTATTTGCAACTTAATATACGATCATATTAGTACGAAAACTTAGATATGTCTATTTTATCTGTGGCTACTCTTCATTCCAAAAATTACTTCTTTTCTTACTTTCCGTTTAAAACTATTTCTTAATTTGTTTATTTTCTTTCTAAATTCTTTTTTTATAAAATTTCTATGTAATATTTTCAAGAAATTTATAATTCTAGAAATACCTAAAACTCTATCATTTTTATTATAATAATATTTTAATACAACTTTCCATAATTCTGATATAATAACAAAACATCGAAATAAATTCGCGTTCGTTAGGACTCCGTTCTTCATTCACATCATCGTTGGAAACCATTTTGAATGCAATCCATTGGAACCGTTAGGTACGAAATTAATCACAAAGCTGAGCCTTTTGTTCAAACTTTTGTTCAAACGTGGTGTGGACATAAAAAAACAATGCATTTTATACAATAATATTATATATTTACATCTCAAAAGATATTTTTGTTTTGAATCACCAATATTCATTAGAAGTAACGATATTTACATTAAATATTGTTTTGTCCAAAAAATATAATATTATCAGGTAAAAGAAATATCATTTTCATCATCAATTTTACCATTCACAACATAATTTTTTTTATAAAATGAATAGTAGGAGCTTGAATCTATAAAGAAGTTAATTAACTGAATTCTTATACAGATAGCTAAATCGGCACGAATATTTAAACATAAAGTATTTAAGTATTATCTGCTTCAATTCATTCTGCTCTTATATACTGAATAATTTATTTTTGTTTCGATTTTAATACACAACGCGTAAAACTAAAATCTAATCACATAAGTTCGTTGTGATTATGAACTAAACATTAATAAAACATTTATTTTTTCTAGTCTTTGTTAATAAGACGATATAGATAGAGAGCTGGTTTGCAGTCTTACCTCCACTTTTTGCAAGTTCCGATGTACCGACAGAAAACAGTTCATGTAACGCAGACTGCGTTACAAAGTGAGTATAAATCAAATTCGATATATTCAGATTAAAGTAATATTTAATTTTGAATAACTTTCTCTTCCAAAAAAATATTAGCGCTAATAATTGTATTGAAATATATATTCAATTAAATTATTCCGTAATTATGGCAAAATATTTTATGTCTTTATATAATTAAAAATAACCTTTCCTTTATTAGTGGCAGCAAATGCTAATTTTTATTACTATTGAAATTTTAGAGTTCACATAGTTCGTATTTATTAAATACAAGTAGATCTTGCACTAGGAAATTTCTGTTCACACACAGATTAATACCAAATTTCATATATTTAAAGGTAGACCCTATTTTTATTATGTTACGGAAAAATTGTATTTAACGTAACACGTAAATTATATTGCCTAGTATATATTTCACAGGTTCAAAAATTCACGGCATTTTTGAACCTGACCACCATAAACTGTACAGAATAGAAACAATTTTGTTTAACTGCAGTCAGTCAGTACAGTTTCAATTGTTGATTTATTAGGTAACAAACAGTCTTTCATATATATGATATTAATAAAGACAAGTTGTCAGTTAAAGTGTAATATGATTATCGAGCTACCTACAATCACCATAAATTGTATAGAATAGAAATAATTTTGTTTAATTGCAGTCAGTATAGTTTAAATTGTTGACTTATTAGGTAACAAACTGGCTTTCATATTTATGACATTAGTAAAGACAAGTTGTCAGTTCAAGTGTAATCTGATTTAATCGAGCTACCTACAACCACCATAAACTGTACAGAATAGAAACAATTTTGTTTAACTGCAGTCAGTCAGTATAGTTTAAATTGTTGATTTATTAGGTAACAAACGGTCTTTCATATTTATGATATTAGTAAAGACAAGTTGTCAGTTAACGTGTAATATGGTTTAATTGAGCTACCTACAACCATCATAAATTGTATAGAATAGAAACAATTTTCTTTAACTGCAGTCAGTCAGTATAGTTTAAATTGTTGATTTATTAGGTAACAGTCTTTCATATATATGATATTAATAAAGACAAGTTGTCAGTTAAAGATTATGCCTCAAAAATTATGAGACCTAAATCCATCGGTAGATTTCCTCTATATTCCAAGTAAGCTTCCAGAAACTTTATCATGTTTGTAATTTTTGATTGAGTGGATCTGGAAATAGGGAAGAAAGAATCTGGAAATATGGAACAGATTTTGATAACACTTTTTTTTAAATTATGAGAAAATTACTTTCGATGTTTTTAAAGCTATACTTTTAAACGATATCCAGCATACAAAGAAACTCATATAGTTACATACATACATTAATTATAAATAAATAAAACTCTTTTTTGCGCAGTTGTGGGAAAATAAAATTCCAATAATTTATTTACAATTTCTGATATTTCCATGTAGATACTTTAAGTGCTAGCTGAATTGAGAAGCCTATGCCATCCCCCAACCCTATGCCAAACGGTTTTTGAGAGAAATAGCTGTGACCCATAGACGGATGGATCTACGAAATTAACGGATCCTTGAGTGATCTTACAAAAAGTTTAATTTTTCGTTTTGAGGTGCGGTTGGCATAACCTTGTCGTTTTGAGGTATGGATTTAAAAAACAGTTTCAAAGGGCGAATATTTAAAGGGGTATGCATAATGAAAATGAAATAAACCAACAGAAAGTACAATTACTAAATTTAATCTACTTAGAAGGTCATACATGTACATAATTTCATTTATAAAAGTAGATGGCGCGCAACATTCAGAACTAGAAACGTTTTCCGTAACCAGCAATACAATAAGTCTTTGAAGTCGGATGTAAGCGCATTTCTACTAACGGGTCTTCATGCCTCATAATAATTCTATATCAGTGAACACTTATTTCAACATATATATTTTGACTGAACTAAAGGGCAATACACTCAGTAGCGGAGTTCGTTAAATCAAATTCGACGGTGTATAGCTACGCATTGAATCTATTCAGTTTATAGAAAATATACCAGAAGAGGGCGGGCTAAGCACTAAATCGTGCGCGTACTAAATCTAACTATATGTCGAGTGACGAAATTCAGTTAGAATTTTCAATTCAATTTCCGCCAAAGACGTTTTGTGGATTTTGTCACGTTAGATTAATTTCCTTATATGTAATTACCGCTTTTCGCATCGCCTGCTAATTATTTTACCTGATGCTGATTATGTTTGTAAATGAGCCTTTGTATATTTTTTTTTATTTTAACGGTATATATAAAATCATGAATAATATAATATCATGAATTCTGCAATCATACTCGCCAGTAGCTAAATACCTAGCAGTTTAATGCATAGCGTCAAATAGCAAAGTTAATTTGAGATTTTAAATTAAATTAATTGCCAAAATACAGATTAATGTTTGTAGATTTCACAGACGATTTCAGAGCGAAACTAAAAATACACTCACTATTTTATTACTGCCAGTCGTTGGAACATTTCGATGATTATCGTTATTATTTTGCAACATGCACGAGTGGGAAACAATAGGTTGTATTGGTTTTCAGAATTATACAATTTATTCACGAAGTCAGGAGCGGAATGTTTAAGTAATTGCCTCTTCGTGATTTCTAACCTTAGGCTCGTCTCCTTTATTATCAAATATTTACAAGTCAAAGTATCTAGAATTAAATTCGTACGACGTTAAATTTTGTTCCACGTGCTTTATTTTTCGAGGGTTTTATTTCAACTCCTTGCGGCTTCATATTTTATGTCATTTCTTCAAGAATTAAACTCAGCACGTGACGGATATTTATGGAATGACGGATTTTTATGGAACCAGATATCGAAATCTATTATAAATTGTTAGTGTATTATCAAATTGTTGGTTACTATTTAAGACTGCTTACCAGTAGTATATTAATTCTATGGTTCTTATTAACGTTTACGTTTACCAATATGTGTCGGTTTTTGTACCGTTCACGCGGAAATGCACGAAGTATCGACTTTTATGTCTCTGGAAGTATATTTAAAGTAGATCAAAATAACATAAACATTCTTATAAAACATTCTCGAAGCATTATCTAGCAGAAAGAAGGAAAATAGGTCTAACTAAAAGCGATAAACATTTTTATTAAAGTACTCATATATGTACATACACACACACACACACACACACACACATATATATATATATATATATATATATTAATATATATATCAAAATTTCAATAAATTAAGAGAAAAACTATGTAAAATTTAAAAAGCTAGTTTAAAACCACAAAATAACTTTTTATAACCATTATGGAGAGCTCAAATTACATTGTTTTTACATTGTTTTGGGCGTTGGATGCCGATTACATAACTGATTTATTTTATTCATTGATTTATTTAACCAAGATGTATCTAAATAAAAACCTATAATATATGGAAGAGCAGAGAGACGCGTAGAGATATACGATCTTAACACTATAACGTAATTTACTTCCATGCATACAATTGTAAAGATAATGGGGAATTGCAGCTGAAAAGATTCTTTTTTTGTTAATTTTTTTTAATCATTACAATTATTTTAAGAATTCTCTGAATAGATTCAGCTGTATTTTGCGAGTATCTAATAGTAAAATCGCTTAACTTTTGGTTAGCTTTTATATTTGGATCTTTCGAAAATTGATTAAAAATTATATTTTTATAAACATTTGATATTTGAATTTGAAACTGGATTGAATCGGATTCAACTTTGCATTTGTTACCGGCTGATAACAATTTTTATTGGTAAAATATTTGCACTTAGTTCAGCCCGACATAAAGGCTGCCACAGGCACATGTCAATTCGTTGCAGTAGTTTAGTTTTTAAGTAAAACATATTAATATTCTAATATATTATTAATATCATAAATTTAGAAATTATTTGTTTTGCCATCTTTTGCTAATTGTGATATCCTAGTATAATTTATGCACTAATTTATATGACAAATTGATATGTTGTTCACTCTTGATGAAATTACCATAAGTTCGTACGGTTGTATAAGTATTGCACATCCATAGTTATTAGATCCATGTCTTTAATAAATGCCCTGCGAATGGTCAATTATTTTCATTCAAATTTGTTGAGAAAACAAATAATTTTTTTTCTTATAACTATAGAAGGCTTGACTATCTGGCGGTATCTGTCCTTGGCTAGGTTTCTTTACCGAACAAGTAGACAATGTTAGTAATTATTTACAACATGTTCATCAATGATATGGTAAAATTCAGTACACGCGCTGACGAAGCCACATGACAGTGATAAATAACAATTTAAAGAATTTTTGTAATTTTAACCATATTTCACACACCATGTGGCACATGTAATATTATGTGAAAAATCATGATATAAGCTGACTGCCTATAATTTAATAAATAAAATCTATCTATTATAATAAAGATTACATAGGTAGTATATTATTATCTACAGCATACAAGTATACACTTGTTTGCCGAAATTTGCCACTGTTTTCACAATGTACAATTGCATCGGATGCTTAAAACAGTCGATGATTATATAAAAATCATGATATAGGCTGACTGCCTATAATTTAATAAATAAAATCTATCTATTATAATAAAGATTACATAGGTAGTATATTATTATCTACAGCATACAAGTATACACTTGTTTGCCGAAATTTGCCACTGTTTTCACAATGTACAATTGCATCGGATGCTTAAAACAGTCGATGATTATATAAAAATCATGATATAGGCTGACTGCCTATAATTTAATAAATAAAATATATCTATTATAATAAAGATTACACAGGTAGTATATTCTTATCTACAGTATACAAGTTTACAGTTGTTTGCCGAAATATGCTACTGTTTTCACAATGTACAATTTAATCGGGTGCTTAAAACAGTCGATGATTAATAATAGTCAAATTCATTATAGCTGCATAACGCAAATATATCAAATCGTATTATTTGATTACCACTTAACAAACCCTACCATTATTTGCACTTATTTTACTTATTGTAAAACGAACAAGACAAGCAATAATCATTTACGTTTCATTTCAGATGAATTTATAAAGTTATTTTTAGAAAATTAGATAACAAACAGACGTTTATTTGTGCGTATTTTCATAATTACTAATACCGAAATTTTGACTAACTCTTTGTATATATGTCGATGTTAATTAAATCTTAAATCTATTTAAGATAACAAGACTTCTCAACATCAGTAGGATATCTTCGAATCATCTGACATTTCAAAACTGTGTTTATGACCAATGCAACAATTTCAATATACATGTAAGTAGTTTGCTATTGTTATGAATATTAAAAATATGTTTCCTTTTTGTCTACCCTTAACAACCCAGGAGACAATGGCCTTGTAAAATGAGGAAACATAGAACCACACAACGACTGTGGTGCATTCGAATCATCCGTGACTTCCATATAGTACATTGCATGCAAACGTTCCCCCGAATATATAAATGTGTTTCATAACTATAACATAAAACCGCTACATAAATCGAAATACGTTCAGTTGCTGCCGAAAATAAATAACTTAAACTTTTCGTATTAATTACATCACAACTTTTCATCTTATTCCTATAATATTTACAGAAATACCATAGATAATCCATTAATGAGGATATAATGGATCCATAGATAATCCATTATTTTTAGGAATATTATGTGAGATTTGTGTGTATAATAATATATACTATATCTATGCTTTTTAAAACATTATTACTTTTAATTTGTAATATCGAATGACTGAAACTTTGCAATAAAATTTATTTAAACTAACTAAACTGGAAACAAATATAAACTGACGAACCGTAGAAATCAATAATAATGATGTTCTGCAAAAATTAATAAAAAGTTCCTTATCAGTATCATTTGTCGATTTTAATGCTCTATAGTGTAACTTTTTAACTTCATTTTAATTACAGACATTAAATATACACACAGCTTAAATTATTGGTCCAGTAACAACTATTATGCGACTCATTTCCACATTTTAGTTATTACTTTTTCTTCCTTTCATTAAACATTCTGAATTTCATTCAACGTTTAAGGTGTGGTGGAAGATACTTTTTTATATTGAGAATTTACAAACCCATTCAATTACGCAATAAGATGTGTCAATTAACTTAAACAAATAATACAAATTCAATACTTCATTTCTATATTATCTCAATTCCTCTTTAATTACATAAAGGAAATACACAAAGTATCATCACCAAATAACGAAATAGAGTGCTATTTGTTCAAATTCTGTAAATAGAAAGAAAGGTGAAAAATTCTAAGTTTTTGTGCAGAAACACACGCATGTTGTCCGTGTGCCAATAAATATTGGTTGCTTATGCTTTTTCAAAATTATCCGCACATGTGAAATTATTATTTAAATGATGAATTTAGTAGATTAAAATATTTATTTCTAGGCAACTTGCACACACCTACATATTTCACTAATTGAAATCAATAAATAAAACAAAGTATCTAAAATCAAGTAAAACATGTGAGAATATATGTGAACAAATAAGCTTTTATGTTTCGATTATCTTTTCTTTTTATTTCCTCTTTTTATATCATCTCATGACGCGAAAATTGGTAGTTGTTCATTATAGTGTTTGAATTTCGCCTCCCTGTTATCGAAATAATTTTATCTTTTTCTTTTAGGCATAAATTTTACAAAAAAATTCTTAAATTAAATAGTAAATAATAGCGTATCAAATGGTGTAGCGTTTATTAATACTACGGTTTATAAATATTAATATTACCACCATCTAAATATATCGCTTAGTATATCTATAACGGGCTTATAATTGTAGACAATTTCTCCGAAAATAAGAAATTTAGGATAATTTTCATAGTTTGCTGGTACTGGTTTACTATTAGATACCCACAAATATAAAGTAAACTTTTAGCAACGCTTTTCTTCACAATTGTCACTTCAGCAGTCTCCTGGTTCTGAGAAAAAAACTTGCTTTTGCTCATAATTTTAGCAATAATACTTCAAATGGCACACAATATTTAAAAATATTACTGCTTTATTGACCTTCTCTGAAATATCCATTTTAATATTTTTTAAGCATTAACTGACCAATAAATATATATGCATTTTAGTATACTTTATAACTATGCCAAATTTCAAGTTTCCGTGCCAAATTATTTCTGCGAAAAAAACACTATGATATACAAATAGACGGGCAGACACATGAGTGATCTTATAGGGGACTGTCTTTTTCCTTTCAAGGTATGAAACCCTAATATTATAAAATCGACCCAAATTTATACAATGCTTAAGTGGCTTTGCGTTGTTTTTGTACTTGTTATATATTTATGTATTTCAATTTAATGATACATGATTATAAAGAAACAAGTAATAATTGAAAATATTTCACAAATCAAGTACAATATGATGTAAATATAGTTTTATTTACTGATATACTAATATAGTCAAGTACTCTTGCTTCATGATTATATCAAAGAAATAATGTTTACGAGCTTTTACATATTTACCTTTTTTTACTAATTGAAAAAATACGATGATTGTATTACGATACTTGATATTTTTCGTACAAATGGGAAGCTTCATAAACATTATGCATCATTATCGAGAGGCAAATGATGAACATTTGCCGTCGACTGCCGCGCGAATACTCAACTGTCGCGCACTATCACGAGATACGACATACGCACGCATTCGCTAGCACTCTCTGTCTATCGCTATGCAGATAAATGAGCTGATTTCATAAATTGAGAAGAAACGAGCTGAAATAATAAAAGAATATGACTAAATTATATGTAAAATTTTAACATATTAAATTCTAATCAGTAGATATAACAGGTATGAGCTGGAATATTGATTGCACTAGTTTGGATGTCGCTCTACAAAATTAAACCAAATTACATATTATACATTTTTATACTTACGTAGATTTTTTAATGTAAATACAAAATTATAGCATCATGTAAAATTTCGACACAATTGAAATCATAAAATGATTTGCATTCATTCGGAATTAAATTTCATAACTCATTTCTCAAGGCACCGTTTGTTTGTCTTATTAAAATCATACTCAAATCGATTATATGCCATAATAACATCTTAAAAAACAACCACTCATAGGATAGAATGTATTGAAAATACAAATCGATTTACAGGTGAACAGACTAACAACTTGACAAAAAATTGACGTGAAATTCATTTTTGAAAGTTATAATATGTACTATTACAAGATTACTATACTATTAGATGAATATAAAGATTCCATAAAAGTATTTTCTTAAAAACGAAATCTGTAATTAGGTAATCCGTTCCGTAATGAGGAAGCATCAGCCTTCCGTGATAATATCAAAGAGAAAAGCCTAAATCAAGCATACTAAAACTTTAAATTATCACAATCATATTAGTCAACAATGCAAGCAGAGTAATCCCTCGACTTTGCAAATTTGCTATTGCTTTTTTTGATTTTAGAAATCTAGACATGTTCGAAGAAATCGGCGGCATACTGGCCAGGTGTCGCACATATATTTGATTTGAATTATATGGGGCATATTGACTTATGTTTAAATGATAAGGAAATAGGCGAATCGATATACCTCTACTGTGAATCAAAATGCATTTCCTAGTCTCTTTCCCTTCTCAATTACACAGAATTTCAAATTCCTTGAAATAATGTCAAACAATTGAAGTTGAACAAATCAACACTGAATTCAACAAAAAAAAATCAACACATTCATCAAAAATCTAAACCAATTTCAGTTGACCTTAAAATTTAAATTAGGGTTGGGTATTTATATATATATATACATATATATATATATATATATATATATATATATATATATATATATATATATATATATATATATATATATATAAATACCCAACCCTATTTTAAATTTTAAGGTCAACTGAAATTGGTTTAGATTTTTATGAAATAAACAATCAGAAAACAGCTAATTGTATATGGAGAACAATCAAAATTAAAAACAAAATTAACGATGCAGTTACTTTCACATGTAAAGTATGAAATTAATTGCATATATAACTTGTTGTTCTCTACAAAATATGTATGATAAAGTTAAGTAGTTAAGTCGTGGAGGTAGTTACTTAAAAGAAATATATTTTAAATACTAAGTTGAATATTAAAAATGCCATGAAAGACCGAACTCAGTATGTTAGTTCCGTATCTTGAGTCCATTTTAAACATCGCTAGAAAAACCACAAAGCTACTTTGTGTCGACGCCGTTGTTCAAGTCTTTTAAAATAAAAATTATTGCTTTTTGTCTACTAAATCTTTAACTCTTACATACGTACTCGTTTTTTTTTCTTAGGTCAATAAGGTGATATTTTAATTTAGTTTTGTCCAAAGTTTATTTGTGTGATTTTATGTCAAAAATACAAAAAAATAAATAGTTTCTTATATTAAAATCATGTTTATCCTTGTTATTTGGAACTTCACCGAAATCTATTCTTTGGTTGGGAATCTCTCTATTAATGGTTTTTTTTAAGAACTTGATCACCGTCTACAGTGCAAAATATATGCCATGATACAAACAACTTTAATACACAGTCTTGTATACAAAATATACTATTTTAAATACAGTAAAAAAAAATAAAAAACATAAACCAATAACTTATTAGATCCTTTCCCATTATGGAAAACGTTTTAAAAATGTCTTTCAAAATTTTTATGACGATAAATCTATGCGATACTAATGCTTTTCCGTAATGGCCAAAATTTCAATGTAAAATAACCATTCATAACAATAATCTTGTATCTTCATAAATGCGAAGTAAACATTAATAATTCAAATATTCTTACCTAAATCATGCTTTTGCATACGATGGAATCAGTGATCAACTAAAAAAGGTTTGTATTTGTCTCTATGCAGTTTAATGTGCTTGTCGCACCGAGTTAGCTTATGCTTGTATATGTTTTCTGTTGTAGTTACCCCATGGTCGATTACAATTACCTAGTAGTCTTCTTGGTTTGTCAACTCATTGCAATTTCATTGGAAAACAGAATATCAATCTTTACTTCGAAACATCTCCTATATATTTCATTATCTTTGAAACTTTTCAGCTATACACTTTCATAATTTTAATGTAAATTTTATGGCATGATGAAGGAAATATATGAAATTTAATTTTTTTTTCCTTTTAATTTTTTCGAACTGTTTCACTAAAAAACAAAAAACAAATTTAAAATATTTAATTGATGTTTTAAAAGCTATAAACAAAAAAGAAGAGGACACGTTCTATTAAAAAAAGTAGTATGCTACTTATGGATTGATACAAATTTTTTAAAACATATTTAAAATTATCTTTTAACCATAACAGTGACGAAATGAGAGACCATCAAATAGGTAAGATAAATTTTAGGCTCATTTTCTAGATCCTCTCTCTGAAATACGGCAATACATACATATAAATATTTTAATGGAAATACTGTGTACTTTCAGTCATTGAAATTTTCATCTTTGCTGAATGTGTACGGAACCCTTCGTTGCGTGAATTATACTATGTATACAATTGCAAAGTATGACATTGTACTTGCTAAAAATTTTTCGTTCTATATTATAAGTTTCATTTTATTTTAGTTAGTTTTATTTACCATCTTGTTATATAACAAATTTAAAAATATATATTATAAGAAATAATTAAAAATAAATTAAAAATATAATATATATCAAATATATAATATAATAAATATATAATATATATCATATTACAGTTTGAAAAATATTTGTGTAAAAATTTATGTATCACAAACACATCAATCGCGCCAAGCATTAGTTTTTTAATATAATTTCTTCTCGCTATGATTAGATGTAATAATAAATTTCTATAAAGCTGTAATGTAATAATGAGATATAATAATAAATTTCTATAAATTATAAATGAAAAAGGCAAAAAGAATAATAAAATAAAGTTAAATAAATATTAAATATAAATTCTAGAATTACGACAAATGGTTATGTAATCTTAGTTTCATATATACTTACTCTACAGAAAACTACTACTGGTGGCAGACGAATGCAAATTTGCAACTTAAAATGTATGGCTCTGCAAGTATAGCGAATGTGTCCACAGAACCTAGTTCCTATATTACCACGTAAACTATCCAATTATTTCACTATTTATATTTAGACTTCCTATCTCCTAACATATTTGATGCAATTGAGAAAGGTCCTGAAAATGGTGAATTTTTAAAACTTTGTTTTCTCTAAGACAAACAAATTTATATGTATATATATATATATATATATATATATATATATATATAGGAAAGTTCCGTAATTGTCTGTATCTCTCAAAATTGTCAATGCAAGATAACCGAGATAACTTTATTTTAAATTTTAGTCAAATGCAAGCGTCTAGATTTCACCAGATATTTCAAGAAACAAAGACCATAACACTTAGCTTGCACGTCAAAACTATCTAACAGAAAGTACACTTCATTTCTATTGAAATTACCTACAATATTTTTTATACAGTTACGTATTATTTTTGTATAACTTTACATGTAATTAGGTGAAAAGCAAAAATAAAAACACTTCAAACTTATGAAACATTATTTTACACATTAAAATTTCTAAGATACCCAAAACACTTAACTTGTCGATTGGAAGACTGAAATTAAGTACATTAACATAAATGAAATAAAAGAACAAAATACAGTACATCCTTTCCCTTAAATAAAGCGTGAAAATACACATTAAAAAGTGAGGATATATATTCATCAAGACGATATGACATGGCGATTTACAAAAAAAATGCAAATGAATTCAAAATTCAAGTCGCAATCTCCGGAATAGGTCAACTTCTTCGAAATTCAGCTGTATCAAGCGCTGTCATGCATGTTGAGTATGCATGACAGCGCAATATACATTATGTGGATATAAATAATAATAAATTATACGATAAGATTTGAGAAATATATGATATTATTCATTTGAATATAAATAATATAAACTATACCGCTTACTTCTATTGATTTATAATATATATTCAACCAGGAAACAAAAAATCGTTTAATTTTTCACTCAACTCAACATATCATGACCCAGTGGTCTTAGTCAACACCTTATGATTATTTTCTGCTAAAAATATATATCAAGTAAAACAGATGTGGTCAGTCAGTTATTTAATGAAAAATGCCAAATCACTAAAACATACTTAAAGACAAACAAAATATTTTTTTCTTTTTCCATAAAATATGAAGTTGTTTTTTGATTGTAGTATGAGATAATACGTACTTAACCTAACCTGTTTAATAGGATTTTATTATTTTTTAAATTATATTGTAAGAAATTGCCCCGAATTAGAATTATCGAACAGATAAAAGTTACTTCTTTGAATTCATAGAACCAATGTTTGGCTGTGTTATGCAAGAGTATATCTTCGCCCGTATATTGTGTAATCCTTATCTCTTTTTTTTCCCTGAACAGAATTCATGAAGCAAGAGCAGTTTAAGATCTCTTTGTTTAATTACTGTATTCTGTTCCTTTTTACTCGTCGAAACTCATTTGCGAACTGTGCAAAATATCAAACGCTGTGTTCTTTAAACACCCTACAAGGGATGTTGGTGAAATTTCTATAACGATCTAGAAACTGCTGGAATAAAAGTGTCGGGTTGTTAGTTGCCATCCTAATACTAAATAATATCGTCTTGTCGTAAAATAAATCGATATTGTATTAGGATACCGTATTTTAAATTATTAAAGAAAGAATCTTAATAATAATAAAAATAATAAATTAAAATAAGTATTCACTTAATAATTTTAAGATGTGGTTCAGAAAATGAGCGCTACCATGTCGTGATATGGATATCGTTATTCGTTTCTTTTTTTATATTTAATTTGATTATCTTCAAACTTTTTCTTTTTTAAAAATACTATTTTAAAAACAGTCTCATTCGCTCACCACAATATAAACAATAGCATGTCTTAAATTTAATAATGACTTCGAAAGTGATTGGGGTTGGGACTTTTTCTAAATTTAATTGTCTCATGGTCCTTGAATTTTGGCTTTAGACTCAGTATATGCTATTTGAAATGGTGATGTAACAATTTTATTTACAAGAGGTCATAATAAGCTTTATTATTTCATGCTTCTCGCGTTCTGTCACCGAAAGTGCCATGTGTAAGCTTCATAGGTAATTACGTGATACTCGTACATACATAACTTATTGAGTGGATACACTGCGTTCAAATGCGTTCGCCGCCATATTGCTATTTTTTGACGTTTGTTTATGAGATCAATGACATTTTTGTCTTTGTCAGCGTGAACGTGTTTTCAAAATTCTTGGTGTCAGCCAGCTCAGTGAGTCAGTGTCAGATTCCCGATTTGAGTATTGTGACTGCAAAACTCTCGTGGTGACGACAGCTATAAATGTAAGTTTAACTGTCAGTTTAAATTAAAATATTTACATAACATCAGATTTTTTATTTTAATATAGATACTCAGTAAAGACTAAAGATATACATTAATTTTGTATTATTTTTTGTTGTGGAATCATTATAATAAAATGAAATAATCAAAAGCACAGTGCTTGTTATGCTGAAAAAAATTCCATGTAAATGATTAAATACTGCAGGTTTTGAAAGGCACCTTCAAATAGACCACAGTATTTTTGTCCAGTCAACCACCCTGAAGAATCAAAATCAGTTATATTACCTGGGAAATTCTGCGAACTGGAATCGAAAAAAAATATTTTTGAAAACTATGATGATACTTTTTTTAGGTCAGAATATGGATTTTTATGTCAGAAGTCAGATAATGGATTTACGATTTGCAGATAGATTACAAAATACCTATGAATGAAACTGATGTCATATTGAATTATTATAAAGAAAAAAAAGAAGAAATCCTTCCGACTTTTACAGATTTTATCGCTACTCATACACATTTTAGCTTTCCAGTTGATTAATGGACTAGCTATCGAAGTCGAAGGTATAATTAGAATCTGCATGTTGTGAACGAGAAGTTCTATATTGAGACTACTTTATGTACCCGAAAAGTTCAGAGCTGAAGATACCAGATAAATAATTGAAGATACATTGAAAATATTTCAAATACATTTTGAAAAACATATTGGGACACCACCAGACATGATCCAAAACTAATAAATAAGTTCGAAAGGGAAAGCCCCAAAGAGATTATCCGACGCTTAAATCACGCAATATATTTAAGAGTTGTGGATACATTTTCTAGAAAAAATCAGGCTACAGTCATATCCAGCAGCTTCTTCTTATGAAGATACTAATAATAGTGATGATAAAATTTTGAAGAAGAAAAACACTTCTGAGGAAGAAAACGATTGTAATATCAGTTACGAAACAAATTGACCATTACAACCAAATGATGAAATTAAAAAAAGTGCTCGGTGAAACTCGATTTTTAGTGAAAATATTTAGAGAGTCCACTGAAAAAAAAACAGTTACAGAAATATTTTAGAGTAGTATAAGGGAGAGACCTATTAGCAGTTTATTACTGTATGTCAACGCGAGGTGGAATTCAATTATTGTAAGGATAGAAACGTTCGTGAAATTCAAAAATTTCGTGAAGAAAATGATGATTGATATAAATATGTTAGAAAAATATAAAGAAGAAAATCTTTTTTTGGAGTCAATATTTACTTCATTATAATCAGTAATTTATTGTAAAAGCCGTAAACAAACAATATCCTTGTAACTCACATCAAAGCTATAATTGAAATTTTACTGAAAAAAAAATCAGCGGTAAATGATAATCTGAAAGCGTGGGTCTTTGAAATATTGAAGGATAATATGAAAGAAAAAAAACACGGATTATATATTTGTTAAAAAAATTGTGCACTAGCCACCACGGCTAGTCAACATAGTCCTTCAATACTTTGAAGGTAAATTAATCCGTATTTATTAAAAGAAAGATCTTTATTGCAGACTCTTTGAGAGTATCCTTTGTACACCAAAGTTATTCACACGCACAAATCTTTTAAGCTTTAATTAATTTTACAGAGAGATTATTGTTAAAATTTTATTTTATTTTATTTTCAATAAATATTGATTATCCTAAAATGGAAATTTTGTTGACATATCTCGCTAAAGACAAACTCTTTTCTTATTTTATTTTGAAAAATCTTGAAGTTCCAGGATGTCATGAGACTCGATTCTGGGATATTCGGTGTCCTGGAAATTTCAGAATGTCGATACTTTCTAAACCCTAGTCGTGATGGTAACGCTATGGTAACCCACATAAATCGATAATGTAAAATTGGATAAACTAACACTGTGAATATTTTGTGAAGCTACTCGGACTACAATGTGTCATCTGTAAATAAGCTTAAAAGATTATCATGAATATTCGTACGAGGAATATGAATAATAAGAAAATATTAATGCACAACAATTCATGCCATATCCCTTGCAGGGCAATTAACAAGTCAATCCAGTGGTTGAACGTGGCGGGCGTGACTGCGGGCGGAATGCGGACGGCGCGCGCTTATGTGGTGCCGCCTTTAAATACCGGAGACAACGTACACTAACTGATTGTTCTGTGCATTTCTACCTTCAGAATCGCCTTGCGAATCACTTGTCAGATTTGGATCCCGTGTTTACTTTTAGACAAATTTTATTTATATACTTCGATATTAAATTCATTCGCACGATACGTAACGTATCTATTGGAATCACTTTGATATATTCCACCACAAGCAACATGGGGATTTATATATTATGAATTAATATTATAAGAATGGCATGTAATTATATAAATGTAGCTCGTATGAAAATATAGACGAATATGTATGATTTTTTCGTTCATATTTATAAGTAACTTCGTATCGTTTTTCACCTCAGCAAAGTAATTAATAACGGTGGAACACCATACTTCTCTATAATAAAACACGTTTTGCACTTCATTCGTTTTCAAAAAAGTTTTCGTAAACACTTTTATTGTGGATTACTGCTTTATTTTTAAGGCATTCCTCAACTTACGCTACATATTCTTGGTATTATTGTTTGTGACTTTGTTTTTCCACTCACTACTTCCAAATAGGTATTTTTACCAATCGTTTCCCATATATATTTCCAACACGAATAAACCATTTGTTTTCGCGATCATATTTTCTTTGCTAGCTTATTGTCATTGGAAATGGAAATTCCTAATTACAGAGTATTCATATTTACTTCATGATATTCCATGATGATTTCTTTTCTTTTTTTCTTGCAGCTGCTCTTCCTTTTATAATGTTTATCGTATTTTTCAGTACCATGAACCTAATAACCACTGGACGTGTAATTAAACAAGTTCACTGTGAAATAAATTATGTCAAAATTTGAGGAGTGCGAGGGGATAGTACTCGTTCTAATTGGTTAGCGTAATGTGACTTAGCCAATTAGAATCGAAACATTTTTTGGAAATGGTAAATGGATGCACCAATCACTTGGTCCAACTAATATTAATAATAATTTTGGTGTCCTTGAAGACATTCTACGTAAAAAAAATTGCCACTTTTAATCATGTATTAATTTTTTACCAATTTTAATAGTAAAACTCCAGAACTTATATGAACATGAAAATTATAAGTATGAACAAAATATCGTCTCTTATTTCTATTTGGTGTTGAGTACCAAATCAAAAAAAAAATTCCCCATCATAAACCTGCATGAACTAATTTTGTAGGGTCGCCTCATTTTACTCGCATATGATTTAAATTATTGTGAAACTGCACTTAATTGTGAAATTTCGTACCAATTTTCAAATTCTAACAATCAAAAATTAATCGGGATGTAATTGAGAAGTAATAAGGTTTCTTAATTTTTTTGTATCCTCAAGTTTTTCTCTAAATCCTTATGAGTTCTTAGCGATCGCTTGTGTTATGATTTTTGTTTTAAATTTCAGCCCGGTACGTCCCGTGATAAAAGCTGTACTTTATTCAGTGGGGATACTTTATTTTTAATAAAAGTATTTTTCACAATTAAATGAAACTACGTGATGTAGTATTATTTCTACTATCTTTAATTTCTTTACCACGACCTAGGTTTCGTTGTATTACAACATCTTCAGGTGGGATATTAGCATGGTTATATATATATATTAGGTGGGATATCTGCTAATATCCCACCTGAAGATGTTGTAATACAACGAAACCTAGGTCGTGGTAAAGAAATTAAAGATAGTAGAAATAATACTACATCACGTAGTTTCATTTAATTGTGAATAATGAATTTCTACAAAATTAACGCCAAATATATTCAATAAAAGTATTTTTAATGCATTTACAAAAGAATAGTTCACACTAAACGTATTGACAAATGAATAATAAAAATACAATAAATGTAAAATTAGACAAATTGAAAATCAAAATATTAGACTGAATTTCTATTAAAAAAATATGATCTATATATTTAGTTAAAAATTCTATTACCAATTTTGAGTGTCAAATTTTAATCAATTATAAGGAAGACTGTGAAAATATTAAATATAAGCAGACTTATGTAACATATAGTATTCAACTTTTTACTATCATTATATATATATATATATATATATATATATATATATATATATATTACCATAATTTACTTAAATATAGTAAAAATATTGTGATAATTGCAGTTGGAAAAATTATTCTCCGTTTATTTTTGCTTGCATTAAAGCAGTGATTGATAAAATGATTTGAGCAGATAAAGCTATCTTTCGTGAATATCTAGTTTTCTGACCACTGAGAAGCTCCTAGCCATTTACATTTTATATTTGAGTCCTTTGGGACACTTGGCAAATAATAAAATCAATAATGATTAACTTTCCGTATAGTTATCCGAGTGACAGACTTTTCTCTTTAAATCTACATTTTATTTTTAAATTCAGACCATATTAGTCGCTTTCCAAATTGTAATGTCTAAAGTTTTATAGTAAATATACAAAATTATCTAGATATATTTTTGACGAGCAATAAGGACATCGTTATCATGTGGTTTCAAAGTTTTCACATTTCATTTATAACTGCAATAATTTTTGTCGATGAAACATAGGCACTTAATTTACACTTCACTAATGTCGTAAGAAATACATGTCAGTTTTTATTATAAGTAATTTATAAATAATGACAATTGGCATTGAAATGAAAGATGTAATATAAATGTCATATACTCACAAATTAAATGTTACGCTATCCTTTTCTAAACGTGATAGTAACTTCTGTATCAATTAATTGCGCAATTTGCCATTTTGTGACACATTGCGTTCGCGACTGTGACCTATACACATCTGACATATTCGATTTTTCAAAAAATAGCGCATATTTCTGACTTTACCAACATACAGCTAGCAAGGTTGTTGAATATCCACGCAAATACATTCGAAGACTTTTTTTTAACTTACATCCATCTTCGAGAAATTAAATTTGTTTCATAAAAATTATATTTGCTTATTCGGTATACCACGTTATCATCATAAATAAGATATTTCTTTAAACCTTATCCGTAATGCTAATTAAAAATATTAAACAAGTCTTTTAAAATTACCTGCACATGGTATCTGTTTAAAAATATTGTTATTATCCAAAAAAAAACTTAAATTTTTCGTTCAAGGCGTATATTGATGATGAATTCTATAATTTTCTGCCAAGTTGTTTATTGTTACATGTTCTATGAAAGCCTTGAAAAAACCAATCGGGATGTAATTGAGTGAAAAACTTGATCAACAAATTCACTTTTTTACTCAAATTTGACTCGCTTGGTCAATCAGTCTTCCAAATCCTTTTACAAAGCAGAGTTCCAGTATAAACTTTACTTCTCCCAATATCAAGTCGTAACCGGCTTGGTTTTGGTTATTTCCCTGTACCTGTAATTTTCTATTTTGTTTTTCTGTGATTACGACCTCCTATGGAAAGCCTTCGCATTATGTTACGAACATGGTTGGACGATCTCTTATTTAAAGTATCGGGCTTATAGGAGTTATAATACCTCTAAAAATTTTAGCCGTTATTATAGCTAAGTTTTTTAAACTCCAGAACCTCGGAATAACGTAACCACGGAAGTGATCTTAATGCGGCAATCCTTTTTCTCCACTGCGACCACAGCATGCCAGTAACTTTTTAGCGCATGGAAGAAAATAAGTTTTTTTCAGTTACAAGGACAAACTAACAGGTTCCACCTATGAACCAATGCGAATAATCTGTAATTAATCCGGTTCTGTTAAATTCAATTAGTTTTTCCGTAGTTTTTGTAGGACATAAGTGTATAGGTTTGAGTCGCATGACTCGAGGTCGAAACGATCTTTTAGTTGTTAGTTTTAATGAGCGCTATAAAACAAACAAAATTAGACAATCGTATGTTTCCTTCTAATTCTATAAGCATTCGAAAATGCATGTAGGTACGCACTTACGTTAATAGAAACATACCTACTGCGATGTGATTCGTGCTTATCCACCGACCTTCCTTTTGAAAACACTTATTTTCCATTATTTTTTTAAACACTTCCCCCCTCCTCCCTCCTGAATTATAATGCAATTCTTTCATCATTTTGATGAAAAAACAAAAATATATAAATTAGAATTTTCAACTAAAATAAAGCCAGAAGTTGTTTGGAAGTTGATAAATAGCTATAATATGCGACGAAATAATAGCACCTTTTTCTTGTTTCTTTTGTAGTCAACTTCAATCATTAATTCATTCATTTGTATATTACTTTAATTCATTTTTACTAATTACATACTTTAAATGTATAAAAAGAAACTACTTTAATATTACTAACATTAGAATACTAAATTATACTTTGATTTCATCACGATCATTATTACAAAATAATTTAAGAATCATTTATTACGATAAAATATAGTTCTAGAACTTCCAGGAAGGAAAACAATTACGCAAGCCGCAAATAGCGACGTGATAAATGCGCAGACTACGGCCACGGTAGACTGAAGTAGGCATTCAAGGAATTTACAATAACCACTTACGTAACACGTTATCGAAATAGGTCCGTGAATAAATTTTGTCAGAAACTTTACTAGAAACTTAAGGGTGAATTATGAACTTAACTATGTACCGACGTAACCTTCTAAGTTTACCAACAAAATAATATAATAATCTAAGGGGAAAGGGAAACTTGGAAATTCCTGAGCCTGTGGAAGTTATTTAGAAACGAAATTGAAAAGTTATCTGTCTTTACATCTAATGCCGCCCAACTGACAGTTTCGTGACTGTATTTACTATATCTTTCTAGCATTTTATCTTGTACGTGCTATTATATAATCAAGTATAGTCTGAAGGTACTTACCTTCTATTATTCTACTTCTTATAATGTTTCTTTTTATCGCGCTGTTACAGTATTTAGAATAAAATTATTCCTCGGTTCTCACTCAGTTATCTAATAATAGAAAGAGTTAAAAACTGCGTTAAATTTCAATTAATAATCTCACTATATAAAATAGATTAAGTCAATGAATAATAATAACAATTATTACCCTTTTGTTTAAATTAAGTATAAACATTATATTTTTTAAAATTCGTAAATTGATTTAAAAACCGAACAACCTAAGCATATGGCTTTGCCTAAAACTACAATGCATTCGAAGACTTGAGGATGCTTTCTGGAAAACCGCGAAAAATCATGGAATTGTCATGAAAATTTATGGAAGATCAGGGCATGTATTTTCGTTCAATATTGGAATGTACAGGAAATAGAATAACTTACATAGATACTCGTATATACAAAAAAATAACCGTCGTTTCTTACGACCTCACTCACAGACCAACACTAGAATTGCTGCTTTGTTGAAATGTTTGAATGATGGTGGTGGATGATGGCGAAATCAACGTGTTTTCTGTAACAAGCTAAGCAAGTCACTACAAACAAACCACGTGTGTAGTGTTAATCCTTATTAAAATAAATGTCACTAAATTAAAAAATATATGAAATTTGTATGTTATTTTGAATCATAGTTCACAGCGAAATGGACGACGAATAATTAAATTGTTTCCTGGTTCAAAAATTGCACCAAAACTGACACTCAAAAACCTCAAACTGGATACATAATTGTTTTTAATTTGGCTCTTTATTTTTCTGTGATCTTCATATTATTATTTTGTGACGTAATTATGTTATTATTAATTATAATTTTAATAATTTAATAATAAATTTTAATTAAAATTACTATTTTGCAAAACGGATGTGTATGTGAATGATTTAAAACTTAAAATAGCTAAAAGGTAATTAAATTTACGTTTATTATAACAAGTAAACATTTCCATGTAATACAACTATTAGTCAACACACTGCAGGAAAACAATTATAAATGCTCCTCCCTTCCTCCTTGTCATCTATTAGTTTATCTGAAAAGTTGACAGCGACTCTTTATTACATTGTCAATTATTCTTGATGTCTTATTACTAGACTATTTTACATTTATAGCATCATCTAACTCATAATTATCACACAATCAAGAAGCCTCTGCTGGATCTCATCGTTCTTATACGGATGTGGTTATCACTTGTGGAATGTGTCTCGGATGATGGCACCGTGTTTTATCTGACTCCATAAAAGACTCAATTCTCTCCCCTATTTCTTAATTACATTCTTTTTAATCATATGTATTTGGAAGGCATGAGTTTATGTATATACTAAACATTTAGACAGGGATGTTTTAAAACCATTTTAATCTCTTAGTTTAATAAGTATATTTTCAATACAATTGTTGACCAAAAATTTCTTTCATAAACCACACTGCATTTTGATTCTACTAGATATGATCTTGGAAAGTTTTGTAACATCTTCTCAAATATATCTGGTTCTCATTAGGGATCCTTAAATAAGATAACAAGATCTTTGGCATTCTTGATAGTATTTCTCCTAATTGCCTTTTAAATTTTTCTCTTCGTTTTTAAATCGTAGAGCTCTGACTTTGAGTAGTACGTTTGAGTACTACGGGATATTTAATTCACTTCTAACTATAATAAAATATCAAATAAAACAAAGGCTAAGTAAAGTATTACGTATATATAAATGTAGAAGTCGACTTGAAACGAAACTTCACATCTATTTTGTGACGTATTAATGCCCAAAGTCAGTGACATTGCTCGTAACATCGCTTTATGTGATAGAGCTACCGTTCGCAATCCGACGGTAGATGAAGCTTTCGCTGATCGCTTCTGATCGGTGTACATTCTGAATTTTTCTCGAATTGAATTTTTAGTCTGCAGCGTCTTGCTACCATGGCGAAACCGACATTGATATCACGGATATTAGTATAAGTGACTGTACACTTACATTATTATTTCCTTTTTTTACAAACATTTTCATCGAACTGCTAAAAACTGTATTTGATATAGTATTATCAACTGGTGCCTGTAACTCGACGTGGAAACTTACTCGGGTAACTCATGTGTCCGAGGGTGGCACAGCATTATAATACTGATTGTGACGAATTAATACTTCAGGTTAACATGACTTTGTATTATTATAATGAAATTAATAATTCAGGTTCATATGTTTTGTATTATCGTATGGAAATAAAACAGGAGTTGAAGTAATTAATGGTTTAACTCTTTTGAGTGACAAATCTGTCATTATTTTTCTTTCATTGTTTTCATTGAGAATAATTTTTATTGTTTTTTAATTCAGTGTCTGTAATAAGTTTTTTTATGTAACTCCTGAGTTAGTTAATTTCCCTTAAAAATCTTTGTATACTTTTTTGACCATCATAAACTGGCATTTCACATTTTTCGATAAATAGGATGTATTATTCCTTCTGCGCTAAATATGTGATTTAAAAACTTTATCGGTTTTGACCAACATTTACCTGTGTTGAATTGAACATTTTTGGTTTCTGCACTTTCTAATACCTTTTTCAACATTTCGTAATGTTATTGTTCAATATATTTATAAATGAGAACATCACCTACATGAACGACTGTATTTGATACGTCAGAAAACTATCCTGTTAGATCATTTTGAAAATGTCCGTTGAGCATTTAAGATCATATGGTAATCTTAAACCAAAAGTACGCAAGTCTGAACTACTTGAATTAAGTTGCACCAACCAGAACTCTCAATATGCATCAAGTTGTGAAAATATTTTTGCATAATTAAATGATAATGAAAAATGGGGTCTTCGTATAATCTCATTCATATTTGTGTAGTTTAGAAAAAAAAAAATTTATTAAGCTCGTCAACAATCGAGCTAATTCAACAATAAGACTGAATTGTCAAATGACACTTATTTCACAAACATCCAAGACCCTGAAGGACATTTTATGACTAGTTTTATGGTTTCATTTTCCTTTAACTTGATTTGATTTCCGTTTATTTTATGACATACGTGCTTTAACAATGTCCATATCAATGCATGTTGTTGCCACTAAAATTGATTGACATGTGTTTCCGCCGCTATTATTCTTTTCAATCAAGCATGGTGTTGATTATTTATCTGACATTTCACAGTACAACTAGCTGTAACTGGTATTCTTTTCCGCATATTATATTAAATTAGCAGTGCATAGTATTCATTAAAAAATATTTATTTTTTAAACAATTCTTAGAAAATATTATGGCAACAATATCTACAAAAAGATGAAAGTTTCCAATTTGTTTACTGATTTTTTGATTATATTTTTAACTTTGACAATTTATTATTTTCCATATATAAATTTTAACAAATAATTCTGCCTCTAGTTTAAAAGAAAATTCATTCAGTTTACCTGATGATCATATGTTGTTTCTTGCTTATAATTCATCGAAGTCCTACACATATATTGGTCTTCAGCAGCCAGACGTTTTAATTTATAAGTGTAACCACGTGTCGCATACACCGGTTGAATATCATCTGAGAACTCGTTAACTTATTTCTTTGACTGTAGTTACCATTAGTTTAGAACTTATTCTGCTATTTGATTAAAAGTTGCTGATAAATGATCGTGATATATTTTCATTGTATTGAAGAAAACTTTGTTTCAATCTTAATGTAATTGGTATTAATATGTGATATTTCTATTAGCTTAAAAATTAATGAATTTCTTCCAGTTCAATATAATTTTCAGTCGGTAATTTGTCACGTATGTTACTATGACGTTTATCAATATTACAAATACAAATATTATGTATGAGAGAATCCTTCGAATTAGAAAACTCACACGTCGAAGCTAATTTTTTTCAATTTTGTTAGAAAGACATCCACCGAATTCTCATTTTAATGTTTACTGATGAAATTGCATTTACAAATTGACAAATCTTTCTTTATTGTGAGATAATAATAATCACGTAATATTGCAATTATATAGGGCTTTATCTTTCCATCTCTGAATTCATCGTATACAATAAGCACTCTTCCATGAAATAAAAAAAGAATAGCGTCTTTGCCATATTTCTTTATTTGTCATATTTAGATCTGTGCTGTGGCCATGTCGGTACATTGCTATTGATCGCTATTGCCAAATTACCTTGAGCTCTAATAGCGCAAATTTATTTTAAACTTAATTTCAACACGTGACAAATGAGGAGCATTTATAATTGTTTTCCTGCAGTGTGTTGACTAATAGGTTTGAGTTAATAGTTCACCGCTGCCACCATATTTTCTTTTGTAGGATTAAATTTAAAGAACAAGGTTTGAATAATAATTTATTTATTTATATACTTTATTGTTCCCCTAACTTACCCGTTTTTCCAGAAATGTCTCTTTTTCCCTATCTTAACTAATTATCAAAACTAATTACATTTGGAAAATTATCGATATATTTATTTGAAGACAACAAATATAAACAAATCAGTCGCAGTTAGTAAAAAGAAATAAATTTATTTTTAAGATAATTTTTCCTGTAAATTATTGAGTGAAATTGAATGTGGAGAAAATAATTCATGTGAGAAGCAATTCTCCTTAATATCAACATCACCCAAGTTTAATGATTATTGTTTAGGCTGATTTATAGTTATTGTAAGGAAAATTTTGAGAAGAAATTAACTTCTTGAAGGCAGAAGGAAATCCCTTTAATATCAAAGCTATACGAGGTATAACCACAATTTTTTCTGGAATGATTCCTATGAAAATTGTATTCCAATAACCTTTTAGGAAAGTGTTTCTTTTTGCAATCTAGATCCGTTTCGATGTTCAGATGAAATTTAATTTTTAAGGCAACAGACAGTGTCTTCATGAGCTATTTTGCTTTAATGAATCGTGTCATGGGTACTACTACTAAAATTGCCTACCAATAACACACACACACACACACACACACACACACACACATATATATATATATATATATATATATATATATATACATATATATATATATATATATATTTATAATATTTGGAAGAATTTTAGTGGCAGCGTTAGTAACCTTGCCGCCTTCCAATCATGTAACAATGATCCCAGAGAAACAAGCTTATAAGCGGTGAAGAGGAAGAGGACGAACTGAATAGAAAGCAGAGTTGTAAATACTTAAAAATATGTAAAGAGGCTGAAATCCTAATGGAAAACAATTTTCATTCATTAAAAATTATTTTTAAGAATATGTACTACATGAGACTTAATAATTTTAAGGGGTGCTAATTTCTGTCGATTTTAACATTTAATTTACCATTTTAACAAACCTTAATTGTGTTTCGTTAACAGCTTATATACAATCACGGTAGGAAGTTAGCTGCAAGGTAAATATTAGCATTGATAAGCTGAAATAATAGTTCACATTGTTGCGATATAACATTATTTAAAATGTATCGAATTTTTTTTATGTCCTACAATTTGTCATATACGACAAAAGAAAAAAACCGAAAGAAATATCTTCCAATCCCTATAATAGAAATTAAGATGGGAGGAAGATGGAAAATAAATTATCTCGAAAATGTACAATAGTTCAAATAGATAGAAACATTTTTGATTCTAAGTTTTAAGAAATATTATTTTAATGATAAAAATAACAAATTAAAATTAAATACATTCGAAAAGGAAACTATAAAAATAAAATTAAACCATAGTTTCAATTTTAATACAATTAAGTAGACAATATTATTTATCTGTAATTTTTAGATTTCTATTTTGAACATTTTTAAGAGATAGGCATTGGCGGAATTTCGTAGAACGCTAAAAGGTCTATTTTTAATATAATCACATCTATTACAAAGTTTAGATGTATAGCATTTTGAAAGTGAAAAAGCGAAATATAATTTTTTCTAAAGAAACAGTCTGTAACGTAAACATAACTACTTTAACGTTTTAAAATTCCTTTCAATTAGATTAAAGGTAGATGACCTTAAACAAAGAAAACGTGTCATCAAATTTCATGTTTCTATGACAAACGATTTGATCTAGCTGTTAGTTTGACGGCCTTTTTTGGAAATAAAGGCCCCCAGGTCAAAATTTAATAACCCTATAACAATGTTTAAACTAAAAAGCTGCAACACTATTTTCGAATTATTAAAGTATTTCAGTAGTTTAATCAGTTAGCGGTTTTATACTCACTTTTATATTTAGCGGCATTTGCGTTGACAATTGCTTTCGTGGCAGTTGTTATGACAGTGATCTGCCATGATAATGTAAAGATTCGCCTATGTATACGCAGCGATAGTTGCTGGCAATGACGTTGACACGACAGCAGCTTTCGCGCGAACTATCACAGCTTTATATTTCTAGTAAATTTTCTGACATTTCCATTTATTTCATTTATATATATAAATCAATAATCCATATATATATATATATATATATATATATATATATATATATATATATATATATATATATGTATATATATATTATAATACACAGAGGTATAGGATTATGATATAAAATAAATTATTAAATAAATAATTTATTTTGTATCATAATCCTATATCTGTTCATCTGTCCACTCGTGATTATAAAATAATCACGAGTGTGCAGATGGACAATGAGACGGAGGAGAAATCAAATAACTTATCATTTAATTCAGTCGAGATCAGGCGTATCTGTAAGTATCGTTTTCGTAAATACATGTAAATAATTTTAAGTGTTTTTAATGCGATTCTCTTATAGATAAGCATGACAGGTGTGACAAAATAAGAAACCTATTCGTATTAAGTCGAATTAAATAAATATGATGTTTCTATACAGGTGGCGTAATTATGTTAAAAATTTGTATATTTCTTCAAGAAAAATTGTCTTCTCGTATGTTACAATTTACATTCATGATCATAGCATGAATGTGAATTATGATATATTGAATAAATTTGGCGTTAATTTTGTAGATATTCATTATTCACAATGAAATGAAACTACGAGATGTAGTATTATTTCTACTTGCTTTAAGTTCTTTACTATGACCTAGGTTTGATTGTATTACAACATTTTCGACGTAAAGAAAGTAGAAATACGAGTAATACTACATCATGTAGTTTCATTTAATTGTGAATTAGGATGACAGTGGGCACGAGGAACACTCGTACATGAAACAAGGTTACAATATTTTTATATCCAGTCATGAGATAAAAATAATGCCTGGAATACTTCATACATGAAGATATCATAGAAACTAATCATAAGTTTACGTTTTCAAAAATTTTAAAATAATTGAAGTTTACCTTTTGAGAAAATAAGACATTAATATCGGTTATTAGCAATGAAACAAATTCAACTTATGTTTACTTTCCAAAGATGCAAATAGTAGACGCACGTAACAAACAATATGTTATGAAGTATAATAGATTTTTTTTGCGGCGTAGCTTTCGGGTTCGCAAATATGGACGACCGCCAGCCTCTCCCCTAATAGTGGAATTAATAAAGAATATCAAATTCGGAAACTCATTTTTTTTTTCGTCTCTTTCAACCGATACCGAGACATGTACTGCGTATATTGCAAAACTTGATTTCAACTTCGCGTCTTTTACTCGCTCTTTGATTTTACACGTACAACAAGACCGAGGGAAGTTCACTAATACTGAATTCTGTTCATCCACGTGTAGAGATATTTTGCTGGTGAATCTAGCTAGTCGGTGCTCGCTCTCTGCATATAGGAATACCTTAAAAGGTACAGCGTGATTCACAGCAGCGCGGCGGTACGTGACGAATGTTTGTCACAGCCGACGGCTGATACCCGCCTAGGGTGTCGGGCCACAATAGCCATCCACGAATTATGAATGCGTTCGCTATCAGGCGCGCTGCCCATTGTTGAAATGACACATGCGGTTATAATTCCGTTCCAAGTATATTCAAACTGAGTAGATTTGGCGGTGGGAATAGGTTTACATCGCTTTATTGGAAATTATTTTAGGTTTAATTTCTCATTAGTTAACAACGTAACTAGATTTGATCTTTTTACGTTAGATTTCTGTTGGATCTTTGGATGGTCGTAGAACAATTGGCCTGAAATTCATTTTGGTTCTGAATAATATAACTATCTAAATTATTCATTATAAATTAAATTTCCATATACCTCTGGAAATTCTTTCGATTAAAGTATCTAAAGCAGAAAAAACAACCACTGACAAGTAATTGCATATTTAAATTTTAGACCGGCTCCTGTGAACTAGTGTAATGCGCTATGTTTTTCTAATTTAGAACGAACTCTTGAACATAAACTTATTGAATGTAAAAGAAAATTAAGAGTCAGTCGAATTTATCGGCACACGATTTGAGTAAATAAGGCGGAAGCTCATACGGACCACCGGAACATTTTAATTGTAGATATTTAATGCGAATCGAAATTCTTACTTTAGAAAAGGCCATTATCAAAATTATTTCGCCCGTCTTTCTACGATTCTTAAAATTTTGTTATTTTATCTTGACTTCTAGTAATATATGTTTTAAAATTTTAAAAAATCTGTTGGTTAGGAATCGAAGAAAAAAACGAAATCTTGAAACAGGTTTTTTTTTATTGACTAGACCGCATAACATTTATATTTACAAATATGGAGGTATAAAAGAAAAAAAAATACAGTGGTGTATTACATACATACCACGTCTTTGGTATATTAAAAAAAACGATGTGAAGTTAGAACGTCCATTTTACAATTAAGCTTAAAAACTATATCGTTCTCTCTTCGAAGTGACAATAGTGATCTATAACAGTTGCAGGCAGTTTACGCTATGGATATACTCTAATGTAATACAATTCTCGCAAAAAATATTCAATTATGCAAATTTCTAATCTTTTTATGCGTAACTGTAGTCGTCTGGACTATACGGAGTTGCCCCCGTGATGTTTATTTTTTTGATTATCTACCTATTGGAATAGTCAAATAATCATGGTAAGAAATTTATTTACTGAGTAAAACTATCTATCATTAGGTTCTATTTTATTCGATTCTGATATTTATATTATTAATCACCATACAGTTTAGTGTAAACAATGTGTGTTTGCATCGTTTGCGCATTGGTGAATAATAGCACAGCTCAACTTGATGTTTTTCACAATAACGTTTAGTAGCAATTCTAGTAGCATATTGCTTCCTGAATTTGAATGTGTTGTCAGAATTTTTCCATCGATCGCAGTTTTTTTTAAACACGAACTTCTTTATTTCAGAATTTTGTTTTATTTTGGAAGCATTTAATAAGTGTTTGAAGTCATTTATTAATAATGAAACAACTGCAATAATTGTTGTTAACTGCACGCAGGAGGGATAGGCGGAGACACATTGAAGCAGTCCGTCTTTATAACCAATAATATTATGCAAGTTCATTCATCAATCTAAATATCAAGATACGGTCAAAGGACCATTAAACAAATCGAAAATGACAATACCAATTCATGTAAATCATCTATTGCAATTAAATGAAACTACTTCGTCAGTCACATGACCGATTGTATACGACCGTAGATGTAATCTTGTCGTGACGTTATCTATTATTTTTTTAATATTTTTAACCAAATAAAAAAAATAGTTTTAATTTGTATACACGTATATTGATATGATGATACTGAAATAGCTTTGGAATTTACGTAAAGTAACGAAAAAAGTTATTATTATATAACAAAAAGCAATTATAATAGGTAGATGCAATGGCACTATACTCCAAAGATATATCAGGATTGATTCAAAAAGTAAGGTAGCTTAATATTTCAACTTAATTGTGTGCCAATCAGTTTTATATATTCACTGTATCGGGAGGTTGCGCACTTTTTGTTGTTGGCGTTGCTAAGGCGATTATGTAGGAACCGATATGTACTTAATTACTGACGAAAAATTTAAAATTAAAACAAAATAAAATTGATCTTAAAGAAATTATAATGTTATAATACTCTCCGTTTACATGCAGATACATATCTATGGCATATTTTCTTGGTAATGTGCGTGTATAGAAAGATACTATTATATAGAAGGACACCAACTCATTCAGAATCACAATTAAATTCTCTCTGATTACAAAAGAAAACGCGAATTTTCGTACATTCTCTCACTATACAATTCAAAGCTCATATACCGCATATTATTAAATCATCTTCAATTACGTTATGCTTTCCTGCTTTATTTACCTTTACAAAAAATCCCTTTCTAATTGCACTTCCCTTCTTTGAATATTAATCAAACATTTGACGCAATCAATTTAAATTGGCTTTAGAGAGCAAAAAGATAATATCGAGTTGTTTGAAAATATTTTAAACTAGCCGTGCCTATGACTTCGTTCGCTTGAAATTTGGAATAAGAAAAGTTATTAGAATTTTTTTTCTCACATGTTGCTCTTGGGTATAAAATATCATACCAAATTTCATCAAAATCTGTCTAATGGATTTTGGGTGATTAATCACAAAGTAACAGACAGGCAGACAAAAATTTAAAAAAAGTTTTTCCGGCTTTTATTATCATTCTATATGCTAAATCAATCACTCTTTTTAATATATATATATATATATATATATATATATATATATATATATATATGTATGTATGTATGTATATATATATATATATATATATATATATATATATATATATATTAAAAAGATATATATAAAAAAAAGAGTGATAATCTTTTCTTTAGCCTGCGAAATCCTTATTGCGCTACTTGTACTTGACAAAATGGAAAATGATTTTAAAAACCTACAATATAGTAGATATTGCTCTCCGTAATTAAAAACACATCGTGTGTATAAGCATGTGTATCTTTTATGTAAAGGTTTTGTCAAAAAGTATACGCGTTGACTATATTTAATCACTAAATTACTCAAACCTTACATTACCAGTTTTTAGTTATCGGTTAAGAAGTTTTACGCTTACATTTCCACTTTTAAGTTTATCGGTTAAGAAGTTTTTGAGTTATTGAAGTGACAGACAGATGGACAAATACTAATTCATTTTATTTATTTATTAAATTTTATGTATGACGGACTTATTGCTACATGAGCAATATCTTCCAGTCAACCATAACAATTTGTATTGAAATTTAGTTAGTTGGACTGTAAGAGATTTTGCAATGAAAATTCTTCATAGCACATTAGAAAAAATATAAAAGTAAATTAAAAAAGTATGAATAACACAAAATATTGACATGATTTGGGATGGAAAAGACAGGGAAGGGCAAGGACACAAAGGAAAAGGTTTCAGGAGATACAGGACTTTTTCACTCGATCTTTGAAAATGTTTAGATACGTGGTTTTCCTGATGTCAGGATCCAGGTGATTCCAAATTTTGGCTGCTTGGACATTGAAGGATTTTTCGTAAGTGGTAGATGTATGTTTAGGAATAAGTAGGGTGTGTGAACTTTTAGATTGCAGCCCGAGGCCGTGAGCAGACAAATCTTTAAATTTGCCACTAAGATAATTTGGGCCATGAGGATTTTTAATATGTTAAAAAGAAGTGTAAGTATGTGAAGTTGGCGTCGATCACGGATCTTCAGCCATTTGAGAAGTGACCTGTATTCAGAAATGTGATCATATTTTCTGAGGCCGAAGATATACCGAATGCATAAATTTTGAAGACGTTCCAACTTGCACAAATATTCTTCATTAAGATCAGGATAGCACACGTCTCCATAATCGATTAATGGTAATAAAAGTGTTTGACAAAGGTAGATTTTCGTTTTAGTCGGTAGAAAATTTTGAAGACGTTTCAAAGAGTGTATCCTGTTGAAAACACGGCGACTAACGTCATTTACTTGAGGCCGCCAATTAATATTTTGATCGATCAGTAGGCCCAGGTTTTTAATAGTTGACGTGTATGGTATTATTGTACTATTTAGCACTAATTTCGATAAACTAGGTAGGTTTACCTTAGAAGTCAGTCTTTGACTGCCGATGATGATAGCTTGTGACTTACTTGCGTTAACCAAAAGACCCGTTTCATGAGCCCACTGACCAATTGAAGCGAGATCTCGATTAAGGATGTCGATGGTTTTTGATAAGGAATGGAGGTTCGAGTGTGCATAAATTTGTTATATATGTTCGCATAGGTCATCAGCATAGAGATGATAATTGCTAGAAATGTTTTTAACAACAACATCAATAAATACTGAGAAGAGGAGAGGAGATAGAACTCCACCTTGAAGTACACCAGCTGTAAGATCAGTCCACTCAGAATACGTATCTGATAACTTAACACATTGCCTGCGTCCATGAAGATATGAACTAAATCATTCAAGTAAATGTTGGGATATATTAGGATATTTCAAACGGACAAGAAGAATATCGAAGTCAACAGGGTTGAACGCACTGCTGAAATCAAGAAGCACAAGGACAGTTGCGAAGCAAAGGGACTTGTATATTATCCACAGCCAAGCGTATATCATCAGTAACCTTAACAAAGGCAGTTAAGGTACTGTGGCCAGCTTTAAAACCAGTGGATTTAGAGACTTATGAGCATTGAAGAAAGTAACAAGTTGACTATGAACAATACGTTCAAAGACTTTAGATAGAAGCGGTAGGATAGATATGGGCCGAAAATCCTCGGGTTGCGTAGGTAATCAAATTTTAGGTACGGGCACAATATAGACTTTCTTCCATTCCAAAGGGAAGACAGCAGTTTTCAAAGAAGTATTATAAATATCAGCGATGACCGGAGCCACGATATCTATTACTGGTTTAAGAGCACTAATATTTAAGCCATCAAATCCCATGGATTTGGATTTTATCGCAAGAAGATTAGCTTTAACTTCGGACTCACAGGTATCCATTAGCGTAAATTGTATGCGTAGGTGGCGTAGAAAAATGTGAATTTAATTGGTCGATATCCAATCGCCAGCTCTCCGCAGTGGTAGAAGATTTTCCAATGCCTAGAGTACCCAAAAACTTCCAATTTAGTAGAGTATAATCACGTAATTATGCAGAAATATAGTGTTTTTTGGCATTTCGGCACATTTGCGAACATTTATTTCTAAACACTTTAAAATTCTCCCAGTGATTTGGGCTGGGATCACTCTTATACTTAGTTTTAATGTGATCACGTTTGGCCATCATTTTTCTAATAGAATCGTTTAGCCAAGGTGCAGCTCTCCGCTTAATTTTGACGAGTTTTAGGGGAGCATGTTTATCCAGCAGTTTAGTGATACAACTATTGAAAACAGTGAGTTTTTCATCAACAGAGTGATTCATCGCAATTGTATCCCAGTTAATGGATCTGGCATGCTCAAGAAAAGATGGTAGGTCAATACGACTAAAGTCACGGAGGAAGATGCTTTTTGAAGAGGCTTTAGGGCTACTTCATTTATAGGAAATATGAAGGAGATCATAATGGGATAGACCGGGTGCTGGAAGTTGACCCTAGAAAGATACACTTTTAGGGCAGGTTACTAGGATGAGATCGAGAAGGAAGTGACAATTATCGACATGAAATGTAGCAAAGGATGGGAGAATGGTGAGGTTACCAGCCTTGACAATGTCATACAGCTTTCCGCTTCTAGTGTTATGCTTGTATAGGCAGGTATTAAAATCACCCAAAATCAATGAATGGGGGTATAAAGGTAAGTAGTGATTAACCAAACTTTCAAAATCACCGAAATACGAAACATCAGGAGAAGAATATAGGCACCAAGTAGTAACTTGGCTTGAAAAAAAGTTACTTCGACAAATAAGTATTCCATTATGGACGTGCAGCCAGTGGAAGATTTTGATGGGTAGATCAGCCCGAAGATATATAGCAACGCCACCGCTACGTCTAGAAATACGATCGTTACGTATTAAAACGCAACCTGGCAGTGAGTACAAATTTTATGGGAGTTAAGCTTTGAGCCAGGTCTCACTAACAAGACATGCGTGAAGATTCAGATTTTCAAAATAATTAATGAAATCTGAATAATGGCATGGAATACTCTGGGCGTAGATGTGGCAGAAATGAAGATCTGGTTGTGGGGAGATAAAAGCAGATTGAAGTATATTATGTATAGAAGAGTTATTGGAAGTGTCGAAAAGTGTATCTTCAGGTGAAGAATCGAGCGAATCGTTGGAAGAAAAGAAATGAAAGGAATTTGAGGAAGATGTGGACGACATGTCAATATATTATAAAGTTATATTAATATGATATTAACCAGTAGCATAAAAGAGAACCAGAAACAAATTACATACAAAACAACAAAAACATTTTAAAAAATGTGTATAAGAAATAAAAAAACAAAAAAAATAACACATCTAACATAATGCAACAAGTAAATTCAAACAACTAAAATTGAGAATTTGAATTACATTTGATATATCCAATAATACTAAAAAAGAGAATAAAAAAAAAATAAATATTTATAGACATGGCAAAGATAAAATGCAAAACTTTGTGATCTATGCGCGAAGACCATAAATTACAAACGGCACGGCAATAGACACAGCGTCTGTTCACATAATGCGCAAATAATACATTTTGCTTCTGAGATTTCAAGTTGTTTTCCGGCACCGTACTAATTAATGGCGAGGTTTTCAAAAACTAAAACAAAAAAAATGAATATTCAAAAAAAAATAATGTGTGAAAATACGTCTTTACAATGTTACAACGTTGGAATATATACAATTACTATAAATACAACAATAGTTTCAATAAATAATAAAAAATATGTATGGGAAACGATTATTAACCAAAGGTAACATACATCAAACTTTTTTCAAAATTCTCGAACTGTAAGCTAAACATCTTTTTACTACACAATCCGACATTTCTTGACTGTTTTCGGGATAAACATACTTTCGAGAATCTAAATGTCAAATGAAACGAAACGCTGCTAATTTCGCCATTTTAGCACCATTTTTAGTGGGACATTTTTCGGTTTCTGTGGGCCTTTCCTTACGAAGTAATATAAGACTATGGGTACATTCCTATTCAGACATGCTTATATTGTAACTTTAGCAAGTATTGAACTAGTATTAAATTAGCAGTGAATCTGTAAGAACAAAGGTTAGTTCTTCTGCCTACGTAAAATGTTGTACTTGTTACTTATCTTTTATAATTTTTCACTATGCCAAAAAAATGTAAAGCTCATCCTGACAATTTTTGTACTATTTAATGTTTAAGAGTCAGAGACTATTTTTATACTCGTAGTAAAAATTGTTAACTTTATTTATTTTAAGTATATGAACTTTATTTTGAGTGTAAATCATAAGATCTTGAAAGAACCATTTGCCGTTCCGATGGTTTGGAGACTTTAAAGGATCATTTAACAGATGGCTATTTTTGCTTAACGAACATTAAAGGAATGACATTTAAAACAAAATATAGAATTAAATACCCCCAGTTTACCATTTGTAATGAAGCCTTCTTACATAGCAAAGAGTATTCTGTACCAAAGTATCCCATGGAACAAAAATACCAAGGCAATTAGAGCACCACCATGCTGGCTGACTATTGTTTGACCACAAAGGGAGATATCCCGAGAGTCTTTTATTCCCTTAAATCATCTTCAAACAATTTTATGTATGCTAGGTTTCTAATAATGTTGGTTGCGTAAGTATTTTGTTATTCCATTAAAGTTTAAATGCGTGTCACAAAAAAACCTTCTCAGATGAAAATAATCTGAAAAGTTATTTAAATTCAGCATGAAGAATAGATTAAAATGCACATAATTTTATTTTTAGTAAATGAATTTTTTTTGTCAACGATGTAATATGCACCGTTCAATGAATATTTATATATATATGTATATATATATATATACATATATATATATATATATATATATATACATATATATATATATATATATATATATATATATATATATATATATATATATATATATATATATATATATATTACAGACAAGTGATTGAGATATTGGTAATAAAATACAAATATCACACTATATTAACGATAATTAATAAAAAAGGTAAAATCAAATTTCTTTCAAAATAGTCTAATATTTGACGTTGAATTAACGGAAAGTTTAATTAAAAAACGAACATTTTAACAATTAATTCGAATTTATTAATATACACTAAATTAGTTAATTAGACGTTATATGTATAACGACTCCATAAACAACACATATTCTATGCTCATAGCTCGTAGCTCATAAGCTATGTACTGCATACTGAAAATTGGTGTACATTTTGCATGCTGAATCAGTAAATATATACGGATATTTTTATTGGTCAAAAGCAGTTATACTACAATGAATCCTACTTTATTTTGCTGCATTCAGTCAATACATTGAAATGAAAGAAATTTTATTGTGGATAATGGTAATAACTAAATAGTGGTGATAACTAAATATTTACAGCGGAATTTAAGAAATATCATTGATGCTCGATCACTATTTTTTCATTGTTGTTCGATATATCATGTAGTGTAATAAAGAAAATCTCTAATTATCAATATTTAGCTTAATATCATAAAGCTTTAAAATTATCGTACAAAATACAAGGCTCTAGTCCATTCATTCAGTTTCCTCCAAACTAAAATTGTAAATGAAAAAAAAGTGTATAATATGTACCATAACCATATTATTTTTTTAAGTCAAATAAATGATATTACATATTATTAGACGCACTATACTTAACACTAATGTATTACTGGGATTTTGTTCTTGCCAACATTTTTGATAGTACCTATTTTTTGGCGTTGTTTTGAGTTCGTACAATAACCACTACACATTTTAATAAAGATATTCAATCAAATTACGAACCAAATTAAAGGACGATTCTAAAGATATAAAATAATTGCAAGCACAATACACACATTGAAAATTATCTAAACATACATCCTTATAAAAACGAAAACAAATGTATGGCCATTTTGCGCCCCATGGTTTTATTTATTCATTTAGCGAATTATTATTCTATTATTAATTATATTCGCCCACGGAGTTCCGACATGTAGGGAAAGTTATACAAAAATGAAAATAGGGTCTTTGGCATATATTTAAAGGACAGCGAGTTCATTTTATGACCAGTTACGCCTTGAAGTTACAAATAAACTTCAAGGCGTAACTGGTAATAAAATGAACTCATTGAAAAAAATGGCACAGGATTTTTTCCGTTCTAAAATTTTCTTACAGAATTTCATTTATACCGAATTTAAATAAATTAAAGTCCACCACTTGAACCATTTGTCCTGTTAATCCGGTAAAGTTATATATTTTTTGAAATTAGTAGCCTAATTTAAATAATAATTAAAGTTTAAATTTTGTATGAACTCATAATGATATGTAAATTAACACCTGTGAAAATAACACGAAATATCGGTTTGGCAACGTGGTACGTACCTATTGTAAACTGTCAAATATCAAAATGAAATATCATTTATCCGTTTGAAAAAAAAACTAAAAAGCACGCGTACATAGTAATTAAAATCCAAATTATTTTGTTTTATAACGTATTTATACTTACCTAAATTTTATGTTCAAAGTGTCTTTTCCCGTACTTCATAACGCACTTTGGCGGTCGACAACAATTATTGGCGTTAATTTCAATTCGAGTTTCTTGTAAATAAACTTTCATCAGACCAAACAACATTTTCGTTCTAGCGAATATTTTCACTACACATTTGTAAGGCCCATTCAGCGTAATTTACCTACTATACGTATATAATCTGTCGTCTCCAATGCTTGTGGTTTTTCAACAGCTTATTGATTTTTTTTTTTAATTTTGTGTACTGACGTGACTTCATTTAAATCATCTACTACAGCGTCTGGTACTCGAAAGTGGCTCCCTTCTAAAATGACAGCATATTTTCGGTATAAATGCATTTTAGTACCAGAAATATTTCGATAATTTTTTTGATGGTATCAAAGATTTTTTGATGATATGAAAGTATGCACGTAAAAACTACATATCTGAAAAAAAATTCTGCAAAAATTTCTGCTTACCCGTAGTAATCGCCAGAAATCGCTGTATAATGGCTGTATAGGTTTAAATTTATTGCCAATTCTCTGGCGAGGCGTTGTCACCAAAAATCGAGACCCGTTTGACCAACCCCTGCTTCGAATCATAGAACAGATACGTAATATTAGTGAATGTTTATGTGTTGTGTGATTAGTGTGTCAGTTAAATATTAATAGTTTTTACCTTGTGTTGGTTATTTTTTGTCAATTTTCATTTTTAGCTGTAACCAATTAACAAATTATTTCTATTGATTGTAAATATTTTATTCTGATTATTACGTGCGTGCGCGTGCGTGCAGGTGCGTGCACGTGCGTGCGCGTTTGTGCATCTGCGTGCACGTGCCTGCGCCTGCGTGCGCGTGCGAGCGTGTTCATGTGCGTGATCGCGCGTGTACGCGCTTGTGTGTGCGCGCTCTCTTGTGTGTGTGTGTAAATTATTATACATAGCTTTTCCTACCTTACTCAGAATTGTCATTTCCTTCTGTTGCCTCCAATGCTGCTAAAAAATTATCCATATTATAAAGTTGTCCAGCAGCTTTCATAACCTCAACCGTCGAGTCTCATTTATTTGGTCGAGTTTTGTTTATAAACATAAACTTTGCTAAATACCCGGCGAAAAAAGCCGCCGCTTTCCCTTTCAAATCCACCGAATACGCGTTGACCCTCCATGGAATGACGATAATATTTTCTTCGACCGAAATTTGATCCGTCTATTATAACTATTTTCCCAAGACCACATAAAAGAAAATAAATAATGTGTGTTACAATCTATTATTTTATTTCATAAATTTAAAAAAATATTAGAGAATTTTTTTCACTTACCAATAGGTTTTCCGTTGTTATGCAATAATGAACCATGACTTCTCTATAAAATGAATAATAATAAATAAATAAAATCACAAGCTGTATGATTGTAAATACTGAGTTCTTCCCTAATATTGCCAATTTCTGTATAGGTTACCCAATACCGGACTCCTAATAGCATTTGCACAAGGGTTACGTGGGATTATTCAAAAAATGTTTTATACGAATTCTGAATCTATCATAACACAACAGGGTTGGACTGGGCTGGGCTAGGTTGGGCAGGGGTGGGCAGGGCAGAGCAGGTCTGGGCTGGGCTGGGTTGGGCTGGGCTGGGCTGGGCTGTGCAGGGCTGAGCTAGGCTGAATTGGACTAGGCTGAGCTGGGCTGGAATGGGCTAGGCTGGGCTGGCTGGGCTGGGCTGGGCTGGGCTAGGCAGGGCAGGTCAGGATAGAGCAAAGCAGGGCAGTGCAGGACAGGGCAGGGCTGGGCCGGGGCAGGGTTGGGCAGGGCTCGGCTATGCTGGACAGGGTGACGCTGGGCTGGGCAAGGCTAGGCAGAGTAGGGCTGGGCTGTGCTGAACTGGGTTTAGCTGGACTTTGCTGGCCTGGTCTGGGCTGGGTTTTTGCTTATAGATTCGAAATATTTATAACAAATAAAGATTTTTATAGAAGTTATTTTTTTCAAACAAAAATGTTTTGATAAATTTTTTTATATATTTATTTTCCCAGAAATTACTTTAGTTACATATATCATTTCATTTTTTTTATATAGTAAATTAGGAAATGGTTTTATAAAACATTAAATACAACAATTATGTAACTTGAAATTTTATAATAATGTCAGATACAAAACCTGATAGTTACACATTAAAAAAAAGATAAATTGAAGATTTAATGAGAATGAAGATATTAGGTTAATTAATTATATTTCTAACGTAATTTAACGTTAATTTTCATGTTATTCAATTTCATCTAATTCCTTTTATTCCTTTATGTGTCAAGCATAAATGTCTAAAGATAAATTCATTGCTAATTTAGTGAAAAATAGGCAAGGAATATACAACATTGTATATATTTCTCATTAGTATTTTTTAAATGATTTTTTTAAATATAAATAATGGTCAGCTGCAAAATTTTGTTTAAAATATGTAACTTTTAATGTGTACACTTTCATATGATACCAAAAAAAAATATCGAAATGTTTCTGGTACTAAAGTGCATTCGTTCCACATTTTCTTTCATATTTATCGATATTATTGGAGTACTGGTTTACCCTATTATTATACCTTATTTCATCGGTATCATGGGCCGATTATCATGCATTATTTTGATGGCATTTATAATTACTTTACCTTATCTCGATTCTTGCCAGAAATAAACAGTCATTTCATAAAACTAACCATACCTTTAAAAACATATAAACATTCTGATTGGTCGTAGAGAATTGTGAGGGTTGCAATATTAAAAAAAATAATCCATGAAGATTTGTTTTAAAATCGCATTTATAAGATTAAAATATTATTAATAAAAAGCAAGTAATAATTTATCTAAATTACAATGAAAAAGTATCGTATTAATGGTTACTCCGATAAGTTTATATTAAAAAATGATGAGAGCATTTTTCATAATCTTAAATATTATGGGTGAATAATGGCTACTTTATCTTAACTCGATTCTTGCCAGAAATCAACCATTATTTCATAAAACTAACCACACCTTTAAAAACATATAAACATTCTGATTGGTCGTAGAGAATTGTGAGGGTTGCAATATTAAAAAAAATAATCCATGAAAATTTGCTTTAAAATCGCATTTATAAGATTGATATATTATTAATAAAAAGCAAGTAATCATTTATCTAAATGACAATGAAAAAGTATCGTATTAATGGTTTCTCCGATAAGTTTATATTAAAAAACGATGAGAGTATTTTTCATAATCTTAAATATTATGGATGTTAAATATAATGGGCGAATAATGGCTATAATTTTTATTTGCATGTTTATTTTTAACTTTTTATGTTAAAAATATGCAAACGAAAGGCATAGTTAGAAAAAATAAATTCACTTCGAATTCAAAGAAGGATAATTATGCAATTTTACCACATTTCTTACGTATATCAAAATAAAAGATATAGGTACATGCAGTTCCATTTTAAAGACTTATGGCAATTTTTAAATTTCAGCAAAAGTGATATATTTTTGTAACAAAATTTTAATGCAATCTACCTATGATGCACTAATACGTATTGAAGTGGCGAACTTTATTTTATTTCATACTGCATAATCGGTTGTAAGTTTCAACAAATATAACATGATTTCTGACATTTAATAATTATGTGTTATCTAAATTTATTCAATTGAATAAAATGAAAAAAAATAGCTGCTGAAATCACGCGACCTACTGAAAACTAGCCAAGATGTACGAGTGATTGAAAAAAAACTTGCATGCAATAAGTGGATTGGAATACTAATCCAAAGACAGTGCGGATAGTGCGGATAGGCTTGTTCGTAACGGAATGCGGACGATGTGCGCTAATGGGTCTGTCTGCACATTTAAATCGGCCTTGCGCTCGCTGACTTATTGCATTCTCATCATTGAAAATTACGTGCATGTCGTATATTATATTTGCGTGTTGTTTTTATAATATTCTTATATGTCTCTTTCAAATTAGAATAAACTAAATGCTATAAATATTTTATTTATACCGAGTATGTTACATATGATAATTTTTGTCATTATTAATCGTTCCCAAAGACACTACCTAACTCTTTTATTGTAAAAGATACTATAGCCCAAATCACGCTCTTGATTAATATTTTAAGAGGTAAGGTACCTTTCTATCCTGTTGGTATGTAACTACATTTTATCTATATGCTTTCACAATATATGGAAGCGAACTATAAAATTGACTGTGTGTGTGTATATATATATATATATATTTATATATATATATATATATATATATATAGATATATATATGTATATATATATATATATATATATATATATATATAGGAATTACTTCCCCCATGTCTTTTCTCAAAGCTGATCTAAAATCCAATAACACAATATCTACAAATCAAAATCTCACCTACAACTTATTCCTTATTGCCTCACAATTCTCTCTGTTTCTAAATTTAATAATTTAGGAATATTCAAACAGGATGGAGCTACTTTCACGCTCTCGAACTGCAATAGAGAAATAAATTTCATGCTCTAGGGGAAAAGTGGAAATATTCTGTTTAACTACTACATGAGCTAACACTGGTAAACTGAGATCTGGTTGGCTTCGTAGGACACCATTGTTCATTGTGGCGGTGTTCGAATTGCGACCCATATAGAACTCAAATATATAAGGTGTATTTAGATTTCAGTCCATTTTCTTTGATGTGATGCATATTTTCCTGAAAAAAAAATAAGTAAAATTTATTTACTAATTTTTTTCGTATATTATTTCTGTTCCAAGACATTATACTATTTCAATATTAATATTAGGGTTAAGTACACCAATGTCGACGCCATCCCTCTTGCCCTAAGCTGTTCACATTATCTCAGCCTAATTTGCCTTATTTATCTTGTAATCCTACCTTGTAATAAAATATTCTGTACAACCCTCTTTAAAAGTCCTTCATTTGCGGCTAAAAAGTAATTCATCCAACCGATACTTAGATACCCCCTGATTTCTTGAATTACTTAGCACAGAACACTGAAACACACACAAAACACTTCTGGTGGGTATTTATGATGAACCTGAACAGTTCATCATAAATACCTACCAATATAAGATTCATATATTCTGGTATTGTAACAAATGTACAAGAGATGTTTTTTTCCAAAATTTTACTTTTGGACACAACTTTTGCAGCAATTTCAATATCCCATAGAAAGGAGGTATTACACTATGATAACTAATTTTCCTAAAATGTTGTAAACGAAAAATAACCTTACAGTTTACATACAAAACTTTTAATTAAGATCATTAAAAACAAACCAACATATTGCCGCGTTACCTTATTAATATGACGAAATTAATAGAAAATAACTATTGGGAATATGTAATGGTTTTATGGATGATATTTTAATACCTTGTGAGCTTTTGCTAATTACAATGATAAATAGCTCACTGTACCCAATCGCAGTCAGTAGTAGTGGCAGAAATCCAATAGAGTCGGTACCAATTTTATAGTGTAAAAATTATTATAATAAGCAAATGCTAGCGTCGATATGATAAAATATAGGTATTTCTATAACATGAAATGTAGTTAATTAGCCCATAGTGAAGATTTGTCAACTTATGGATACTTATATTCTCAAGAGCCTAGTAAAATCATTTCTTGAGACGAGAGCTAATGGCCAAGAATGCGATTTCAAATTTAATTTTCTCAATAGCCAAAATTATTTTTGAGATAAAGGAAAAATAAACATTGAATAATAGTCCCGAATAAACGTTCAGTTTTTCTCTGGAATAAAAAAAATTGTAATGTAAATTTGCAAATCTTAATTTCTTTTCTTTTTTATATAATTCAAATACTTGTATTCTACCTAAATGTTTTCTTGTCTTCTGTAACGTAGAAGAAAGGAAAACATAATATTTTTAATTGAAAATAAAACTCTTCATATATGATAGAGTTTATACTCAAGTTTTAATAAAATTAATTTCTGAACTAATTACACAATTAATTTTTTTTTATTATTGTAAGGCGTCGGGTATATTGCTTTCTTTTTATTTTTCTTTTTTATTCGTCAGCTGACTTACTAAAAATAGTAACTTTTTGACTGTTAATTAAGCAGATAAACCTTATCTTTCTTAATGTGGCAATTTACAAAATTTAAGAGTATTCCTTTCACCATATACATATTAACGTAATGAACGTTAAAATAAACTTAGAGTGCAAAAGGAACGAAGAAGCCAGGTCTGTTTGATATTTACCACATTTTACACTTTCATCTAGACAAAAGCAAGTTACTTTGTAATAAAACATATTTTTAAATAATTACAAAACGTTCTTTGGAAAATACTAGTTCTATGCTTGACACAATGTATGCATGAAAAATAAAAGAAAAGTTATGAAATATTCTCACTTTTAAATTTAATTAAATACTGTTGACATTACCTCACTCTGTTTCTTACGGCTCTAATATCCTCGCAATGTCCACTTCGACATCGGCTCAATTTGATTCTGTACTATTCACTACGTATTCTATCAAGAGCATTTTATCATTCACACTTGTGTATAAATATTGTTATGAGACAAGTTTGTCTGAATAAATTTCTTTCATTCAACCCGTAAATTTAACATTTTTCTTTCATTATTATTTCACTAGTATTTCCAACTTCAATGACTTTGTACTAAATTATTTCAACCATATTTTTTATAACATAATTTTGTCATAGTTACTTATGTTGATTATATTACTATAATTATATAAAATATACGATTATCTAATATATGCAGTTTGCGTATCCTACCGAATTTTAACAGAAATTACAGAGTATAAAACCAATATCACGTTTCTATATTAAAAAAGTCAGACCAAAATTAGCAGTGGATACCGGCCACAGTTTTATATCTCAACGTCATCTGCAGGGAGATTAAAATTCTGAAAGGATTAAAAAGCTAATTCAGGTAATCAGGTATTACGCCCACCAACTCACAGACTTATAAGATTTAAAACAAGACATTTACGAGTATGTCAATTTTGTCTGCGGGTGGAAACCTTACTAAACTTTTGACTTTGCCCTAACACCAATATAAATAAATAAAAAATTTGTGGGTGAATTATGGGTGTGTGTATATATTACCTATGGTCATCTTGTATTTGGATAGTTGCGAAAGAAATTATATTCTTAAAATGGCGAGTAGTTATTGAGTGTAGAAAATTAAACAACAGAATCCCAATTAATGATTTCTATCCGATAACTCGAATTTCCGAAATTCTTACTCAATTAGATAAAATTAATGATACACCAAGTTTTGATCTCCATTCAGGTTTTCATTAGATACGCGTATCTACTGAAGACTCTCCAAAAACTGAATTTAGTGTTCCGCAAGAGCACTTCGAATTTACGCGCATGCCATTTCGGTTAAAAAATACATCTTCCACTTTTCAGCACCTAATGAATTCAGCTACCTTCAGCCTTGAAGGCATTCGATGGTTTGCCTATCTAGACATCCTTATTTAGTTTTATGACCCAAAATTACATACAGCTAATTTATTTACTCTTTTTGAACAATTACAAAACTTCAATCTAAAACTTCAATAAAATGTTTATGCAAAAGTCGTTATTTAAGCCATATAATCACCGAAAACGGTGTCAAACCAAAACCAGAAAAATCAAATTAGTCAGTGAAATCACTCCTTTCTTGGTCTCGTGTCTTACTATCGAAGATTCATTCCTGACATTTCAAAATTAACAAAACACTTCACAATCCTTATAAAAAAGATTTGATATTTCTATAGGAAAACGAGCTATAACTTGCCTTGGAAACTTTAAAACCCAAATTGATCTCTGCTCTTTACTCTCTTATTCTAATTTTACGAAACTTTTTATAACCTGCAATGAATCTAACTACGTAATTAGCGTAATTCTTTCACAAGGTGAAATTGTCAAAGATTGATCCATTTCATATACTTCTCGAACACTTAATAAATGTGAATGTAATCTTTATACGACAGAAAAATAGTTGCTAGATTTCATCATTTGTTATCAAACTTTTAGACCAAATCTCCTTGGCCGTATACTAGAAATTGTTACTAGTCATAGCCCTATCAATTCTTTATTTAACTACACAGATCCAAGCAGCAAACTTCAACGTTTGCGTATAAAATTAGACGATTATTATAATAGAATTGCCTGTAGAAGATTGATATTAAACTATGCAGCTGACGCCCTCTCAACTAGATAGCTATGATACTCAGATTTCGTTCTCAGGTCCTCCTTAATCCGTAATAATAAAATCTCCCTCTAATCACAAATATCTAGATCCTTTAATTATTGAATACATCCTCGATGAATCATATTCAAAATTCTTGAAACTTTTATCAAAAAAAATATATTTAAATACGATGATAAACGAATACAATGACAGTATGTTGAAAACACAACAAAAATTAATCGCTATTCCAGTATTCCTAAACTAGGACGATGTGAATTCGTCATATGTTGAAAAAATCTTAGGAAATTATGAAAATTCTGAAGACTTAATAAAGTCAGAAAGAACACTACGCTCCGGCGCTGCACTGAAAATAAATAATAAAACATTTTATTCACTATTTACTAAAGTGTTTCAATCTGGTTCTTGCTCATACACCGATATATTTAAAACCCTAAAAAACTTAAGAAACGAATTATTAATAATTTCTAGTGCAGCCTTTCATAAATATTCATACGTAAAATTATACAATATTGTCCCATGTTTATTCCACAACACTGATATACATATACATATACATATACATATACATATACATATACATATGCATATGCATATGCATATGCATATGCATATACATATACATATACATATACATATACATATACATATACATATACATATACATATACATATACATATACATATACATATACATATACATATACGTATACGTATACGTATACGTATACGTATACGTATACGTATACGTAAACGTATACGTATACGTATACGTATACGTATACGTATACGTATACGTATACGTATACGTATACATATACATATACATATACATATACATATACATATACATATACATATGCATATGCATATGCATATGCATATGCATATGCATATGCATATGCATATGCATATGCATATGCATATGCATATACATATACATATACATATACATATACATATACATATACATATACATATACATATACATATACATATACATATACATATACATATACATATACATATACATATACATATACATATACATATACATATACATATACATATACATATACATATACATATACATATACATATACATATACATATACATATACATATACATATACATATACATATACATATACATATACATATACATATACATATACATATACATATACATATACATATACATATACATATACATATACATATACATATACATATACATATGCATATACATATACCCTAAAAAGCTTAAGAAACGAATTATTAATAATATCTAGTGCAGCCAGTTAAGTAACCATAATCCATCAGTAAAATAATAACATCCGATTGATAACGGTGAACTACTAAGAGCCAACTCAACATAAACATAAAATAAATTAAGTTACAAGAATGCCAAGCTAACTCACAACATCCGATGAATAGGAGTAAAATACTAGGAAGCCACTCAGCATAAATGTCTAATAAATTAATCTTCAATAACGCTGCGAAGCCAACAACATCCGATGAACGTTATATTACTGAGAAGCAAGTCTGCTGACTTTGCTTCAAAAACATTAAATAAAACCAAGCTTCTCAGAACGCAAGCGTCAGCAGAGGAGACCTATAAAATAGAAGTCCGAGCAACTGACAGGGAGAGTCTACCAGCCAACGTCTTAGAGTTAACGTTGTTCAAAATTGTTAATTTTAATAATTATTATTGTTGTAAATTATAATTAAATAAAGTATATTTATAATCAGTAATAGATATATATTTTTGAGTATCCGCGGAACGCGATACGTAACTGGCGCAGTCGGTAGGATCTCGCAACGCGGTGATCCAATTCTGTCATCAAGCAGCGAAGCAGCCTGGACATCGTGGTGGACTTCTATCCTTCGAGCGAGATATCTTCAACCTGAACAACAGCGACCTTGGACGATCTGTAGATTCATCGGAAGGGGGATGCAAGTTCTCGGGTAAGCAATAAAACTTTTGTTCTTCCGAGATTATTTTGCTTTATCCTACTTCCATTGCGTTGACCTCCGCCTAGGCTAAAATTGCTTTTGGTTTTGCTATATCGTGTTAGTTCTCGAAATCGGACAAACTCTGTTTAGTAGGATGGCTCAACCCAATGCCGGTGCACAGACATATTTAAATGAAATTAATTACAGAGTTGTAATGGATTTATTACCCCATTATGATGGCAACTCTAAAACACTTAATTATTTTATTAGACAAACAGAAAATGTAATCTCAATGGTAGAATGCAACCCGCGAACGTTAGCTTGCTTTATAAAAAATAAACTAGTTGGTAATGCGTTAGACGCAATTGCTTATGAAAAACAGTTAGATACGTGGGAGGACATTAAATCAGCATTAAAAAGAAGACTAGGAGAACCTAGGAATGAGATACAAGTAACACAAGAATTGATCCGGACCACTAAACATAAATCAGAAAATGTAGATAAATACGGCCGTAGGATTAGAGATCTGTTAGATGTAATTCTTTCAATAGGCACACATAGTGATACTCGCTATTATGAAAAGATGGCAATAGAACAATTCGTTAACAATATAGAATCGCAGATATCAATAGGTGTTAGGATTAATAGACCTGAAACCTTAGAAGAAGCGATAGTGCTCGCGCGACAGGAGGAAGCGAGAGTAGAATACATGCAAAATACAAACATAAATATTCATAAACATACTCGTATTAATAATAATAACATAACACCATTCGATACCCATAACAAATATACGCGACAGTATACAGATAGATCAAAATTACCACAGCGACAATTTCAACAAAACAATAATAATAAACATGGCTCAAATGTGCAGCGGCCGAACGTTCCAAAATATTCGGACGTATCCATGCGCACGGCCAATAGACCGCCGAGGCCTAATTGGACTTCGGAAGAGTTATTTTATACACACCAAAAGCCACACATAGGTATACAAACACACGATAAAACAGACATCAACAATCAAGAGTGTAATCAGAGCGATCACTTTCAATATGACTATGAAGATTACAATGACACATTACAAAACAATACACCCTCGGATGACATACAGCAGAATTTTCACGACATTCAAAATACATACCCAAACACGTAGTGAAAATTAACAACCACCACAGTAAAGTCCATCTACCTTATATAATACTTCCAGAATTCGGTGGAAAATTCCTCATAGATACCGGAGCATCAAGCTCAATGGTTTCCCCTAACGTAATTAATAACACCATATTCGAAAAACTTATAGAACATGAACCATTTGAAATACGAACCGCCCACGCGACTTCACGCCACAATAACGTGGCCGTTCTACCACTTCCACTTGCTTTCAATTCCGAAATTATGCACAAATTCCTTATTTTTTATTTTGACCCTAAATATAGAGGTTTAATTGGTTTAGATTTATTAAGAAAATTATCTAGCAAAATAGACTTAAAGAACAAAACCTTACATACAAACACTGCTGAAATTCCAATCCATTTCGACTACCCAAATCAAACAATTCAAATACATCCTAGATGCGAGCAGATAGTAACACTAAAAACAAATTACTTAGATGGAAATTATATTCTAGATGCAAGTTTATGGAAAAAGGGTCTATACTTACCAGCCGCGATAGTGAATGTAAAAAACGGGAAAATGATAACATCGGTCATTAACAAATCAGACGAACCCATAATTATTAAAAACACAACACCAATCAAACTAGAACCATTTCAGGAAGACTTAATAAAAATAAATCAACACGAAATTAATCATTACACATGATCATTACCGCTATAGATAATGAATTAAAAGAAAACTTGACAAGACTAAGGACAAATCACATGACTGACGAAGAAAAAAGGGAAATCAATAGGATATGTTTCAGATATAGAGATATTTTCCATTCGGAAAATCTTCCACTCACTTTCACACATGTTGTTAAACACAAGCTTCGTGTTACCGACGATACCCCCATTTTTGTTAGAAATTATAGACGAGCCCCTTGTTTAAACCGAGAGATCCAAAACCAAGTAGATGACCTATTAAATAAAGGTGTAATTAGAGACAGCATTTCACCCTGGTCATGCCCAGTTCACATTGTGCCCAAGAAGGCAGATATTTCAGGCAAACGTAAATGGCGCCTAGTAATAGATTTCAGACGTTTAAATGAACGTATCATAGAAGATAAATATCCATTACCGAATATCTCTGAAATTTTAGATAAGTTAGGACGAGCCCAATATTTCACGACCCTTGATTTGGCTTCCGGTTACCATCAAGTGGAGATGGACCGATCTGATATAGAGAAAACCGCATTTTCCACAAACAGAGGACATTACGAGTTCCTTAGAATGCCATTCGGCCTTAAGAACGCCCCCAGCACGTTTCAACGACTAATGGACACGATCTTAAGAGGTTTGCAAGATAATACATGTCTTGTGTACCTTGATGACATAATAGTTTACTCAACATCACTGCAAGAACACATAACAAAACTGGAACGCGTATTTGATAGACTCAGACAATGTAACTTCAAAATACAATTAGACAAATCGGAATTTCTTCGTAAGGAAGTAGACTTCCTCGGACATACATTAACAGATAACGGTTTATGCCCTAATCAAGATAAGATAAAAGCTGTTATTAATTTCGCTATTCCAAAAACTCGAAAACAGATTAAATCATTTTTAGGCTTAGTAGGATATTATAGAAAATTTCTAAAAGACTTTGCCAAACTAACTAAACCGATGACTAGTTGTTTAAAAAAGAATGCTAAAATTATCCACACTCCCTATTTCATAGACTCTTTTGAAAAATGTAAACAACTCTTAACGAACGCACCCCTATTACAATACCCTGATTATGACAAACCATTTATCCTTACAACAGACGCTTCGGACTTTGCACTCGGCGCGGTATTATCACAAGGAATAGTCGGTTCCGACAAACCGGTCGCGTACGCTTCTCGAACGCTATCCGACACAGAAGTGAAGCTTTCAGTAATAGAAAAGGAACTACTCGCAATCGTATGGGCTACGAAACACTTTAGACCGTATTTGTATGGTCGAAAATTCACTATTTACACCGACCACAGACCACTAACATGGCTTATGACATTAAAAGATCCAAATTCAAAATTACAGCGTTGGAGACAGCGTTGGAGGCTTAGATTAGCAGAATATAATTATGACATAATATACAAAAAGGGTAAACAAAACAAAAATGCAGACGCTTTATCTAGAATTAAACTTTTTCACAATAGCATAGATTCATTACACGTAAACACAGACGACGAGCAAATCACAGGTGAAATTTTAGAATTAGAAAACCAGACAATAACTCAACAGGATAATAAGGGTACAAATACTCAGAATCAAAACCAGAATCGTGATCAAATTTTAAACGAATCAACAGACTTAATGGAAACCACGCATACACAGCCAGACAACGAGACGATAGGTATACCGATAACGACAGACGCTATAGATAGGCAACGAAAACAATTTCACATTAGAAAAACTCCAGGAACAAATTACAGAGTAGAAGATAGATCGACTAATTCACAAACGATGATAAAGGACGTCTTCATACCGGTAAACAATACAGAAAAACAAACAATTCAGTTTTTGATAGAGCATACAATTGCCGATAGAATTTTCTATTGCTATTTTTACGACGAAGATCTATATCATATATTCTCTAAAGTTTATACCACAATATTTAATAATCGTGGGCCAAAATTAATAAAATGTGCATCACGTATTACAGTAGTCGAAGCTAGAGCTGAACAGAATGAGCTTATAAAACAATACCACGAAGGAAAAACAATGCACCGTGGAATGCAAGAAACATATAAACACTTAAGTAGAAACTACCATTGGAACAATATGCTTCTTACCATACAACGGTACATCAATCAATGTCAAACATGCCTTAAATCCAAAAATGAAAGGAACCCGCTGAAAATCCCATTGTCATTAACTGAAACACCAACCAAACTATTAGAACATATGTTTATGGACCTCTATACGTCTGGTGGCGTGACATTCCTCACAATAATAGATGACTTCACGAAATACGCGCAAGCGGTACCCCTACAGGCTACAAGTAGCATTCATGTTGCAGAAGCACTAATTAAAATTTTCTCAGTACTAGGACTTCCAAATAAAATAACTACGGATTCGGATACCAAGTTCGAAAATGAAGTTATAAAAGAAATATGTAGACTGCACAATATTCAGATCCATTTCACCACGCCATACAACCCTAATTCCAATTCACCGATTGAACGGTTTCATTCCACTATTGGCGAAATAATAAGGATTCAAAGGATAACTAATAAAGACGAGATAACGTATCTAATGCGATATGCACTTATCGCATACAACAACACTATACTTTCGACTACAGGATACATACCACATGAATTATTATTAGGACAAATTCTCGAAACCCGCTAGAATTACATTACCCGCAAGAATTTTATCAAGATTATGTACTTAAACATAAAGCCCTATCTGAACATATACAGCAGCTAATAGCCCTTAAGGTAAGCGAAAATAAAGAAAAAATTATTACAAAACGCAATATTGACACAGAAAATCCGGACTTCAAAATAGGAGAGTTAGTTTACAAGCAGGTAGCTATATCAACAAGAGACAAAAAGGGTAATCCAGTATTTATAGGACCCTATTCTATAATACGTTTACATCCGAATAACATAGCAGAAATAATAGGTAAACACCCAAACGCAAAATTGATAAGAGTTCATTACAAACTGTTACGCCGACAACCCAGCGTTACAAGTACTCCACATTCGGAGCATTCATGCTCCTCGCAATAGCCATAACCCCGATCGAGCCCCAAAGGACGCAATTTTAGCTATCACAAATTTTACATTTAAAATAGGATTAATATAACGATTTTTAAGTTAATTCTCTAACAATAACATTCGCGCAAGTATGCATTCTACACTTGATTATAATTACATCGAAAAAAAAAATTACTCAAGGAAATTTAAAAAAAAATAATAATAATAAAAAATTGGGCAAACCCGGATTGCTAAACTCATATACAAACCGATGATACAGAACATACATAGTATGGATAAATCTTTGAGTAACAAAGCCTATAGCACTTATACTTCCATAACCTTTATCCTTGAAATCCCTCTCATTAATTTCTTTAAATATTTATACCCCATACCAGACAAACAAAACCTCGCTACACTACCCAAATTCATATACTGTCTACTCGGAAGGACTGAGTTTTTATACCGAGAAAGCACTTGCTGAGAAATCACCTACGATATCAACTCTTTCAAAACGTGAAGATGGAGGAACCGTCCCTAACTGAAGACTGCATCATTCAACTAATTCCACATAAAGAAAAGGAAAACAGTACCTATGTCACGCTCAAGTTACGTCAAGAGGAAAATGCAAATGCTTTACGAATCTGAACAACCACGATAAATGAACGTAGGAGTGAGGACACTCCAGGAATCGAGATGGCTCGATCCCATCTAAGGGATGGAGGAGTTAAGTAACCATAATCCATCAGCAAAATAATAACATCCGATTGATAACGGTGAACTACTAAGAGCCAACTCAACATAAACATAAAATAAATTAAGTTACAAGAATGCCAAGCTAACTCACAACATCCGATGAATAGGAGTAAAATACTAGGAAGCCACTCAGCATAAATGTCTAATAAATTAATCTTCAATAACGCTGCGAAGCCAACAACATCCGATGAACGTTATATTACTGAGAAGCAAGTCTGCTGACTTTGCTTCAAAAACATTAAATAAAACCAAGCTTCTCAGAACGCAAGCGTCAGCAGAGGAGACCTATAAAATAGAAGTCCGAGCAACTGACAGGGAGAGTCTACCAGCCAACGTCTTAGAGTTAACGTTGTTCAAAATTGTTAATTTTAATAATTATTATTGTTGTAAATTATAATTAAATAAAGTATATTTATAATCAGTAATAGATATATATTTTTGAGTATCCGCGGAACGCGATACGTAACTAGCCTTTCATAAATGTTCATACGTAAAATTTTACAATATTGTCCCATGTTTATTCCACAACACTAATATACGATTACACGATATACATATACATATACATATACATATACATATACATACACATACACATACACATACACATACACATACACATACACATACACATACACATACACATACACATACACATACACATACACATACACATACACATACACATACACATACACATACACATACACATACACATACACATACACATACACATACACATACACATACACATACACATACACATACACATACACATACACATACACATACACATACACATACACATACACATACACATACACATACACATACACATACACATACACATACACATACACATATACATATACATATACATATACACGTACACGTACACGTACACGTACATGTACACATACACGTACACGTACACATACACATACACAACCATGTATATATATATATATATATATATATATATATATATATATATATATATATATATATATATATATATATATATGCATACACACGGTGACATCGTCCAGGCACATGCCATTTTTATATAACCGATAAACATCTGTCCCGGTATATGACATATTTAACAATATGATAAAGGTGTACAGCGAAAATTTTTCAATTTTGAAATTAAATAAAAAATCAATGAATAAATTTAAATCATTTATTTTATTTTTCGAATATAACATAAGTCTGCGGACTTCACTTCTTAAAAATAATGTCTTCTAAGTGGCATCCATTTATCTCGATACAATTTTGTAACTGAATCCTCATATTGGCAAGTACGTGTGAGCAAAGACCAGGGTATGTCTCCGAGTTTGCTTATTAATTGTCTAGCAATTTTTCTCTTAACTTCGTCATAGAGACCCTGGCAATATCTGGAGTTACCTCATCTTTTTGAAAATGCGTCGTATTGTTGCGTCTAATAAATACATCTAATTGCGATAACAAAAAATCATCAATCATACGGCAGTATGTCGCGGTACTGGTAGTTCGTTTGATTAAAAAAATATGGGCCAATTATCATTGTTCTTGCATACGTTTCCCTTAAAACATAATCACTATCGTTAAGTTTTTGGACGACTTGCATTTTGTAGGGATGAAGTTTTAGTTTTTTTTCTCAAAATCAAAGTTGACTTCTTAGTGCCTGTAGAGACGGCAATCTTTCTTACTGCTTTTCTTGGATTTCTAATGATTTCTTGATACATCTGAGCAACACGTTCTGGCGTAGTTGCTCATGTGGACGGTCCTGGTGGCAGCCTATTAACTGTTATCAAAATCTTTGTACCCACGACCAGATAAGTTGTGTGCTTTGGCCATTGCTTAAACGTCGAGTTTAAAAATAGGAAGAGAAAGCACGACGCGATCCAATCAACGATTCACCACACTTCAAATAATATTCCACCGTAAATGCATGGTGCGCTCCCGATCAATAGTTCACTGCGACTAACATATCCGCAAAGACAAGGCGCATAAATAAGTAACGATAATATCAAAAATTAAATAATTCCCACTGGACTACCTTTATTTTAGTTACATGATAACACTCTGCTTTTTAGGAAACAATATTTGTTCACATTATCATTTAAAATTGAGGACATAATAAACGTATAATGTTTAGCAAAAATAATGTGCTGTGTCTATTCGTTATTCCACCGAAACAACTCTACGAAGATTTAATCGATAATTATAAATTTATACTTTGCTTTAATTTGTTAACGATACATATGGATCACATTCATATCTTAATTAACATATACGAAATTATGAGTTATTATTCTAACCATAAAATTGTGTAAACGGTGACAGTCTAGATAAAATATCGTCAGACTCGTCAGAATATATTCAGAAATTGCAATAAGTAACTAAATGTGAAATTTCTACCATAATCGCAATTTTAGCTAAAGTAAGTATGATTCTTTTATAAAATGTGTTCAGGTAAAATGACTGCTAGAAAGGGTGCTTTTTTGTTATGTACGTATCAGAAAGAGATCGAAACACCATATTATTATACCGTTTTTACCGTTCGCAACTTGACCTCTGTGTCTCGCAGTCATTTTATCTGAACACATTTTGTGTCTGTTAAGACTAATAATGAGAATTGCTTAGTTAAATCTGGGTTGAATCAGTGTTTTTTTTTTAAAACACACTAAGTTTTGTTAAAATTGCGACTATGGTATGAATATCACATTTGGTGACGTAGTGATATGAAGTTAAATTCTGAAGATGTTCCACTTAAATGTTTAGTCTAGATTGTCACCATATCCTAAGTTTGTTTTTAACGTTAGAAGCAAATCTCCTATTGTACAGACTTTACGACAGTGATTTTGTTTAAATGTGTATATTTTTTGAAATAAGATAAAATAACATAAAGATTCAAACAATAACAGAAGCTAAGGATTAAAAAAATATCACTCATTGCATGCTTGCTATAAGATTACTCTACTCCCATATAAAATTGAAAGTTATTTAGTGGAGTACTTTTTGAAAATAAGATGATTTATATCACTAGAGCAAAGATTTTGGGAAAATATACAAAAAAGTCATAACTTTGGAGGTTATGATTTTTTTTCTTACATTTTGACTATTAATTTTTGCGGATCCAATATTTTTTGAAACGACTTGTTGCAATATTCTCTATTTAAAAAAAAAACAATTAAATTGGATATCTGTTTATTAAAATATTGAATTCACTGTGAAGTTAAAGATTTACTATTACAATATGGTCAATATGTAAATCGACAACTTTGCGAGTAAAACCTTATTATATTGATTTCAAAAATAAAAAGAAAAGAGGGCTATTTCCAAAAATTTTAGTTAATAAAATTTAACATCTTTCTGGAACCTTCCCGAAATTAATAAAAATTTATTTTGCTATAATCATATATCTTACTTTATGTTATATTAACTGGTTTTCAATAATAACTTATTTTATAATAATTCACTTGTTTTTAGTTATCTCATATGTACTTTTATTTGAATTATGTTTTTTACGTTTACATGTCGCCTCACAGTTATGTTCTAATCGAAACAATCAAACAGTCATCAACGGAGTAATAACACAAAAAACATTTCAGAAATTGCACTAGGCAACGAGCAGGCATCAAAACCCAGTATTTAATAAAGTGTATGTAAAGCTGGAAGCGAGCGCGCTGGCGGGTACATGGCTTCAGATAAGCTGGATGTGAAATTAATTTTTCGAGGGGAGCTGCGTCCAACAATTAGCAGCAGCTGTTGCCAGCCGTTTGCGTTCCGCGAACCGGCAAACTGCGTGGAATGGCCCCGCTCTCCACAGAATAAGTCAGCGTTTAAGATTTAAGCGCGAGTTTTTTTTTCCTTTTTTTTCTATTTGCTGAATCGGAAAATTATTCAAACACCCAGATAATTTGAAGGAGCAGCAAGTGTACACAGTAATTAATTGCAAAGTTTAAATTATCTCGGCTTACAGAATTTTGTGATATAATTTATCAGTCTTAAATCGGAACAAGTAGTTTATAGTAGGGGATATTTAAAACAACAAATATTTTAAAATATAGCTAATAATTATTTTAGTTGTTTTAGTAAGATACCACTTGCAACTACATTTAACTAAATATGTATATTTGAACGTAAGTTTTAAAATATCCATTACATTAAAAGTATCTTACACTTTTTTTAGTATCTTGGTTTTAACGGAGGTTCAATAAACAGTAGTGTATTTGAATGATCTAAAGTTTTACACCGATTTTAGAGAGCAATAGCCTAGTTATATGTTGAAAGGGGTATGTCCACGCAATGCAAACTTACATTGTTTTATGATATTCCGCCAATGCACTTAATTAAAAAATATATATGTTCCCTGTGGAAGTATCGGGTATAACTAAATATTAACGACTGGAATCACATGGAATTGGCATTCCATCACAATTTTTTTCAATACTCTTCGATATATTATGTAGCAAAATCATCAAAATCTCTGGCAATTTTATCGAAACGCTAACCTCGCTTACTGCAAAATTATAAAATTTACAGTGGCTAATAACTCTAGTTCATGTATTCCAACCAATGAAAATTTATCTCTCGCATATACACGGACCATCCTGTTAGGGTTTGTTCTCTGCTTACGGCAACACTGGGTTTCGGGAGACAGGGGCGGATCGGTTCGCGACAGAGGGAGATTATGCATTAAGAACATTTCAATTAGTTAATATTATATTAACTCATTTCATCAGATGCAACGCAGCTGACGGATGATAATATCGCACCCTCGCATTAAGCGGTAAAACTTCCATCCAGTTACGGTGTTCGAGCGGTATCGAACGCGATGTCGAGATCGAATTTTTGTGGTTTTTTTTTCATTATTTAATTGCCTACGCTGATGTCTTTCTTCGTTACCTTTAATATAATAAAACCTTAAGTTACCAAGAAAGTAACAATTGAAAACTAAAGTAATGTATTGCATACTAAAGAATGATAATAATGGCAAATTGAAGTTCATTCTTTGGTTCCATATTAAATTACAGAAAATTCTCAAATATTTACTTATTTTTAAAGAATTGAATACGATTATACCAAAGAATGGTGACATTATTAAGATGGTGATAATGTAATATTTCACATTGCTTCAATATCAATGAATGCACGATATGATGAATCATCGATTTAAAGCAGTGAAACATTTACTGGGCGACATATTTCCAAAGTTAAAAATAATACCAATATTTCAATATAGTTTTATAGAAACAAAATATACACTATAATGTTTAAACTTATAAACTTATTTTAAGTGAAATTGGAATGGAATAAGCATTCCTTAGGAAGCGTCCGGAATATCTTTTGGCTGGTCTGTACTTTGAGCGACCTGCCCGCTTCGAACCACGATCAAGCAACCTCGGACTGCCTCTGAATTATGCCCCTTGAATAAGGCGCTTGTTGTAGGGTACAAATCTGCCTAGTTACTCATGTCCCTTAGATAGTCATTGGAAATTACCTTTTTTCTTTAACCTTAATGTTCATATTTCATTAGTGAATAATAATTCCTGTTTTCTTTACAAATCGTGGTAATTAAATAAAAAATATCAAATGTTCATATTTCATTAGTGTATAATAATTTCATAATAACTAAATATAATAACGGCATTGCATATATACAATTTTAGTACGTTTATATTGTATGAGTTAATGCTTATTAAATGGTACCTGCGGATATAAACAGATTATGAGATCATTTATGCCATAGATTCCGGAGTTACACAAATAGTAAAATATTACTAAACATTATAATAAGTTTGTATAGTGACTTTAATTATAACTATTGTTCATATTTTTTTATTCTAGCGTTTACAGACTATATTGATAAAGAGAACTTGATTAGTATTTCCATATAAGTCACTGGTTTCTTTCTCATACATATAGGATAAATAACCACATTTTCTTAATCGGTTACACTCTTGACAGAACGATCATGGTCATTGTGTTAAGTGTATTACGTATGAGTGATACATTACAGGATATGTCGCCATTCCTTTCTATCAGCTGTTCTCCAAAAGTACTCCTGTAGGGAACACCTTGACCTAATTTGTGCACCTTATCTGTATTCTCACACGTCGTATGATAACTTTCACTTTGCCCTGTACTATTTGTACCATAGTGTACAAACGCTGCATGATACCGAGTTCTTGGAGTAAGGATAAATTAATATGGAACTCAGTCCGTGATATTTCAGGCATACTTTTCAAATACCACATTGTTAGGGCGTCTGTATTTGTTCTTTCTATTTCGCCCAGTGTCCACTTTTATGCAGCGTAGAGGAAAATGAGGAACACTAATGCTCGAATGAGTAAGATTTTCGTTATTTTTGTAATATTACTGTTCTTCCATATCTTCCTTAGCTTATCTATAGCAGACCTAGTAACAGCCTCTTCGATATCGTCAGTAAATCCGCATTACTCGAAATCAATGCCCTCAAAAAGACGTATGAGTGTACCACCTCGAAATTAGCTAATTTTGTGACTTCATTAAAAGTTATCGTTAGCACGATTAACAGTCATCATCTTCGTCTTATTGCGTTTGATTATCCCAAATTCAAGGCTGATGTTTTCCGTCTTTGCAGCAGAGTTTTCTTGTGGCGAATACTAGTTGTCAATAAAATAATATCATCCTCGTATAAAAAATTCGAAATATTTGAGCCACAATCGCGATTAATATTTTGCTATATTTTTTTGTTCGTTGGTTCTCAGAATGCAATATTCTGCGACTATGTTGGTTCTAGGAGTGCAATATTCTGTAAGTATTTTAGAATAATGATTGACCACCAAACAATATGAATATGACCACCAAGTTGAATATTAAATGGCAAGTCTATTTCAAAAACGTTAACGACAACTGTTTACGTTTAAATTATATTTAAATTTTACTGTTTATTTTCATAAATTATAATATACTCTTCGAAAATGTCAATCTTAAATTTTTGCTCTTCCGATATTACTGAGAATTAGCAAACATATACCACTGAATTTTTCTATTACCAGCTTCAAAATATTAATTCTAGGTTTTAAACATTTCTTCAATTTATGAGAATAATTAACGAAAATAAAGTATTCATGCCACTATCGTGTACACCACACGTTGTACACCACTTTTGTTGTTTTATTAAATGTTGATATAAACGACATTTATTTTCTTTGAACTATATTTGGAAATCAATAAAATGGTTATTGTTGTGAGATATGCAGAACGATGCAAATTATTAAGTTCTTTTTATTATATGCAAACACTTCAATTAATAATTTTTAAAGCATACTTTGGACGGCACACTTACCCTGAACGTTCAAATCACACTCCTAAATGGACACCGATATACCTGAGAAAAATCTAGCGGATTTTGACCGATAATTATAGAAAACAATGATCTTTTTATTTGCAACAAGTGTAGGAGCACTTTTAGAAATCATATTTTTAAAGACCAGTAAAAATCGGTTTCCTTATTTTATTAATTTACGTAGTAACAAAGAAAACCAAGAGCAGAAATCAATAAATTGCAGTCCTACAATTCGTATCTATACAAATTGGAGCCATAATTCTCACAGTGACAATAATTCACTGAAACAACCACTCTGGGATTCTAGCATTGTTACTGTAGTGATTCTATGAAATTATGTTGTTTTTTATGCGTTTTACAGTAGATACGTGATTTTTTATTTAGTTTGTAAAATAAAATTTGATGGTAATTAGGTTACTTTATTTGGCTTCAATTTAAAAAATTATGTTTAGAGCATAAATCCAAACTCCCAACATTACCGCTTTTCTCTCGTGGAAATACATAAAAAATAATTTTGGAACTTTCCGTAACGCGTGTAAATGGAAAGTGGAAATAATTGAGAAAAGACTTAATAATGACTGGATATGTTCGTGAGGTATTTTGTAATTTTACATATGTTATTAACGTTATGTCACTATCACTGATCACTGATGAAACCCTATCATAAAAATAATTAACAAAATCTGCATTGCTCGCGACAAACTACTCGCTTCGATGTCGGGTGGAAGTGAATAAAGATGAAAATAGTTCTCTGTTAAAAAATTAAGTCTGTGATATTATCGACGATAGATGAAATATAAACGTTAACGTTAGGTGGAATAAAAACAATAAAAATAAATTCGCAAACTGTTATATCGAACAAAAGTACAGAACATCATATATTTAATTCGGTATAACATCGACACTGAAGTACATTGATATAATATGAAACTATCCCTCAGAAAGGTGATTAGCTATAATTATCATATTGCCAAATATATTCTTATTTATACCAGATAAAACCAACAAATGTTATAAAATTGATTTCTTTTTAGTCAATATTTGATTAGTGTGCATCAAAATAGAGAGACATTAAATTAGAGAATAAATAAGCAAGCACAACTTATGCTGGAAAACTATGTAAATTTTACAGATACTCCAGTGCCCTTTTGTCATTTTATCAGGGATGTTGTATGATATGAATGGCAAAATGTTATCCACTTTTACATACACATACACACACACACACATATATATATATATATATATATATATATATATATATACATATATATATATATATATATATATATATATATATAATACATTGTCAGATTAATGCCTAGCCATAAACGGGAAATTTGGAAGAAACCATCCATTTTTCCTTTCAGGATATAGATAGCCCCTAAGAAAGGATGTGTAAAGAATCATTCCTTAAGGGGTAAAGTGGGTTGAAATCAGCAATTCTCTTGTTATATGTATATTTTTGAGTTAAAAGAACGCTCGATTGTATTGCTTGGACACAAAAAACTTTTACCTCTATAATAAGGATGCAGTAAAAGAAGACCAAGTGTTACAGACATACTCTATTTACAAGCTCTCCGATACCTGCGGTGTATATATAATAATGAAAAATCAATAAGATTAGGAAGATGGGATCACAGTAGAAGAACCCTATACTTTTGGTTAGATAACTAAGAGAGATAGCAGAATTATTGACGCAGCATCTTTCGTTTTCGGTCACGATTCTTAGTATTGTGGAAAATATTACAGCAAAAAGAGGTAGAAACGGGAGTTAAAGTTTAAACAAAAATGTTGTGCGTTGGGGAAACTGGAAGTAGTAGAAGGTACTAACAGTTAGACACCTTTATTAAAATAGGTAGGTATTTCAAAATTTTGTTAAAATTTCAGGAGAAAAAATGGAGGAGTTGATTTTTAATTTTTACTTACTGACATACTGAAATATGGTCATGTGAGGGGGGAGATTGATTAAAGAGACACAAGAATTTAATAATCAGAACTCCATTTATTACTGTTTATAGCACCTTACACAACGTATCGTACCTCATTATATGGATTGGTGTTACATAGAAAAATTTATATATTACAATTTTTCTTTCTAAACTTAAATATGAATTTGCAAGTGGTTCATATTGTAATTAAACTTTGATTCAAGAAGGTAGGTCTTATTCTTAGGCACTTTATTATTCCTATTATTTTCAATTATAATAACTTCGGTCCAATGTCTGGTAATACCAAATAGGACCCCTCAAACACAAAGTCTAATTTTCCCCCACTCTCATTTTTCACTAGAAATGAATCGATATATTTTAAGTTACTGATCATCATCATATTATCATAATAACTCATTCTCAGCCATTTTGGTGCAGGCGTCCTTCAATCTATACTAATCGGTTCTATTTTGGGCCGTCTGGATCCAGTTTGTTTGCTCCCTCCACTGAAGTTACTATTTTATCATATTCCCTTGATCTGTGTTTTTACATTTACTAAATTTTCACGAGCATCCGTTTGCACAATTTGCAACTTATACCTTAATTTGGAACTATAATTATCTGGATTTATAATAGTTTGTCACTCGTTAGTCCACATAGAATTTCACAAATTTCCTAAAAACTATTTCCTATGGGACATATTTGGTTGCAGGGAAGACGCTATTGTAAAAAGAAAAACACCAAAATAGGGACCTGTGATTCCAGGTTTCAGAAGTTTCATTGCATAGGTTAAAATTAACCTAAATTCCGGTAAGCATTACCTTGTAAATTAGTAGTTTGATAGTGATTTCTATCGAACATAATTTCCCATTTTCTAATAATTTACTAACTTGTATCGTTGTCAAGAATGCAATTTCTGTATCCGTATTAGAAAAAAGTCTATTAACGTAGTTACGAGTTGTCTAATTTCAGAAGAATTATAAAATAGGTTTACTTTATGATGCCTATTCTCAACCATTACGCTAATTTACAATAAAAAGTTAAATTCAGTATACCAAGAGCATAGTTATCTTTTAAGTTGAAGACGAAAAACCAGGAGAAATGTCAATACCTGTTATATTTATTTCATAAACATGAATTCAAATCACCCAAAATTACGCACAAAATTGTCCTATTATAATGTATGAAAACATCAAACGAAATTAACATAAAAACTCGCAGAAATTAGTTGAGGGCTGAGTGCCATCAACGACGTAGTTTTCGGCCGCTTTGTTCAATTTTATACTTTCGTAATCCGACGTAAATATACTATTATTATAGTAAATATTTTCAGTCTTGGTTATTCACAACCTTTTATAATTAAATATTTGAATGCAATGTAACTTTTTGAATTGGTTTTTTCATATTTTTTTTGTTTCAAAACACTTCATTATAAAATTAACTGTGTATTCATAATTTTAGACTTCCAATTTTTAGGATTTTAAATTTTATTAATTTTCATTTAATTTCAATTAAATTCATATTAATTTTACGCATGGTTTACGTAAAAAAAACTGTTTATAAAAAAGAGCCAAGATGAAGAGTATATTAAAGTTAGGGAGACAAAATCTTAGGTAATGACTAACTCAAATTTTATTTTAAGTTTCTTCTTACTTTTTTCTTGTTCTTGCTAAGTAAATTTAATTATTTAAATATCATTCGACATTTATTTTTTTTTAAATGAAATAATTATATTAGACTTTAAAATTAATAATAATAATATAATAATAATCAATTTTTATTTCAGATTTTTACATCCATATAATGTTAGTAGATACAATAGCAAACTTACAAACTAGTGTTAGTGATAATAATAAGTAAATGGCAACCCGGTTGGAGACCCCGATGATGGTGACCGGCTATACGACTGCGTGCAGCTGTATCCACCGAGCCAGCACCGGAGAGTCCCACCCGTCTGCCAGCGCGCGCAGGATGTTATTGGGACTGCCGCGCGTACGGTGCATAATGGAAGCGCACCGTTTGCGCATAATGGTCGCAAACCCGTCTGTGTCAGCCAAAGCGAACATCGCGGAGGCACTACAATGACGCGTCAGTCCCACCAACACCCGGAACGCATTATTATATTGCACACGCAGGTCGCTATATGTCCGCTGCGTAAAGTTGACCCACAGGCTGCTGGTGTAAAATGATTGACAATATGCTTTAAAAAGAGCAATTTTGGCAGTGCCTGTGCACCGTGAAAACCTGAGGGCCAACATATTGCATCGGACAGACAGCGCCCTGCGCTCTCTTTCAACATCCTTATCGTCCTTAAGGTCCTCGGTGACCCAGTGGCCCAAGTATTTAAATTCCTCAACTTTCTTTAGAACTGTACCACAGAGAGTGAAATTAGGGACAAAAGTGTATCGATTGTTGTCCAGCCTGAAAAACATTATTTCACTTTTCTTCGTATTGTATTTCAAACCATGGGTCACCGCGTAGGACTCACAAATTTTTAAGAGCCTTCGTAGGGCACCAATCGATGGGCTCAGCAACACCATATCGTCTTCGTAGCTGATGTTATTTACACATATTCCATCTATGTGACATCCGACACCAGTGCTGCTGAGCTCACCGATCAGCCGGTTGACATACAAGCTGAAGAGGGTGGGAGAGGTCAATCCCCCTTGCCTCACACCACAATCCAGCCCGTATTCACACGAGAGAGATCCTGCCCATCTCACAAAATTCGTTTGATTGCTATACCAATGCATAAATAATTGTACAATTTCCCTAGGTAAACTAGTTTCCTGTTTTAGCTTATCCCATAGGACATCGTACGAAACAAGATCGAAGGCTTTCGATAAATCGAGGTAGCATGCATACACCGGGGTCCTCCTACTCCTGTAGTACTGTACAGTCCGCTTGAGACACAAAATAGCACTCTCGGTGGAAAGACCGGGCCTGAAGCCGAACTGCGCGTCGTGTAGCGAGACGTGTTTATCTAGGTGTTGACCAAGCAGACTATCCAGCACTTTAGCGACCACTGTGGCCAGAGAGATCGGTCTGTAGTTATCCACATCCGATGCATCACCAGTTTTATTTTTTATGATTGGTACGACTATAGTACGCATCATATTGTCAGGCAAGTAGGAGTGGCCCAAACATAGATTAAAAAAGGTGGAAAGCATTTTGGGTAGATGTACACCTGCATGCTGCAGGTGCTCGATGCTAAGGTGGTCGTGACCCGGGGATTTGCCCCTCACCATGCCTTTGATTACCGATGATACTTCCTCCGTAGTAAAGAAAACACTACGCTTAGTAACCTCCTCAACATCGAGCACCTGCTGTGATTAGCCCAGCGAAGAGACCACCCTGAAATAACGGGAGAACATGTTCGCGATCTCACCAGGTTCGTGCACACCAGCCACGCTGACAGGGAGGCCCGGCCTGAGATTTAGTTTATTGGTGCTTTTCCAGAACTGACCGAATTTTTTGGTTGAGTGAAGTTCGGCTAAAGTATTCATTATTATCTGTTGCTCATTGTCTTGACACCACTTCAGCTTAGATTTGAAAACGCGCCTAGTTTCACACATATCATTATACAGACGGCCCGCCCGGAGCTTACCTCCATAAAACCAGGCCCGAAAGCATACGCGCGCCGCCCTGTGAGCGTCACTAACGTGTCTGTTCCACCCAGTAATATATTTGCCTGTACGCCTTTCAATAACATTATAGCTACATATAGCGGCCTCCGACAGTATACAAACAATATCATTATACATATTATCTAACAGAATTTTGTGACTCATACTACAACACATATTATCTAAACAGTTTGTTAGATTTGGAGGAAAATGAATTTCACATAGTCTGGAGTGACAGACACCTTTAAATTGGGCTATTTGCGTCAAGTTACGTTCACACCAGACTATTATATTTATACAATTAGTAGGTAAACAAAACTTAGGCTTAACAAGATCAAAATTACATTGTATGGACACAGGGTAATGATCTGACCAGTAGGTATTATATAATACAGAGGCCGCGGTCACAGAAATCTTCGCAGCACTAGTCACCAGACAGTGGTCGAGCCAGCGCCGACAGCCATGCGCTTCACTGACAATCGTATGACTGTCCGTCGGCATAAGCTCCATATCTATACAAGACCATGATTGTTCCGCACTAAAAGTTAATAGTTCAGTTGTAAATGACTCACCAGGGTGCGCATTGTAGTCCCCTAACATAAATACCGTGTCCACATTGTGACTCTCAATTATGGTGGCCATTTCACTGAGACACTCAGTAAATTCCACTAAATTTTCATTAGATTGGGTAGGCATGTACACGGAAAATACCAACATAGAACGCGCACTGAGCTCGATTTTTATCGCGGTAAGACGAACACTATTGCACATCACTACCGTTACCGTCGGAAACGCCATTTTTCTCCACAGTAGGGCCACACCGCCGTAGGGCCTACTACGTAAAACACCTTCCGCTGTATCCACTGCAGAAGTACCCTTGCAGTCGAAGTCACTGTCTATGGAGGCCAGGTATCCGAGGTTGTGCGGCAATAGCCACGTCTCCTGCAGCGCCAAAATATCAGCCGAACAACAAAGTTTTCTAACACATTCCACAGATCTAATCACGTTTTTGCAGTTAAAACTTACTATATTGACGTTATTCATAACTTAGAACTGATAACATTCTCGTAAGACACACGGACATTTTCTTTATAACGCCTGGTCATGTTTATAAATCGACGATAGGCCACCCCCTTAGGCCAGAAGTCATCACTAAATGTAATGGCATTAATTAAAAATTACCTCGGTGTAATGATCGAGTTTCGAAACATTGTCGTAATTTACGCATGAGATACTGTTAATAATTCCTATGAATTTGTGGATTCATTATACATGATGTGTACATTTTATAAATTACTAAAATAGATGATGGTTTTTATTATGTGAAAATGTATTTCAGGAAAATATTAGACGAAATTTCCGAAAATTGTCCTCCGCCCATTGAGGAGAACAAAACTTTTGTCAATGAGAAAATTGGTCAGAATAATGAGGAACACGTCCATGTACTTATTATTTTCGCTTTAGTCGCCAATAGTTCCCTATTTGATATTAATCAAATTTAACTAAGAATTACAGAAATTTTGATTTATTAGTTTTAATGGAATTAAGTCACTCGTCAATTAAAATATTAATTAACAATTAAATAAAACTATGTGATGTATTATTATTTTTGATTTCTTTAAGTTCTTTACCACGACCTAGGTTTCGTTGTATTACATCTTCAGATGGGCTATTAGCAAAGATATATTTACTAATAGCCCACCTGACGATGTTGCAATCTTTGCTAATAATAATGCCAATCTTTGCTAATAGCCCATCTGAAGATATTGTAATACAACGAATCCTAGGTAATGGTAAACAACTTGAAGAAAGTAGTAATAATACTACATCACGTAGTTATATTCAATTGTGAATAATGAATTTCTGCAAAATTAACGCCAAATATATTAAAATATTAATTGATTATCTTAACAAATAAAAACAAGATTAGTAACGTAACTGAAAAGAGTAAATGATTGATTATAACTCATATGACGTCATGATACGGTCTTGTTAAGTGTATTGATCTTTTAAAGTGCTAAAATTTAATTTTGTTTTGCGATGAAGTTGTTGTGTTTGTTTTATTTTAAGTTTATGAATGATTAGTATAAGGTCTCACGCAGTACTAATCTATCAAAAACCGACACTTTTAAAGTTGTTTTTAGGCGAAATCCCAACTTTAAGGTAACACATTGTGCTTTAATTTGTTCTTCCGTCCATTCAATATTAAATGGTTGGTGTAATTCATATCAGCGTTCAGCGATTAATCCTTGAACTAAAATCAAATTTATCCATAGAATACCCATTTAAGACTCGTATTTCAAATAGCGTAAAATTTATATTTTTTCGTTCGTTTCGTTTTGGTCAAAAAACTTTTGATACCTAATCTGGATAATATACCGCATTTTATGGCTACACAGACGACCGACATATTACTAATAGCAAGTTGTATCTTTTTTTTAACACTAAGGTGACATAAAATATTTAATGAAAAATTAATTGTCATGAAATATCAAGATACCTTTACCAACATTGATATGAAGATGTATATCGCCCGTGCGGTGTTGAGAAGGCTAGCGGTTCCGCGCTATCTATCGGTAACATTTCTGTTGAAAGAAATTACGGCAAAACGGTGACAGAATCTTAATGTACATACTAAAATTACACAACTTAAACTCAAATTCGGCTTACGTAAAATATGATTTGATATCAAGCTTTTATGTATACCGTTACTAGGTATAAACAAAACATAACTTCTTCCTTTCTTTTCGATCGATACCATTTCTAATGAATCCTTCACTATCCCTAATGTTTCCATAAGTGGCGATTGATCAGGTCATTCATTTTAGTTATATTAAGGACAATGCATTAATTTTTTTTTCCTCTTTCTTTGCGCTTTCGTTGTAAAAGTAAAGACGCCTGAGTGCACTCTCTATTCGAGCATTTGGGGGATCGGGGTGTACAAAGTTCATATTCGTGAGTGACCTAAGTAACGGTTATTTAAAGTGGCGAGGGGAACGTACCTTTTGCCTTTGGTGTGACGGGGTATGCAAGTCAAACCATTTTGTGTTTTAGCAACGTTTTGAGGTAGCATATATGTGATGTCATTCGAAGAAATGATATGAGAAATCTAGTAAATACGAGAATTATTCGGGTCTTCTCAAACACTAAAAATAGAATAGTATGAAGATTAGTAAAGAAAACAATATTAAACTCATAAGTTCATTTTTATCAAAGACACTGAAAAACAAAGTTATTGCGGTACCAAGTAATCGCATACCTCAAAAACTGCGTAACGTAATTTACTGAAAATTTTCATTTAAAGTTTGTTAGTTGAAAAGTTAGAGAAGTCGCATACTTTTTAAGAATTTAGAAGGTCATATCTCATCAACTGTTTACTAAAATTAAAAGTTATTCTGGAATCTCTATATAACTTTTAAGACCTATCTAACGAAACCTCACACACCTATCTGCTGGAGCATCTTCGTTTTCTCTACCCCCGCGCTGCATCAGTCTCTAGCTGGATCATCCAAAAGATATTAATATGTTATTCTTTACGACTAAAGGCAGATGGCACTTCCGTAATTTGGAAATCAAAAAATTTTGCCGCTCGAGATAAAGTTCAAAATGAAATGTCGTTGGTGGTTGTATTCTCCTTGTTTTCAGAAATACATTTTGGATATTGCTTCTTCATTTTTTTCTAATAATATCAAGGTTTAGCCAGAAAAAGGCCACAAAACACAACAACGCTTATAATATATGTGAACGCGACAAAAGTTCAAAATTAAAAACACGTAACTTGTCATTTCCACTACAACTTTTCGTCTAAGAATGCTTAGGCACTCAAAAAGACGATATTTTTACATATAATAGTACCATGTAGTATGGTCATGTAGGGAAGACGGGCAGTTTAAAAGGGACAGGTGGCTTTATTGTATCGAAGGCCGCATTAATGCTTATAACACCTTATCTATAAGAAATCTAACGAATGTACTTAACTATGTGCATTACTGTATCTGAGTATAGCAAAAATCGTTTAGCCTCTGAATTTTTCTGAGTTTAGTTTTGATCTCTTTAATTAATGACTTGTCTAGTCGCCTGCCTTATTTTTAATTCCGAGAAATACTTCTTCCATAAAATGAGACGTAAAACGAATCTATCGGCCAAACTTCTTAACATTCTAGATCGTTTCCCTATAAAGATTGAACTTAATGAAGACCTAAACATTTTTTATGATGGTTTCATTTGGTGATGGCAAATCCAGTACGTCAAAGTCATTTTCTTATTCCTTTGCTGTTGTCATTCTTTGCATTGTTGTCTTTTTAGTGTCCAATTTTTGTTCTTTCTTATAAACTATCCTTCGCAGACGGCAAAATATGTAATGAGGGTACGATGTAATAAAAGACGGCGATAAAGCCCTCCGGCGTATTTCATTTTAGTAGCGTTCAAATGACGCACTGTCCACGTTTGCCAATCTCATCGTCATAAACGCGATATTGCGACAGCGATTCGTTCTATGCACGTTGTAACAAGCTCATTGTAATTACGCACTGATATTTTTTGTTTTAAGTATCCATTTATTTGTAAGATCTAAAGGAATACTTATATTCTTGATTACAATTTATATAATCAATTTAATAACTTTTTTGTCAAAAACAGCATTGAGTAACAAAAAAAATCTTCTATGTGTATTTACTTTTATGGAACAATGTTGATTTACTTTGATAATTCACGTAATGTGCCGTTCAAATTATGTCAAGCAAACATACCTCTTGTGGAAACTGAAAAAAAGCTATGACGTAATATTGTTGAATTATTTCAAGAACGAGCACACAAGATACGGCAATGAATTTAAAAAAAAAATAACCATATACAGCCGATGAGGTCGTCCTCAGCACAAGTAAATTTGCCAAGAAACACTTCAAAAGTGGGATGTAAATAATCTCAAAATTAAAAAAATTACATTATTTGATTGCCGAGACGATCGCGGTTGACAATAAACCCTTGAAAATATAGTTGAAAGATCTGATTTTCGAAGATTGATGAGACTCTGTAGAGATATGATATACCGAGTAGACGTACTTTTCAAAGAAAATAATTCACTGGCTTGATCGCTACTTTAAGTTGAGACATGCTGCACTAAACATTGTGAAGGGTAACATATAGCGTGAAATATTGTGAGACCTCTGCAGGAAATATCTAATCTATGCGAATTCTCATTAGCAAAGATTCACGTCATCGCAGAGATTCAGGACAACGTGCGCAATATTTTTAAGGATATTTGATTTAATTACATAGTTATAATAAAACAAAAATATTAAAGTTTCTTACTAAAATACACATTTCGACACTAAAAAATTAAAATATATACATATATATGTATATATATATATATATATATATATATATATATATATATATATATAAAGTAATAGATAATGAAATGTCTGTATTTTATTTAACAATCTTATTTTCCAAGTAAATGGTAGATATTTGGTATTCGGTCGAATACTAAAAATCTTTTTAAATACCTGTAAAATTAATATTTTTTTCTTTGCACAGAATCGTGATATGTCAAGTCATCGACGCTTTTTATGTTCAAACATTGTTTCATACACTTATTTTCTATGCCTTAATGTGAAAACGTCGTATGAAGCAGCAACTTCGTACAACATTTTCAGATTAAAGCATAGAAATATCACTTCCTAAGACGATGAGTGTGCTGTACTGTTATTGAAATACATCCTTCTTTGACCAATATCGAGCGATAACTGAGGCTTTCTTGAGGGAAGGGTACCGCTAACTGCTTTCATTTGAAGGGGTTTTCAAACGTTTTCTAGAAAGGAATTTAGCCATAAATGATTTTGTTAAAAAGACTACTTGTCGGTACTATTGGAAAAAAATGTAAATTCACGCATTTATTGCGATTTTTTTATTTCGAGTGTAATGTTTGCTAATTTAATATTTTTAAAACAAACATTATGTGGACGATCATTGAATTCGTATCGCGCTTTACTAAATTGCACATATCTATTACGTTTATATATAAAACACTACAACTTTGTAATATAGTATCTTCTCCAGAAATTTTTTCTTCCGCATACTACTTATATTCATTCGCTTATTTGTAACCACCACGTTATGGATAAGAGCATGAACGTAAGTATGTTTACATACTCGAATAGATATGGCAAATTTACATTACAATGCTAAATACATTATTTTCAGAGGACCTTAATTTTTAAGTTATGCTACTATTTTTCCCTTTTCCCGCGCGATATAATCCATCGATTAAAGCTTTCTTAATATAAAAAAATTATTACAATAATGGTCCATAAAATCTCATTTCAATAGGTTTGCTATTTTGCCGACACGCTTTGCTTCTTTTTCGCTACTCGCATCTTATAAATTTAAATATATTTGTAATGTCTCACACCCAAAAAATGTTTTTCCTGTATGAAAGAGAATATTTTTATTATCCTCCTTTACACTCTTCCAATATTCATTAAAATTCTTTTATCATCTCAGCGCAACTACTTTCAATTTCTTAACTATAGTAAACATTTTGCTGTAACTAATACCTGTTTAAGTTAGTATTTAAATTATTTAATCAGAACAAAGAATATATATGAAATGTATTTAAAAAAAAACAATATTTTACTTTTCGGTGTTGCATTAATAATGCACGAGACGTGTCGTATGAACATTTTTTCAGTAAAAATAACATAGAAAGGGCTAGTTATTTTTTGAAGTGTTAATAACATTGCAGTTAAGTAAATAAACCTTAACTAAAATGTTTACTGAGTTGTTCTGTAGTCTGTACATTTATCGACCATGGTATCGAGCTAAAGTAATATACTAGATTGGCGGATATTTTTAATCTTTATAAAGAAAATTAAATTCTATACAATTGTAATGTTTACGGATAAAACAATATTTGTTATTTGCATTTCAAACAAGAAAATGATAATGTGTATATATGGTTATAATTTCGAAAATTTAAATAAATAATAAAAGACGGAGGAGGAAAGTTTAAATAAAAAGAGGATTCTGTTAAATACAACACCAAAGCGTTCTAAGTTTCCAGGGGGGACCACATCCTCAAAAAAAAGTTATTGTTCCTGTTGATCGAGATGATTTTAGTTTTAGTTACTAAAATGTTATGGTGTAGATTTAAGCCTTCGGGAATTCCAGGAAAATGAAACTATTGAAGATTTTATAAATTAAATAAAGAACTGGTTCTATACCTTAAGTTTCAGATATACAGGTGCTTTCGTTTATAAGATACTTTAGAGAGCTAATGATGATAAGACAAAATATTTTCTTCATTCCAAAGGGATGCTCATATTTAACGTTTCCAAAATATTTCAATTGCGCCTCATTCTTTAATAAACCAAAGGAATTAGGATTTGTCACTTTGTCTGATAAAATATTTGACTTACTGCCCTAAAAGAGTACATGTTTATTAAATAATTGAAGGCTTGTCAAATTGGTTTTAAATGTGTTGTTAAATAATATTTACGATTATTTATATACTTCTCAATTACTGATTTCATTAAATCGGTTACAAGATTACTTGAACGATGACCTTCATACTGATAAAAAGCAATTCAATCAAATGTCTTCGTGGACATAACATTATTTAAAACCTTGATTATATTTACATTTTTTTCATTAATCTTATAGGTTATTCAAGCAACATATACCTAAGATTGTCATCATTAATAATTTTATTAATTTTTTTAATTAATGAAAAATATATAAGTCGTTTATTTTCATATCATCGTTATATTGTAGAATTCTTAAGTAAATTAAACTGTTCTAAAGTAACAAACTTTGATTTCATTAAGATGGGAGTCTCCAAACATATTGACGTTGTAGATATTTTCAAGATAATGACATCAAGTGTACTGCACTACTGACGCGTACCGATATGTATCATGATAGTGGCGCGCGTTTCACGGATACTTACTATCTATATGTATATGCTCTGTGAACTTAAACAATAACTAAACGAATAAAGAGCGTAGTAAACGTTTAAAAGGAAACAAATGCATTGAATTAAGTACACGTCTTTCTTGGATAATTTTATTAATTTACTACTAATTATCATTGTATTATTTTAGAGAAGTATTTACATAAGACGAAAGTAACTCGGAAGGAATGCTACGTTTTCTTTTTAAGTTTTTGCCAACAATTAAAGGATCATGATATTTGATAAGACATTACCCATGCCAGAGTACATAATTACTAACTAAATCGAAAAGTTAAACTTTATTTACTTACTCAGTACAAATGAGTGTGTGTATATATATATATATATATATATATATATATATATATATATAAGCCCAGGAGTTACTATTTGCACAGATGTTGTATTAAGCCCGTTTTATTGTACCTTTAGAGTAAAAATATCAACCCATTAGTTTGAGGGTTTGAAAATTGAAGAAACACACCACCACACACACCAAACAAACAACAGCCACCGCAATTCTTGATATTAATGAAAAGAGAAAAGAGGAAGTACAATAATAAAATTGTCGTTTATATATCCTCTACCATAGACTATGCAGGAAGGGGCAACATTATCATAACCATAAATATAATCAAGACTCCCACTTAATTAGAATCTTCCTTACTGATAAAAATTTCTATTTTAGTTATATTGTAAACCTTACTTTAAGCATATCTATGTTAAATCTATGACTGATATTCTCACATTTTATAAGTTTTACATGTCACTAAAGACCTTTAACAAACAAGGATATCCCACCAGTTCACGTTACACAAACAGTTCATTACCTTTACTTAAGTTTAAACTTTACACATACATTTAATATTTCACGTTTACAACTGTGCACAGAATCTTATAACTAACTTTTCTTAAGTTTAGTCTTTACACATACATTTCACATTTCACATCTACAGCTATGCACAAAGACTTCCAGCTATGAAAAGCTTAAACTTGGTATTTACCAAGTTTAAACTTTTCATAAGCATACCAAGCTTTTCATAAGCAATTAAAACTTTGCATTTACAATTACATACAAGAATATGCAACTAACTTCTCTTAAGTTTAGACTTTATTTAATTACTTTAATGTATCTGATTGATACATAAGGACTTATTGCTACGAGACCAATCTCTTACAGCCAACCATAACACCAGTCCAGCCGGGAATTAAAATTTCCGGCCGTTCGTCGAATGGAGCTGGCGCGGCCATTGTACTTTTTGGTCTAATTTTACATTTAAAAATATAAATAATGTATCCGATCATGGTAAAATAACAAAGAAAATAGCTACTAGCTTACATGCAAAAATAATGTTAGAGCTTGCTAGAGTAATATTATTTACATAATACTACGTTTAACAATAACAGCAAATAACTTGCTTCATTTACTACATACCAATGTTATGGAATCTTAGTTCAATACTATCTTTTTTAAAGATATTTTCATTTCATGGAACATAAAGCTAAGAAAGAATTTTTGTATAAAATATGCTGATAAGACAACTGAAAATTATTTAACAAAAATTTTTTTTTGAATTTCAATAAAAGTTACAAGTTCTGACAACTTATTTGTCAGAACTTGTAACTATTATAAATAAATCATATTAATATTATAAATATTATTTTAGCCGATATAAGTCGACGTTAAACCCAAATTTGATATCTTGAGACAATAAGATTGATATAAACAGTCAAAGTAAGAATATATCCACTACTTAATATTTGTAATAATACATCTTAATTAATGTACTATTTAAATAATACTTTTTTGACTGCCTTTAATATGCCTAGTTTTGATTTCTAACAAAGTTCATATAAATAACTACGGAGTGTATATTTACGTTGGTAAACAGTAAACATTAGTCCAGTTAATACTGTACCAATGAAACTACCCAATTCCTTCTTTTATTGGCATACATTTTATTTTGGATACAGCTTTTGTAAGTATGTTTGCATTTACATAATGGAATTCTAAAGTTTTTCATGTTGTTTCCCAGTTATAAATTTGTACTTTATGTTTGCAACTTTTATGAAACTCTCTGTTTTATCCACACTTATGGAACTTGTATCATTCATATATGAAAGTACAGTCTTTTAATTGAACTCACTAAGGTCACACAATAATTGCTTCTACCATGTTGCCTCTTTGTTGGCTGTTTTCATCAGCTTGTCCTATATGCATGCACTGACCAGTTTTTACCCCTTGTAAAACCGAGCCTATTCAAAACCGAGTCGAATCATATATTCCTGCATCTGGATGCCTCTGTTTCAATATATATTTTTGCATCTGTTCCAATCCGTAAAGTAATTTATTCAATTCACATGCCTTATCCGTTTCACATTCCAGCCCCTCGGGTGGAGTTATGCTTATATTTTCTTCTAGATCACCATTTTTATTGACCGATTATAGATTCGTTATTAAATCAAACACATATAGTACATTGTTTAGTATAATTTTATTGTACTAACCTTTACTATCACGGACGTCAAGGCTCACCTGACCAGACCCTTCACCAAAAGAGGCTTGTCACTTTTACTGTCATTACAGACGGGTCCATTCCCGTTGTTGAGTTGCGGTGGCCATTCGTACTTTTTGAGAAATACAGTTGTGCTTTGTCATGTGAATAGAAGCATCCGAGTAAAAGTACCGTGTCAAGGCAACACAAGTCGATGCGACGAAGGCCGTAATACGGCCCGCACTTCCGTAATCTAAGTTCTCCTTGCCATTCCTGAATCTACATTCGGCTATTCTGTGACCGAATCCGTTGCAATTAAAACATTGAAGTCCCTTTTGAAAAATGTTTCTGTGTCTTGTCCTTTTAATAGTTTTATGTATTGCGAATGCCTTGCCATCGCTTATCTTGATATCTTGTAAGATTTTTACCTTGACTGAATCTCCACTTATTTTCATGCCCGAACGCTCGATCACCATAATCACTTGTTTATACAATTCTGGTAAAACTGAGAACTAATGAAAGAAATGCAATGGAAAATAATCATTTTAATAAAGTTGAGCATATTAAAATAGAGTAAATTGATATAACAAACATTTTTTTAATTTTTAACCACTTTTACGTTATTCGCCAGAAACCCCTTTTCTGGGTAGTTTTTAATTTTTTAACCCTCGCTGAAAGGGTTCGATCTCTTTATTTTAATGTTATATTAATTATAGTTTAATACAACTTCTATGCTAAAAGAATTTCCTGGACTTTCAGTCAACTTTTCAGATCTTATTTCACTGGGCTATATATTTAAAAAACTATGATATCGTACATAAGAAATGTTTTTTTACTGATATTCGTATTATATTGCATTATATAACAATGTAATGACCTAGAGATTCAAAGAGATTAATAAATGCGAGACAAGAATAGAAGCGTTTTTAAGAAACAGGTATATTTTTAAATATTTATGTAATTTGAAAATTAGTTTACCGAGCTATAATTAGGACAAAAGCAATAAAATAGCATTATAATATATTGAATGTAAAAATGTATCATCCCTATAAACAAAGTAATTAGAAGATATAAGTAAATGAAGAAAATATAATTAAATTTGTCTAAATCTGATGATTAAATTATAGATGTATGATCTATAATTTAATCATTTATAACTGATATTACGCTTCACCTTTTTTTGGTAAGCACTTGAAAGGCGACCATACATTCCTTTGATCATTATCCATGCCAATATGAACGTTGAGTATGACAAAAAACATAACTAAAACAAAATATTTATTTGAAGGAAAGTAAATATTGGTAAAAAACTTATCTTTCTTCATAAAACCTAAGGAAGATAAAACTTATGATTGCCTCCACTATAATTTTAAATCTCAGCGGAAAATTCGTCGCGACGTTGCGGCGCCGCTTACACTTTGTAATGCGAGTAACTTGCACTTAATATTCACTTCCATCCTGTCGGAACAGTAACATGAAATCGTAGTTAAGAGATTGCTGACGGAGCAATAAGTCCGCCATATGTATCAATTAGATACATTAAAGTAGATAAATAAATAGTTTCTATCTTTTCTCTCCAAGCATTCTCTCAAAGTTTTATATTTGCGAGTAGTTTTTTTAATATCACGGGCTTTAGTAACGTATCTATTATACGTCGATTGGAAATTAATCAATACTCTTTGGAAGAAAACAAATATTAACAACAATAATAATTATTAATAAACCAGTAGACAAACTCAGTATAATTTGAAATGTTTTTTCCAGATTTCTATGAAAGCACGATTTTGAATATGAACTTAACAAACTAGTGATGACAACAAGCAGAAAATTAATTGCGAACAGCAACCACTAAATAATTAAAGTGGTGTTTATAGTACGGAGGCTGATCAAGATTAAAAACTTACAATTAATATTGAGAGCATAAAAATATTTGTATATTATTAAAAAATGCAAACACCTTGTATCTTAACAAAAAAATTGTGGATATTACATGATCTTGTAATTAACATTATAATGCAATTAACCATATCTTTTTTAATAAATGTCAAGGTAAAAAGTATTTTAGTATATACCAAAGTAAAACCCACACACGTCCGTCCGTGTATTTTTTTATATTGACTCACTGATGTCCTTTTCATTTATTTATTTTCCTGTTCTATTGAAGCAAAGAAATAAAGAAGGATAACCTATCAGAAAAATTACCACAATATCTTGCTGTCGATCACTGAAAAAAGAACTACTGAAAAAAAGAAATTGACGTCGAAAAATTTAACAAATTTATGGCAGAATTAATCAGGGACGCACTATAATCTGATCTGAAGAGGCAAAACTGTAACATTGAGCCTACGTGGGAAGAAGAATAAAATTTAGCTAAAGGCTCGAAGAATAATACAATTTTTAAAAATAAAAAACAGTCGTATTTTTCCTTTTGGTTGACAAGAGTATATATTCGCGGTTATGTCATTATCAGGAATTTTAAAAAACAGAATTCCCCCGAACAGCGAGAGATTACTGTACTTTGTATAATAGAAGCAACAAAGGATAATGTTCATATATTTCCTCATTTTAAATACTAAACCATAATTCAATCAAACGTACAAAATATTATTCAATTAAATTCATTCGAAGAAATTAATTTTAAATTTTCCTTGAAGTATGAGTAATGACAGAAAAATCGAACTATGATGAAAAAGTTTATTTAATAGGAACATCATTTATGTTTACTGTGCCTTATGTTAAAGTGAGGAGAAAACAGGTATAAAAAGTGCTGAACATAACGATATGAGCCTAGTGTCAGTATAATGGCCTGTTTTACTTTACCACCACTTGGTAATATAGTTGCTGGCTATATTATAATTAATACTTATCCGACATAAATGTGAGAAGTAGCGTAATAATTTCTATTTCACAGATCTCTAATGGCAATATCTATTAGATAAAGATGCTGTAAATTTGTCAGGTTAAAGATATTTATATCTACCAGTTAAGAAAACTATTATATTTCAAAGGTAAACAATTATTATTTGAAATAACTGAATTTCAATTTATTTCAAATAATAATTGTTTGACAAATGTTGAGGTATTTTTGTGCTTATGTACTTCACTTTTTGAATTTTATTGTTTCTGTTTTATAATTATTGTTTTTCAATTTTTATTCGTATGTCTTTAATTCGTAAATCTTTAGTACAGATTGTCTTTTTTTTAATTACATAAAGACAAATAATAAAAACCTGACTTTTGCTGAAACGCATATTCATAAACTGTGTTTTTCACATTTTGTAATTATATTTTTACGTTAACGTGTCAATTTTCCTTATTATATATATAAGTGTCAGTTTTTTGCCTCCTTCGAGGTGTTGATTTCTGTGACATTAGTAAAATATCAGCTTCACAAATAATTCGAATAATGTCTGAAGAAAAAGCAAAGCCAAGACCTAGATTTGTCACATTCCCTAGAACCTAAGACCCTAGAATTTTATGTAATACGATTATTTACAAGAAGACATTGTCTATACAGACTGCACTCACGTTAAAATAAAATATCTAGGGACTAATTGCCTGAATGTCTAGTAATTTAGGTCATAATATTTAATTTGTCTTTATTGACAGGTGCAATAAATGTAAAATATTTGAGACAGAAAGGAAACTTTTTAATTATAGTCCAGAGAGTATTGGACTCGGAATTAAAAGTTATGCACATGGCTGTGATATGGCTTATTTCTTGTTACGGTAAAACTACTTTTAATTGTTCTAGAATTAAACCATAACTATTAGATAATGAATTTAGAAATAATATCATAATGGTGTCAGGGGATATGAAAAAAAAATATTTATTTGCTTTTTGTTCTTTACAGCTCTTCCACCCTAGCTGAACTGATATAATCAATACGATAAGAAAAATCAAAATGCAGTAAACACATTTTATGGCCTTTGTAAAAATTCCGTATTACGCAAAAAAATCTTTACATTTAATCAGAATATAAGTTTAAATAAAAGAATATACAGTACATCATAATGTAGCCATTACTTGTAGTATTTAACACGAGATGATCAAAATATTGGCAGCAGATAAACAATAGTTAATATACTGTATTTAAATAATTTTATATGGGAATGCTTTCATTTTTATTGTAAATAAATAGTTAATAATAAAAGTTGTACTGGATTATGATTTATTGTTAGTAATGACAAGTTGTAATCATGCTAGTTTCAAAAAAAATTAATGAAAAAGATCAGACACAAGCTTACAAAACCGTTATTCTTTTAAGTTTCACTATCCATTTACTACCTTCTTTAGAATGAAAATAAAAACATCTCATTAACATTTCCTAATTTATTTTAAATAAACAAAATTACATTTTACAAGAAAACTTATGGTTAATTCTTACTAACTACACGTCATATCAAAATAGGCGGACAAAAATGAAAAATTAAAACTGAAAAAATATTGTCTGCCTATTGCACTGTTTTATGTCTCCTAATATTTAGATATTACGGATAAGATTTTCCAATTTTGATTTAAATATAAAAGATAAAAACTAGAGACAATATTAATAAAAATCAAGTATACACATAATAATCACACTAGTCTGAAATTAAAATTACAATGTCAAAGACGAATACTTAAAAAATATTTTCTTCTTACAAAATGTCATAATTTCTATTCCTATTTATTTTTAGAATTGTCCCTTAACATTTTATAATTTCGAATCAAATTTATCAAAATTAAAATCATAATAAAATAAGTTATATTCTATTGTTATTAACATCATATTATATTTAATTAATATGTAATCTGTAAAATGTTACCAAACCGCGGGGTTATCAACATAATTGTTTAATAATTTAAAAATATACATTATCGAAATCAGTATTCATCGGAACAATTCCTTCTACTCTATTCCAATCACGTATTCCTTGGTTCGTGGAATCACTTTTATGATGTTTATGTATTTATATTATTCTTTTATGATGAAAAAACAGCGATAATAAAAGTTTATCGAAGATTTATTGGAAAATTATAACCGTGATTTTAAATCTCATAGTTTTGAAAAATATCACAATATTTTTGCGTCTCTGAAAAATATACTAAACCAAATATTTGCGCAGTGGAAAATAGTATCAATAGTTTCAGGGAATCACTAAATTCTTTAATGTATAATATAAACGCCTAAGTATGTACGGGGCCATTGTAGAGCGAATTCTGCTAGCACTTAACAAGTTTTCTGCGAAAAAATCTTCAAGTTAAAACCATTTTTACGGGTGAGTAACTTTAAAAAATTTATAGCATTAACTTCTATTAGACTACTTAATATTTTTGATATTGCACACTCGATATGCATATCTCAGTAATAATTTACTAAATATTAGCACAGAAAATACGTGATTGTTAAAATAAAAATAAGATCAAACTAAGCAATGAATTTGATTTAATGTTGTATTTGTCAAATACAATAAGTATAGAGTTACATATGTCAATACATGTAGTCAACAGAAACACGATTATTTTCACATAACTCAAATTTAAAATTTACATGTACACATTAAACTACGCCATTTTTAAAATAGAAGTATAACGAATATGTACTAATCATTTTGTCAATAGCTTGGTGTTACTAAAGTGAATGCTAACATGTTAGTAACACAAGTACCAATAACTAATTACCTACAAACCATACTAAGGCCAAGTAGAAAATTGGAGGACATATAAGAAAATGTCATTGTACTCTAGTTTTAATAATTAGAGACTGGATCATAATAAAAGTCTTCAGACATAAAAAAGTATGTCAATGTAATGTTCGAAACAATACGAAGAGCGAAATATATCTCTTATTAAATTATTTCGTACGAGAGTCAAGATGCTAAAGTCAAGAACATACTAAAAAGAAAGTATCGAGTAACTTCTTTTCTCGTCGCTCTACATCTAATTAGCTAATTTAATTAAGAAAAGATTCAAATTTAAATAACAAGACACAAGCTGCACATTAAACAAGTTACATTTGATGTGAATTTGTCAAGAAAGAACGATTCGTATATTTACCGTAACAGCAGCTTCTAAGAAAATATAAATTACGACGTGGTATATAACACTAAGCTGATAATACAGGCTGAAGGACATTGACCAAGCTCCTAATTAATCG